>CM068385.1:39672657-40272657 GCA_034770075.1 Aralia elata
TTGGAGTGATTTGAGAGGAGAGAGAGTTGATTTTTTGAGATGGAAACTGAGATGTAACATTGCTTCTTCTTGCTCTTGTTCTTGGATTTAGCCATTACCATACACATTTTCACATCAAAACTTAGAGCCCTTTTGGGAGCTCATTTGAAAATGGCAGAGCCCTTTTCTTGAGGTTTCTTTGAAAAGCTTTAGAGAGAGAGGAGAGGAGTGATGGATCAATCTAACGCTTTGGATTCATAAAAGTGGAAATGGCTGTCAGACGGTGGTGTGATTTTGTCAGACGGTTTTTTTTTTATAGTGTTTAAATTCTAAGTGGGAACAATTTAATAGACAAAACGTTTGAGTTTGTGTTTTCAAATTGGACGTATCAATTATTTGTTGCTCTTCTCCTCTCTCCCTTCTTTTTTCCCTTCCTTTTTTTTCCTTTTTTATTCTATAAATTAGTTATTGTTTGATATTACTTTCTACTTTTGAAAGTTAATTTTAAAATTTTTTTAAACTCAAAATTAATTATATTCTTTAAAAATTATAAAATAATAAATATTATAATTAATATTAATTTTTAGATAATTCTTTAAATATGTATTGCTTATATCGAATAAATTTATTCTGAAATTATAGATTGTTAGCGTTGGTACTGGAAAATCATCCCCAAAGATCTCGCGTCACTAAACAAAAATCTCGTTCCTGAATGAAATGAAACACTTTGTTTCCACTCCTTTCATTTATACTCCTTCATCTGGTTTGATATGGAAAAGGGTCTGGATTCAGATGAGAGAGGTGTCTGACATAGTTTTGCATGCTCGTGAAGCCTTTGCATTTTATACTTTTTCAGTGTTTGAAATTTTTATATGCCCACATATTATTTTTGAGGTGTCTGCGCTGTGAGTCTCACCTTCTCTTATGACTTGTAAATAAAATAAGTTGTGTGTGAAATAAATTACTTCGAAATGAGCGTTTAAATTTTTAAACCTTCCAACCATTATGTAACCCAAACATACAATATGTAAAATTTAAATTTGAAAATATCTATTAAACTTTACTTCAAAAAATTAATAAGAAATTTTATATTTTAGAACTTGGGTGTATATCACAATGTAGCCTTTGATATTTGATCGTTTCTTCTTTTTAAACTATTAAATTATTACCCCAACTCAAAATATTCCACGTGTGATATTGTGATGGTTAGTATTTGTGAGTTGTTATTTTATTTGGATCTTTAATAAAATCCAATGATTCCATCTCGTAAAAGTATGTCAACATCCTACTAAGTTTCCCTTTTTAGGTTTGATTTCATTTTGGTGAGATTATTTTTTTATTATTTACCATCTAAGGGTACTAGCTATAATTTAAGTATATTTTACTGAAGAACGTTCATTTTCATTAGGTAAGGAGAAAAAACAATAAATAATAGAAAAATATGTAAAGAATAAATTTTTAAATTTATGATTTTATGAAATGTTGGTTTTGTGAACTAATACAAACCTAAAATTTGTTAATCGAGATAAAAAAAATTAAAGAAAAAAATAAAAATAATTTGTAAGGGTTAGGGAGGAATATGATTGAGACGATAGGGACTCTACCTCACATCAGAAAAGAGGGTATTTATTTGGGATCATACAAACGCAATTGCAGACATAATAAAACGATTTCTTATGTTAATTGTAAAATTTTCTAATTCCTTAAGTTATATCAAGTTAATTATAACTTATAATTATAAATTTAACCTAAATTATGCCATTTTTTTTCGCTTTTATTACTCCATCCGTCCTCAAAAAGGATGAACTAAAGTGTAAAGATAACTAAATCATTTAGTGAGATCTATAATGTATAAAAATAAAACTACATATCACTATTATATAATCATATAGGGACACATGGAGGATAAAATTTGAAATTTTTTTACTCTTTTTTCTTTACTTATTAGTTTTCTTAATATGTGTGCAAATTGTACTTTGTTCATTCTTTTAGAGACAGAAGAAGTATATTTATTATATTTAAATATGATGTCTCTCATATTTTAGGTCGATTGTAAACTTACTCATATATTGTGGTCATATTCGCAAGTTTAAATAAATTTACTCCATTTGGTCTAAATTTTCAGATACATTTGTAAAATGACGACTTTTAAAGGATAAAATTTTTTATTTTCCAAATATAACTTTATAGTGTTAGCTAAAAAATCCCAATCTTTGGTGGTTTTGATATTTGAAAAAGTATTTTAAAAAAAAATAAGATTCATGTTCTATATTGCGAGAGTTTTTTGTCGAATACGATTGCGAAGTTTTATCAATACATGATATTTGATATTTGATAGAAATATAAAATTAGTTCATCCATATTAGATACCAATTCGTTAAAGTATTACCACAACCAATAATTATCTACGTAACGAGTCAACTAAAAAAGTCGACATATAAAGTCGCATGATATATCTATTATCCAATAATTAAATGACTAATTAAAAAATATCACATCACTTTTATAATTTTAAAAATAAAAATATATATCTAAATTTAAAATATATTTTAAAAAAAATATATTTTATAATTTTTCAAAACAGATGGAGTATATAATATCTATAATGTACATGTCAACATTAGCGTCCGATGCTAATATCATCTTATATATCATAATGGGAGTAGCACATATCATTACATTATGGTTTTCATTACAATACCAAGTTTTATTATTTTCCATTCCCAAATTATTCAAATTGGCCATAATTCTAAAATTTGAAAATTGAAACTTTAAAAATTTGAAGAAATGAAAATTATAAAATAAAATAAAATAAAAACTAAGAATTCAGTTGAAGATTTAACTTAAACATTCATTTTATTAGATTTTTGTCTTAAATATTGATAATTAGACTAATGTTAATTAAAATTTTAATATTATCTTGTCAACGGTTTTTTTTTTTTTTGTGATATTAAACATATCATTTCGAAAAACGTGTATTTCTATTTATGTTTTTTATATTTGTACAGAAACATAGGTTGCCTACTTTTTATGCAAAAAATAGTGCCAACTGGAATATAGGGGATAAATAATGGGACAAAAAGGCATCATGTAGAGGCCTGCTGCGCCATTATCTGATTCCCATCAAAGAAGGGACAGGCTTGGATATTATTGGCTTTTGGAATTGGACTAAGCCAACCAACCAATAATCTTTTGCTTATAAAGATACTCTCACTCAATTGCCAGTATGTCAAAGACGTACTCTACACTCTGGCGTTTGATCCTACGTGGCAGAGATGAACCGCTCAACAAAATTCCAACGTTGGCATCCCCAACCCATTAAAGATGATTCCACTTTGGGGAGTTGTGGGTCCCTATGAACTTTCCCCTGATATTTTTTTTGGTTGGTAGCAGAAATTTTCCAAAATGGGACAAAAAAGTCTTCATTCTCTCTCCTATAATTATATCAAGAATAACATTTGACATTGATATCAACAATAACATTTGAGATTGAATTATTAATTGTGTCTTTTATTGTGGGTTTTAAAGTTTTGTATTTGAAATTATTAAGATTAGGATTTAAAAAATGACTTAAAATACGAAAATATTTAGTCTCTATGCTTAATTCAGTATTATTAATTCCTATCAATCTGAGATTCAAAAATTGTTCACAAAATTTAACCTGTTATCTTTTTTGAAAATGAAATAACTGGTGGATTCGATTTTATTAATAGATATCACACTACTTTAATACGATCTCTTTGTTAGTATCGGGAAAGGTATAGTAGTTTTTCAAATAATAAGTTTTTTTATTCAATCAATTTTAAGTAATTCTGAACTAAAATTAACTTAATATGTATATTATTTTAAATTATCTCATCCAATAATCTGAGTTTATAGACAAACATGTGATTAGAAGTATTTAATCTGTAAACTTAACAGTCTAGAAGAATTATAATTTGTATGAAAATATAATCTTGAGATTTTAATTCTTTTCAAACACAAATATGGCTAAGTCCTAAGATATAGACTCACAATTTATAATAAAGAAAGTACTACTTAAGATTAGGCCTATTAATCGAGTTAAGTTGAGCGTCAATAAGTTACTGTTAAAGTTCAAGTTAGATAAAAAAGTGGATCGAATTTGAATCGAGGATTAATTTAACGTAACCACCCAAACAAAAAAAATTTTTTTTCATATTCAAAACTCAACTCGAATATTCTAATCAAAGGTAAATTATTGAGTCATTTGGTCATATTATCAAGCAATGAATTTCAGTATCGAGTCTCCACGTGTATTGCATATTTTTAACAATTTATAAAATTTTCAAATGAGATTTTTTTTAATAGGAGAAAAAAAAGGTACTCCATTCCTGTTCTATAAAAAATAACTTAAAAGTACACTTTTTTTTTTATAAATTCATTAAAATTTCAAAATAAATAAGAGAGAATAAACCGACAATTTTTAGATGTGACTTGTAATGTATCTTGCCACAGGTATAGATATATATATATAGTATATATATAATATATATATATATATAGTATATATATATATTCCGTTTCTCCTTAAAGTTAGTAGACAGACCTAATTAAAGTAGGGGAAAATAATTTTTCGTATAATGTTCGAATTTGAATGATGTATTTTAGATATTATTTGGGGAAAATAAAATTGGTGTAAAGTCTATGAAAATTTATTTTTAATATATTTTTTAAATTATATAAAAAATGTACTTATAATAAAGTCAACAATAAACTATCGCAGCTTGATAACTAGCTAGCCCAATTGGATGTGACTGTACGTTTTCCCAGGAAACCTATTATCCCGCGATATTATATGGGGGCAACTTTTTATTGTTTTATTTTTTATATTTTTGTTTGTTTGTTAAATTTATTTCTTTTCATTTTAAAATTAAAGATATAATTTTTTTACTTTTAGAGATATAAACTAATATAAAATTTTTAACAAAACATTTTTTATTTTTAATTCTTAAGTAGATTGAATTTTATTATGTCCAGTAGCGTATCCAAGGATTTTTTATCAAGAGGGTGGTCACTCTATTAATTTAAATATAATTAAAAAAAATAATATAAATTATATATATTCAAATTAAATTATCGAGAAATATTACCCAATTCCATATCTATTATTCATCATGCATATTTTATATGTAAAATTCATAAATAAAATTCAATTTGAGACATTATGCAGGACAAATTTCAAAGAAGGAAAAAAAATCTTAAAAATTTAAGGAAAAATTAAAGTTCAAAGAAACATATCATAAAATTTAAAATTTGAGAGAAATTGAATATCATAGAAAAGAAAGTATCCAAGATAGTTATCAATTTTAAAATTTAATTGAGAAATTAAAAAATTAGAACAATACGTGAATTTTTTGAAATTGAAATTGTAATTGAAATTTTGTATTAAGTTATAATTTAATGTAACGTGTGGCTCTTATTTGTTGTATAAATTATAAGTATTTTTTTTTCTTTAAAATATGATCATTTTACTATACCTATCCCTTTCTAGTCTGCCGCCCTGCCGCCGCTTTGGGGCCCGCGCCTTCCTCTTCATCAGCTACTAATAAATGCCCTTCAAGATCTAGAACCACAACAAAAAGCACTGTACTTTAAGTTACTGTTAAAGTTGTTGACCAGTTGCTATCTTAATTAGGGAAGTGGTAAATACGATTTTTTTCTTAACCATTGTATTTTATTGTAACACAGGGATTTTACCTTCCATTTAATAACACTATAATAAGAGCGCAAATGGGAAAAGTCAGAGAGATTTAACCATGTTTCCTTTAATTACTTAATCATAAATATGGCCCTTTTAATAATTTTTATCAGCAACTATAAATTCTTTCTTTTTTGGCATCTTTGTATAAATAAAAATAATTTGGCAAGCCCTCATTCTATCATATGCGAAAAGATTTGACATTTATAATTTCTTAGGCCGTGTCGTTTGTAAAGATTATAATCTCAGAATTATTATTACTCACTAGAATATAAGCTTTAAGATTTATAATCACAAGATTGTATATTAATAATCTCAGATTTAATATAGAATTAATAGTCACATATTTGTTTAAAATACTGAGTAACGAGATTATTCATGATATAAACTTAGTTAATAATATCGTATTATGTTTATTTTATCCACGATTATTTTAAAGGAGTAAAAATAAAAACCTTTACCGGTTGGGCTACAATAATCCTTACGAGTAATAACACAAAAAGATCATATTTTCAGTAGTGTGATTATAGAATGGATGGAGAATAGAGTACGCCGGATCATTTTTAAAAAAAGTAAAGGTTAATTTTGTCGATAAATTTTTAATCCCAACTGATATGGATTATAATACCTGGTTTGAATATGAATATTTAAAATAGTTTCCTATTCCAAGGTTTTATTT
Organism: Aralia elata; assembly: GCA_034770075.1. Taxonomy (NCBI): domain Eukaryota; kingdom Viridiplantae; phylum Streptophyta; class Magnoliopsida; order Apiales; family Araliaceae; genus Aralia; species Aralia elata. Next base: position 39,679,035 of record CM068385.1, read on the forward strand.
TGGCTAATCTACTTAACACTAATAGTCCAAAGTCTAATTTTTTTAGAGGCAAACAAAAAATTTAGAATTAATAGTCAAATTTTAAAGGATAATTATCCCCTACAAACCAAACATAACCTACAAGTTTTAGAGCTAGAGTCCCTCTGAAATTAAACTAGAGTAATAATCTATTATAGGCTAGTATATTTTATCAAGGGGTTTCTGATATTTATTCTCACACTTTTCTTATTTTTCTCATATAAATTTAATAAGTGTTATAAAACCTAAAAACAATAATTTTAATAACATAAAACATAATGTTTTGCGACAATTCAAATATGTATGATAAATTAATTAAATCATACTTGAAATTAGGATCTTGAACAATTGTTACCTAGTTTTGCCCATAAGAGTATAAACCTAGACTTAAATTATGGTTGATAGAGGCCATATAAGTGTTAGTGAAAATTTAAACTCTAATTAAAATATGTTGTAAGTGGTTGTTAATGCACATATATTTGTCCAAGATAAACAAAAATATTGTCCTGGACATTATCAATAATAATATGTTTATTGATATCTAAGTATATATAAGTCAATTAAAAAAAGCTTGAATAGCGACAATGAGATAGATTAGTCTAAAACGGTAAAAATTGAGGACTTTTATAAACTTTAGGTCTCAAAGTGTGATTCTCATATTTGTATGACGATGTTTTTTTTTTGCTTATTTTTTATAAGAAGTGTATTTTATTATTATTAATAGTAATAATAATTATACTTGATACTAATAGAATTATATTATACTCCTACTTGCTAATTATATGAGGCTTCAAAAAGGGAAAAATAAAAAAATAGCTTGTTGGTAAGAATCAGACAAGGTGGACTTCCACTATTAATTAATGCAATTATTTGAATCCCAGTGTGGGTGCTCAACAGCATAAATTTAGGCTAAAGTGGTGCAAATTATTTCAAGAGAGAGAGCTTGGTGAGACAAGTTAATTTTGCTCACTAAACAATCTTTCAAACGAGTAATAATTAACATCCATCAAAACAAAAAGAGATCAGCCATAGATTCCTCCATTTTTCAATAAATTCGCCAGCTTTTTGAGGAGGAACAATACTCACATAGTTAAATATTTTAGTCGAGGTCCAACCTTTTTATTGGATTGGCAACATAGAATGGGTGGAGATCCGGAAGTTTTTTATTTTTCCTTTTCTAATATGCAAGAATTGTGGTTAGATATGGGTCCCAAAAATCCAAATAATCGAGTCCTAACAATCGAAATAGGTCCAGGTCTAAGCAGTAACTGTTGGGACTATGATCCGTTTGGGTGGAAGGCGTGGTTAGGGAAGTTAAAGAGTACACTCTTGCTGATCGAGAGGTTCTCATATAGTTGTTTTTCTTCGAGACAGTGTGCAGTTGTCAGGTGATGAGACGTCTTCCACCAAAATTCCCGTGCCCATAATCCGAATGTTTTAATTTGACAGGCGGAAGGGTTGGGAACAAAGGAATTACAAAAGAGATTTCAATGGGGAAGTGAAGACGTTTAGATACAATTTAACATTTTAAAAATCTACATTAATTGATAACCTATCTGTTGTAGCTAAAGAAGAACCCGTAAAACAAAAAAAAATAAGGAAAAAGCAAAATCGGTTTGCACATTGTTTATCTTGAAAAGTATGGGGATTTAATCAAGATTCGTAAATATAAATAATTTATAAATATTAAAACGTGTTTAAAAATCTGAAAAATTGTGCTTAGAAGATAGGCACTATTTCTTATATTCAATCACGATAATTTATAATTTGCAATTTTTTTTTATTTAGGCATTTGAGGCAATAATAATATACAATTGGGAGAGTGTCCCATTAAATATTTTAGGGGTGGGGGGGGGGGGGGGGGGTGGATAATTGTTGGGATTGGTATTTGGTGGGGGGGGGGCAGGGGGGGGGGTGGGGGGGGGGGGGGGGGGGGGGGGGGGGGGGGGGGGGGGGGGTGGGGGGGGGGGGTTGGGGTGGAGGCTTAGGGTGGGGATAGGGGTTAGGGGGGGGGGGGGGGGGGGAGGGGGGGGTGGGGGGGGTGAGATGGGGGGGGGGGGGGTGGAGGGGTGTGGGTATGGTTTAAAAATAGGTTTCGTGCTTAGGGGAGGGGGGGGGGTAGGGGGGGGGGGGAGTGTGGGGGGGGGGGCGGTTTGGTATGGATGGGGGGGGGGGGGGGGGGGGGGGGGTGTAGGGAGGGGGGGGGGGTTGGATAAAGTGTTTAAAAAATGATCACTATAAATATAAATTTCCCCGATATATAATTATCAACAATCTTTTGTTTGGGCGTTAATCTCAGTCTTTTGGTCTTAAAAAAATCGTTGGCCCTGCATTTTACACTCAATTAATTGTTTTGTTTTATATTTATAATTAAAATTGATTTATCATATTAAACAGTCTTAATTTATCATCGATAAAATATGCAATCAATCAAGTTTGGGCTTAATGTTATGAAATTCTTTTTATTTCTATAAGCAGGTCACTTTGGTAGGTGCCTAGGGTGGCTTAGTTGATATTAATATAAGTTGTGTTGCTGGTGAAAATAAGACAAGTGGATTCCCACCGTTGATTAATTCATGCAATTTATTGAACTCAATAGTAATATTTACGTTTAAAGTGGTGCTAATATATATCCCACTCTCAGAGACACAAAAATAAAAAACTTGGGCCAGCAAGGTTAATTCGCCTACTAACTATCAAATTCAAACGTGTTATAATTAATTAATCAGTCATTGAATTAATTAATGATTCATTTTCCATAAAATAAAAAATTTGTGTATTTGATTATTATTATTAAAATAAAATAAATTATTTTTTATTCTTATTAAATTTGTGAATTTTTATTTTATTCGAGTCATTTCGTTATGAATGGAACGAATCATTTCACTCACCATTTCATTCTCTTCTCAATTTCATTCTTTTATTAATTTCATTTCTCCAATCTAAATGCAGCATTAGTTTTAATACTGTCTTTTCTTTATAAAAAATAAACCACACAATTCACATGAGGTAATTTTTCAAAACACAATACCTAATAAGGAAATAACATGTATTTTATCTTCAAATTGACCTACCAAATTAAAAAAAAAAATGTACCTCGAAACAATTTTTCCGTTAATCACATTTAGTATTGAAGCATCATTTTTAGGGATGATATAAATATGATTACAATATCATAAAACTCACACTAAAAATAAGACAATATAATAATCAATCATTAAAAATAAACGCACATAAATGTGAGAATCAAAGTTAAGACCTACATGTCCAAATGCTCCAATTTTTACCACGGACTAATTAAGACCTCATTTACACACATAATATATATATATATATATATATATATATATATTGCGTTTTTTATAAATTTAAAAAGGCTCACTTACTTTTAAATGAAGATCCAATTTGGACGGAGAGTGCATAGTATTCATCCACAAGGGATATTGACTTGGCATGGAATTGACATTTGGTAATGAGAGCAATACTTGGAGAATAAACAAATTATTGGAATAATTTATATGGACTTTGACTTTAAATTAGGGCCTAAAACTTGCCGCGCCTCTTATTTCTGGTAACTAACATTTGATTATTGTTGTGACGTATATTTTGCAACATTTGGTGTTGGTCAATATCTGAAAAATTAGCAGTTGGATATGGAATCACTGGTGACAATTGGCATGGTCAACAATGGTTTATTTATAAGTTTAATGTAATACGTTCCTCAAATAAAACTATTGAATAAAATTTAAATTACTGTAAAAAATATATAAACGCCATCATGGTTAACTAAACCCATAAAAAAAAGTGAAGGTTTTGCTTATCTTTATTGTTTAATTAATCCTTCGTTACGTAACAAAAATATAAGCAATTAAAAAAAAAAAAAAAAAAAAAACTAACTAGGCATGCCTAGTAGCTAGTCTCTTTTTCCTTTCTTTTTATTTTCTCTCTAGTCAAGAACTCTAACCTCCATCTTATAGTTGAGGGAAGGCTCTCTTTTTGGAGATACCCTTCCCTAGATCTCTCTTATTTTAATCTAATAAATTGTTTTCCCTTCTTGTAAAGTTTATTTTCTCCTTTTGTGAGTCTTGTTTTCTCCATAAAATGATTGATTTCTTTCTCTTTTGTGAGGAGATATCATTTTTATCTCTTGAAGAATTTGTTTTCTCCATTTGGGAGATTTTTTTTGTTCGTGATACTTTTTTCGGTGCATAATTTTTGAAAATAGATTATTTAGGTTTGATTGTGGCGCTTTTATGGCGACTTATTCTTCGTTGTCCGTGCTGAAGAACGGTTTGAATCTGTGTAATTTATTATTATTTTTGAAATATAACTGTATTTTAGGAGTTTATTTGGTATCCACTAGCGTTGTTGCTACGATTAACTTTTTTTCTTGATTATCTGTTATTTTATTTAAAAGAATTACTATGTTTGTTGTTTGTAACCCTTTTATCTTTTGTAACAGATCACAGTTTTAATATATTTTAGTCTTTTGGACTAGGGGTGTTCAACCGGTAAAAACTGGACTGGTCCGAACCGGTACCGAAAGAAGGCAAAACTCCGTACCGAAATCGGTACCGGTTGGACCAGTTCGGTACCCGTTTTTACCGGTTATACCGAATATTATTATTATTTTATTATTATTTTTATTATTATTTTTATCATTATCATTATTATTATTTTTATTCTTATTCTTATTTTTATTATTAATTAAAAAAAATAAAAAAATAGGGAACCAGTATATACCGAACCCCAAATTCCCGAACCGGTACCGGTTGAACCGATATACCGAACCGGTAGTTTTTGTACCGAACCGATTGGTTCGGACCGATCCGGTATACCGAAAAAACCGGTTGGACCGAAAATTTTGAACAGTCCTATTTTGGACAGTTTGATAATAATAATAATAAAAAAAAAGGCATGCCTAGTAGTTGGCTAGCTGCAGTATTCTAAATTGCAGTCTTTCCTCAATATATATATATATAATTTAAGATACGCCCTATTTTGGATAGTGAATTATTTTAGTTAAACTAAACATGTCGACAAACAAAAAAAAATTAAAAAATTAAAAAATTAAAAAATAAATATAAAATTATGTGACTAATAAGGATATTTATCTCTCAATTATTAAATATAAAAGATATTTTTGTCTAAAAAAAAAATTTTAAGATGACTATTATATGGTAATCTCATATTACCACCTATTTTTTGGTCATCTGATTACCGACAATCTTAACATTTTACTGAGTATCTGATTATCAGGAATGTAAAATTACCAGTGTAACAAACATGATCTATAAAGATGATCAGCTATATTATCGTGTATTTGAGATGACCATTTTAGATGATCTGTAACAAACGCCCCTTAAAGTGTAATTTTTTTTTTAGTAAAATAAAAATGAGCTGAAGGCAAAGAGAGAAACGTCTAGAGTTACTAGACAATACCGCTTTTTATTGGCAAACAAAAATGATTGTATTGTTCCCTCCATTTCATAAATAAAAAGTCTTATTTTCTTCTTCATTTTCTATAAAGAAAATTAAGATGATATCATACAAAATTATGGCACGAACTTAGAAGGCAAGCTTAGTACAATATCATAGACTCGCAAGTATAATTATTAAATGTCATGTCATCACGAGGACCTTGTGAATGTTTTTGTAGTTAGTTCGAATGATAACTTCATGTTAGGTGCAATTTCTAACTCACCTGATTAAACTTTGGTGGATTAGTTAAGTGAGATTTTGACATATTATCTTACTCGTTAAAGTTTGGTTAGACAAATTTGATGTGGGATATACGACTTTTTTTTTTTAATCGGCTAAAGGAAGTTATATTAAAACTCAAAGTCATACAAATGTAATAAATCTAAAAATTATGAACAGGATCACAATTGAATTACATAACACCATAAATTTAAAGTAAAAAATTTATCCATATTCCTACATGATAAAATATCAAAACCAAATCTCGAAAAACCCAAATTGACTTGCATTAAAAATTTCATCATTCCCTTAATCTCGAAATAAAAGTCTCATATATATATATATATATATATATATATATATATATATATATAAGTTGTGAATTCACTTTATTAACTCCTAATTAACTTAATTTAAATAATAATTGACAATATATATAAAATTAAAGTTTTAATTGCCTCTCGGTCTACTTTTTAAAGATAAGACTCTCGTTTTGGGATGCAAGAACAAAAATTACAATTTACTCTCTCCGTCCCAAATTAATTGCTCAGTTTTGACTTTTTAAAGTCAAATTGACTATTTTTAGAATTAATAATTAAGCATATATAAATATATTTCTAAAATTATAAAAATTGTGGTTAGTAATAAATTGTATATACTTTCTTTTGGTTATAATCTCTTCACCTATATTTTAGCAAAAATAATAAAAAGATTAGTTTTAAAAACGGTCAATTTGACTTTAAAAAGTCAAAACTGAACAATTAATTTGGGACAGAGGGAGTATATAAGAGTAATGTTAGGGACACAAATTATATACAAAAATTATGCACAAACAGTATAAAAAGAGAAAAAATAGAAAATGAGATCTACGATTAGATGATTTATACATTTTTATTGATGAACAATACATGAGTCATACTCTTTATGCTCAACTTTTGTGTACAATTTGTACACATAATATTATTTTTATATAAGAACTGAGAAATATTCCAAATTAAAGTTTATCAAATATTCATTTTGGAGCAAGAGTTCAACGTCAAATTATTATTTTCTTAACCACTTCATTAATTTTTATGCGTAATATATAAGAATATAACCAACTAAACCCAACGACTATATTGTTGGTGTCTAAATGCAACTAATTCATCATTTCTTAGGTAGAAGTTAGGTGTACGGATTAGCATTAGGTTGGATGGCTTATATCTCCGCTTATCTGTTTTAAGGCATAATGGCAAAAACATGGGGTTGGTTATTCCCTCTTGTATGATTATCTAATTAAGGATTTTTAAGGTTGGAACAACAATTAAAGTTGCAATTATTCTATACAAATTGAGTTAGTTTTAGTCTAAAAGGATTAGGTTTAGCACCTTCCTAAGAATATATACTTCCTTTGTCCTTAAAAAAAAAAAAAAAAAATTACAAGCGAGTTTTGATTTTTTTTCCCAAAATAATTGTCACCATTTGAAAATTTAAAGGACTATTAGTGTAATTTATAAACTATGTTGTCTGAGTGTGTATTTATTTATGCTATCCTATCAATCGTGAGAAAATCGAGTATGGTTAAAAATTTAAACCCCCCCCCCCCTCCGGTCCTAATTTTTAGAGGAATATTGACTTTTAAAAAGTCAGTTTTAAATTTAAAATTTATATGAATTCATTTAATTTATGTCATTAGAATTATGAATATCATAAACTATCTAAAAAATACTACTAGTTTTAAGATTTATTGTTTTTAAAAACTAAACGAATCATGTATATTAATTTTAAATTTGAAAATATCTCAAATTAACTTTTAAAAAATCAACATTGATCTCATAATTTGGTACATGCAAAAGGAGTATTACTCATTGGTGTAGAATATATGATTAAATTTAATTTTTTGAAGTTAAATAGAGACAATTACAAACTTAAAATTGATGTAATTTATTCAAATTTTGAATAGATATTGTAATTAGTATTACTTTTTACATATTTTAATAACATCCAATTTAAAAAGTAAGACTCATGTACTGTTTTTTATATATTGATGCACATTTAGTGCATAACTATTAATGCACATTTAGTGCATAACTATTAATGCACATACAATTATTCACTTACAAATCTAGTAATCAAACATAATGTTAGGATGTTTTTCTTGTTTTTTTCCTCTTTATGTGAGGCTTGTTGGTGAGTTTATTTTTCTTCTCATTTAGTGAGGTTTTTAATTGATTCATAAAATTGTAATAGTGATGATGTACTTAATTATAAAATTATATTGTATTCCCCAAAAAGTGAAACATTCAAAACAAAAAAACAACCGTTATATAACTGGAAGACCACTTAATCCATTGGTATAACTCATTTCTATTGAAATAAAAATTAAAGGTTCGATTCTTGTTTATAGTAAGTATTGAAGAAAGTTCAACAAAAACAGGTCCTAAAGGCAATGCGAGCGATGAAAATTGAATATCAAAACAGCCGTTTTTACATTGCAACCAAGAGTTGTCTCATCTCATAATCTCACATTGTGAGAGCGGAAAAGATTTGCCAATAAAAGATGCAGGCACATTAGTTATGTATATTTTAAAATTTTAATTGATTTAAAATTCAATAGTTAGTTTGAGTTTAGCCCTATACTCCCTCTATCCAAAAAATACAAGAGCCTTATTTTCCTTTTTATTTTCCCTAAAATGGTGTCCTTCATTTTAAAAAAAAAATTAAGTTAATAGTGATCTAAGGTATACCTTTCATTTAATACTAATTTCATTTAAATTGGGTTAGGAGGCAAACTTAAAAACTGATAACTTATCTTAATTATAATGCATTATTTTAAGATACAAGAAGAATCACATGAGGATTAAAATCATCCATGTGACACTGTACACTTTTCAGTTCATTGATTCTACTCTCGGTCTAACTCTGATCCCAAAGATCCAGTTTTCATTGATTATGGTAATCAATACTTTAATTTCCAAAAGACCTTCCCAATACAAAGAAATGCTAAATTAAATTTGGATAAGGTACTCACCACTTTGTTAGAGGATATATGATGGGATATCCAATTGACTGGATTAATTAATAAAGTAGATTATCCAGTCCCATTTTTGTGTATATATATACACACACACACACATGACATCTGAGGTTAATTACTCTTCATCTTTTGCCAATCATGCTAGCAGACATTTGTATTGATGAGGCAGCATGAAGGGGCCGGTGAAGTGGTAATGGGCCTTCCATGTAGTAAAGCATCCCCTATTCAATCAATCATTATAGGCCAACTTGGTATTCACAATTCTAATCCCTTAATTCCTTCTCACAGATATAGTCACAACTGGATTTTATTTTTTTTCTCAAAATAATCTTTGTGTCACAAAAGATCATTGAAGTATCATTTTTTAAAAAAAAAAATTTATTGTTTTTATTTTTATGTATAATACAAAAATGTCTCTAGAAAGTACTTAAGTTAGGTTCATTATTTGTATAAATATGAGAGAATCTTCAATGTATTTACTTGGAGTCTACTGTGGGCATAAATTAACACTATTTTAAAAATCTCCGCCTAGGTGCTAGGCGGTTCTCTATCGTTTCGATTTGATTGGATGCCTAGGCCCTTTATTAGGCAGAATCAGACCCCTACTTTGAAAATCTGTAATATTTAAAATGAATTTGTTAAGTTTAAAAGATTATTTTTTAGTAATGTTTTCATGTAAAATTAAAAAAATTACATCTACTATATGTTTTGTATAGTATAACAAATATGTACAATACAAAAATAAATAAACGAGACGTCTAAGAAATCGTCTAATCCGCTTAGGAAAACATCTAAGCACCGTCTAGGCGTTAGGCGTCCCCTCCAATGCCTAGGTCCGCCTAAAGACTTTTAGAACGGGACGTATAATTTTTGCTCTACCCTTTTAGACTGGTTAGTAATGATTAGAGAATAATAAGAATAAGGATATACCTCAAGTAGGATTAGACTGAGATAATAGGATAAGAAAAAATTACTTGACTAAATAGTTAAGGTGACCGATGAACTTTAGTTCATTTAGTGTACTAGACCTCTTGCAAAGTAAGAAGTTCTAGGTTTAATCCTTGACCATGATCAAGATAGAGGGTGTGTGTTTAAATTATAAAAAAAATATATATATAGTTTAGGTGGATCAAACAAAGACTGCCCTTCATTAAGGAAGCAAAGAAAAAGAGATGCCCATGTTTCTGACATGTGAGTATTGTCCCCCTCCCATGTGCATTTACATGTTTCTCTTCCTTTATATCCCTTCCCTTAAGTCAGCATCCCATGTTATCTGGTTTTCACTAATTTAGAGGACTTGTAGATTGGGCCCTTCTAGGGTTTGGGTCACTTTGTCCTTCAAAAGTTGTAGCTCTTGTCCATTACTTGGCTTATAATTAATTTTGAGAGAAAGAAGAAAACAGGAAAACATTTAATGTGTTCCACCATAATTATATATATATATATATAAATATATATATATCATATATATATATATATATAATCTCAAATGATGCAATATATTAAACAAGAGAAATGATATTTTATAACATAATCAAGTATAAGAATTAATATATTGATGTCTATTATTTGTGACAAGATTTAAAATATTTTTTATTTTTGAGATTCATAACATTACCATTATGACAAACATAGACATAATTGAGTAATATTTATAATTAAACTTCACAATAATTGAATGCAATTAAAGTGTTATTGCATGCATGAATTACCCATTCCATTTACCCTTTGATTCCTGGGAACCGAGTCTAAATATGGGAGAAGGAACATGTGGAGTTCCTATCTAGACATAGACATCAAAAGCAATTTGGGTTTACAAAATGGGGAGGACTTTTTGTATAGGACTTTTAGTACTCTTGACTTAAACATTAAAAACCCATATATGATGTCTTATTTGAATTGGCCTATGGCCCAAGAACTGATGTCTTAGGCCTTAATATTGGACTCAGCTTGAAGATTTTTCAATGGGTTAATTACATATATTAGTACATTTTTGAAAATAATTACAAAAATCATACATCTATAAAATAATTACAAAAATATTACACATTTTCATTTTTATTTACAAAAGTATTCTCTCCTCTCTCCTCTTTCCATTTCTTCTTCTTCTTCAATGAGTATGTCTTCAAGAACAACCTCATATTTTTTTCTTCAATGGTGCAAACACTTATAAGAGCTATACCCACCTGCGTATAAATACTTTATATCAAGTTAGAAGCTTTTTTTAGCCATTAAAAATGACGAAAATCACGACGGAGCAATTGGATAATAGGTTCATGGCTCCCGTCGTTCATGGTTCCTCCATGCCCGTTTTCATGGAGTCGTCGTTCATGGCTACTCCATGCTCGTTTTCTTCCTTTTTTCGGACAAATGGTTAATGGGTTCGACAAACCTTCATACCAAGGTAACCATTTGTATTAAAATTTGGTTACCTTTGTATTAAAGGTTGGTGACCTTTGTATTAAAGGCTGGTTACCTTTATTTTAAGGTTGGATACCTTTTGTATTAAGTTTTAGTTACCATTGTATTTAGGGTTGGTTGCATTTTGTATTAAAAGTTGGTTACCTCTGTATTACTGTTTGATTATCTTTGTATTAAGGTTTGGTTACCTTTATATTTAGGGTTGGTTACCTCTGTATTAAGGTTTGGTTACTTTTGTATAAAGATTAGTTACTTTGGTATTAAGGTTTGGTTACCTTTGTATTAAAGGTTGGTTACCTTTATTTTAAGGTTGGATACCTTTATTAAGGCTTGGTTACCTTTGTATTAAGGGTTGATTATCTTTGTATTAAGTTTTGGTTACTTTTGTATTAAAGATTGGTTACCTTTGTATTAAGGTTGGTTACCTTTGTATTAAGGGTTGGTTACCCTCCTCCTCCTCAACTCATTTTCCATCACGACAACACAGCCGTCGCCGTCCACCATATCAAGAAAGAAAGAAGCTTCAGAATAGTCTGAAGCTCCGGAATTAAATCCCTCATTCCCAAACCTGTTCTCATAAGTGTGGTCACTCAAACGAGTAGGACTGAGGAAACTAGAGGTTTTAAGGCCTAGATCTAGGGTTGAGCAAGTAACCAAATTGGAACCGAAATCGCACCAAAAACCGCACAAACCGCACCAATTAAAACCGCACCAACGGTTCCGGCGTATGTGGTGGTTTTAGGTGGGTTAAAAAACCAAATTTACGGTTTCGGTTTGGTTACTGGCCAAAACCGCACGCATAAAACCGAAACCGCACCGTATTATTCTTTTTAGATGCCACCTTTTTTTAGTTGTAAGATGTTAGTTATGTTGTTATTTTTTTTAAATAGATTTGGTGATCTTAGACCATAGTAATTATATGGTTATGTGCAATGTATACAGGTTTATGGAGAGGATGAATGGTCATTTGGCTACTGTGAGCAAGGCATTGGAGTTTTTAGTTGCCCTTCTAGAGAGAATCCAATGTATACATATAGGGAATGCATTGTCCTTGGTAGAACAAACTTTTCCATCTTTAAGATCAATCAGATACTAAGGGAACTTAGTAGAGAGTGGCCTGGGCACTCTTATGACTTGCTATCTAAAAACTGCAATCACTTCTGTGATGAATTTTGTGAAAGACTTGGTGTGCCTAAACTTCCTGTTAAGTTTCCTCTGCATTAATTTCTTCTCGATATAGTTATGTATATGTATGTATGTATGTATGTATATATACATATTATATTGTGTATATAGAACACATGTATATTGTGACAACTTCTGTTTGACTGTTACTTTTTATCAAAAAATTTGTAACCAGAAGGTCCTAATCTAAAAACTGAATCTAGAAAATCCGCCATCAGGTGATTAGGCTATTGTACCCATTCTAATACATTTCTCCATTCATTGTTTAAGATCACATGTTCACATTTATCTCTTTGTAAACTCAGAAACAATATTTGCGTTATATAATCTGGGGCAGAACTAATAATTTATATTACGAAGGTCAAAAATTACATAAAATTTTGTTATTTCGATTGGTTTTGGAACCGAAACCGCACCAAATGAAACCGCACCGCACTGTTTAAAACCGCACCGCACCAATCACAAGTAGTTTCATGTACGGTTTTGGATTTGTCAAACCGCACCTAAGCGATTTCGTGTGCGGTTTGGGCTTTAAACCGCACCAAACCGCACCATGCATGCTCACCTCTACCTAGATCTGAGCCCGTCTTTCTAGTAAGTGCAAAAGCTTGTTTTCCACAACGCCTTTCTTCATATTGGTAATCATATGGTGGACTTTGAGAATATGAAGGATATGAACTGGCTCGTATCATCTCATCTTCATGGCTCTTAATGTCCTGCTAGGTTCATTTGTGTGTTATTTTTGTAATTATTTTGTGTGTGTTTTATTTTTGTAATTACTTTCTAATTGTTGTATATTAGTGTTTAGGATCCTTTTTCAATTGTGCTAGGCCCACAGTAGAGCTCCCTCCATAAAAAACTAGAAATATATTTTTAAAACAGCAAAATTTTGAATTATTTAAGATTTTATAAACATGCCCTTAATATTTATAAGAATTATAGTAATGGTGGTATAATAACATTCAATCTACTTAAATGTAAGTAATGACATGTCTGAAATTTTATGTCACTTTTTAATATAAAATCAAAAATAAATATTTAATTTTGGAAAGATCTATAAGAGAAAATATATTTTTCAAATATTTTTAATTTTGAATAATAGTCTAATTATTCTGTCTCCACCACCAAGTTGAAAGTTTTATTGACTTATTTGTCTCTTTTTACATCCCATAACAATGTTTGAGAACCGTAAACCTATACATTATTTTGATGATCTCAAATCTATACCAAAATATAACAAGGCAAATATCGAGTTATTTTAATTGGTACTGAGTTAACTCAGCAATTCAAGTTTGGTGACTCCGTAGCCTAAAAGTTATTATTTTTTTTTATTCTCATGCTTTTTTAATTGGTCATAAATTTTGATATTCTCAAAAGCTGACTCAACAACTCAAAAGTCAAGTTTTTCTAAAAAATTTAGTACACATTTACTATTAAAGATACACTATATCATTTGTCACTAAAAATTGAGCAAAAAATAAAAAATACTTTTAGACTATCGAGTCACAAAACTTGAACTGTTGCGTTGATTCGGGACTAACAAAAATATCTCTCAACTATGTCATATTTAAAACTTATCTGATTAGTCGATTTTAAGCTTACCGTGCTTTGCACGGATTATTAAGTTTGTAAACTTAAGTAGACTAAAATGGGAGCTTATTTGATAAGTCGATTTTAAATTTATCGTAATTTGCACGAGTTATTAAGTTTGCAGACTTACGTATACTAAAGTTGGGGAATTGGGGTGGGGGAATTGTATTATCTGTTTCAAACTTGGATTAGCTTATTGTCAACTTTAAATTAAACATTTAATTTAAGAGTTTTCTAGAGTTCTAGTTTTCAAGGCAAAAAATAAATAAGATGATAGTTGCGTACTACTAACATTATTCAATTCCTCATTAAAATAATAGTAATCGTAAAGAGTAGAGAGATAAATCACAAACTTAGAACACACTGATTTAAGTGGTACGTTAACCAATAATCCTTATTTCCCTTTTCTATTCTAAAAATATAATGCACATCTAATATAAAAGGTTTCACTAACAATTCAAAGAACAAAAGTTTTTGTTTGTTTGTTTGTTTTTTTTCAAACACGAAAGAAGAATTAATGAACATATAGTTGGTGCTGCGGCTATTTTCTCCTAGATATTGCATATATTTTTCTATTTCAGTCTTGATCTTTATTCAATTTCTTTAAGTCTAAGATAGGGTAAATGATTTGCGCCACCAAGGTTGATATAGATTATTTGAGAAGCGTCACAATAGTGATACCTCAAGAGCTCTTTTAAAATTTATTAATACCCAAGTGGCAAATCCAAAAGTTTTGAATAGGGCAAAAGAATTACAAAATACCAAAATCAAGAAGAAGAAAAAAACTCAAAATAAGCATGAACCCATATGCACCAGCTACTAAGTCTATATCAAATCCTTCCTAGCAGCTGCAAATATGTTCCTCAATCCATATGCAAAGTTTAGATGGTGTGTTCAACGTCCTTGAGCACTAACCCATATGCACCAGCTACTAAGTCTGTATCAAATCCTTCAAGTTTGAACAGCCAAAAGCTTCGAATTCGATTGCTCCATATATACTTGGACATGATCATTTCAATCCTATTTTTAAATACCAAATAAATTCCTTTATTGTCAATGCATCTCCCGCAGTAACAGAGGTCAAAGAATTTACGTCAAGAGCTCTGACAAGACTTTTACACAAACCAAGCCATTCCAGTTATTTTTCAAACGAACAAACCATTTTCAGTTCTTGCATGTGTTCAACCATTTTGAGGCAGTTGATCAGTACTTAGTGAGGAATTTCTTGAACCAATGTGCTAGCTAGCTAGTCATTAAGGCCGAACCTCAATGAGTAACCATTTGCCCATTCAAAAGTGTCGAGGAATTAATGACCATGCAAAGAAACCCTTTACTTTTACACCTTTCCTGCAAAGCTTGGCCACACCATTACTATATTAGGTCCGGTAATAGTAAAATCATATATAGGAACTAGGCCTCGCAATTTTGCTACTAATGAAAATATTGCATGTTACTTAATTTTGAATTAAAAATTGTGGTACGAAAGTAATATAAAAAATTTGGAGAAATTTAATTTAGAAAAAAAAGGAGAGAATTCAGAAAAATGGGGCGGGACAGTGCAAATGTGGGGTATTATTTTCGGGGGTGAATCGTGTGTAAGGGAAAAACAATTAACGTGTTGACGGGATAGGTATGAGAAAGGAAACTCTTAAATTAAAAATATGAAATTCACTCAATGGCATTCTTTACGGCAACAAGATGTTGATGGTAGAAATCAATTCTTTGAAAATCTTTGATGCCTTTTTTTAACAATAGTGCTATTATTAATATCAGCAACTCCTGGAAATAGTTTGATGTTAATTAGAGTAGGTAGCAATTAATGAATAATGTTATGGGGATGAAACATGAATATAAAAAAAATAGATAAAAAATAATGTGTCTGATTGGTTGATGATTTGTTATTTAGAAGTGAGTTTAATAGGTGGAATCAACCATATTCAGCGGCATCATTTTATACTCATATTTCTGTTGTAATTGCCTTCTTGTTAATTAATTATCAATAGTTGCAACATAGCTAATGCACAAAATTCCCACCATTCTCTGTGATAAAAATGATTGGATTTTTGTACTTTTCCTTTGTGTACAGTAGAAGTTCTTGAAGACCTCTTGGAGTGACAAAAAATCCATTTTTTACCGGTCTCCAAGGTCACTTGTCACAAAGAATATAAAAAA
Organism: Aralia elata; assembly: GCA_034770075.1. NCBI lineage: Eukaryota > Viridiplantae > Streptophyta > Magnoliopsida > Apiales > Araliaceae > Aralia > Aralia elata. Next base: position 39,695,137 of record CM068385.1, read on the forward strand.
TCATCATTTATGTTTGTAAGACCAAATACCAAATTGAAGGAAAATTGATATATATATATATATAGAGTCCGGATTCAGTCCGGGATCCCGGACTTTGTTAAAATCCGGACTTTTTTTTTTTTTTTTGCTTTTTTTTTAAAACAACTAAAAAAAATAAATAAATAATTATGGAACTGAAATTTTTACATAATACAATGTTTTGGGCGTGATTTGGATACATATAACAAAACATGTATGTACAGTCTGCACAGACTGTACATACATGTTTTGTTATATGTATCCAAATCACGCCCAAAACATTGTATTATGTAAAAATTTCAGTTCCATAATTATTTATTTTTTTTTTTAGTTGTTTAAAAACAAAAAGCAAAAAAAAAAAAAAAAAAAAAAGTCCGGATTTTGTTAAAATCCGGACTCCCGGACTGGATCCTCATTGTATATATATATATATATATATATATATATATATATATATATATATATTGGAACTTGTAGCTTATAACTAAGAAGTTCTCGAAAAATGCCAAGTGCGGAGCGGAGTGAGGGAAGCGAAGCGACCGAACGGAGCGGAGCGGAGATTCGCGATGCACTGGCTCATCGGAATTGAACATACCGCGGAACGGTACAATGTTACTGCAGCATCGGCGCGGGGCGCACCACGACAATACTAGGAACGGCGCGGGCCGCGCCACGGCAAGATGCAAGTTCTGGTGGACTAGCGCGGGGCGCGCCAGTGGAAACCAATGAGCAGTGCGGGGGGCGCCGTTCGATGGACTCAGTTTTCCTGGTTCGTTTATTGGAATGACATTATGGGTACTTGAGTCCTAATGTAAAGTAGGGTTGAAATATGATTAGTAGCTATAAATACTATCTATTGGAAAGCCCTATGTAACCTAACCAAGATAATCAATAAAACAATTAGCCGCCTATGGACGTACCCAATTTGGGGAACCACGTAAATCTCTGTGTTAATTTTATATTGTCGTGTATGTGTGTGTGATCCTAATTATAACAATATATATATATATAGAGAGAGGATACTTCTTATGTGTATCACCCGCATGCGGGTGGTAAAACAAATTTTAAAAAAACTCAAAAGCAAATGCTGCTTGTGTGCTTATTGCGTACTAAATATATATATAATATATATAGAGAGAGAATTAATTATGTAGTGGAGAGAGAAAAAGTATGTTGCGTGTCTGCTTATTGCGTACTCTATATATATATATATATATATATATATATATATATATATATATATATATATATATATATATGAACTGAATATTTTTGAGAAGGGTAGCTAAAAAATTTCTCAAAATTCTAACTTCTACAAATGTTTTGTTCAGTACTTCCATTTTGCATTACTATGTTACGACCTCATGAATTTGACAGAGAATCCTCGGTCACACTCAGAATAATCACCACAACTGTTTGATGGAACTCTTTGAAGAAAATAACATTTATAAACATAACATTTTGGTACCATAAAGCATACATAAGATGTCCACATAATTGTAAGTTTGCAGAAACACGATCAAAGATACAATCAAAATTAAAACGCAGTGAAAAATGAAATTAAAAATTTTCTGCAACTTCCCATGAATCACCTTATGCATAACTATTAATTGATAGAAGAAGAACAAGAAATTATACTTTTAAAGATTCACTCTTGAACCGCTACAAGATCAATTCTTTAATTTCTTCAAGTTCCTCCAATGTCTTTTGAAAATTCAACTCTTTGATTTCTTCAAGCTCCTCCAATATCACCAAATTCAAGGATCAAACATAAGCTACAGAGTGTATGTAGCACTCTAAAGGTGATCCACCAAGAATGATTATACAAGGAACAATATTTGATTTCCTAGAAATCTTGGATGACTAATCCAATTAGTTCTTTTATTCCTAACTCTTAAGAACAACAAGAACAACAAGAACTATTCTTGAAGAACAGTTAGATGATCTATTATCAACAACTTGATCTAGTGCCCATACACAAATTGATCTCTAACTTGGATGTGTTCTTTAATGAGATGGAGGCTAGTTGATTAACCAAGTTAATTAGGAAACCCTAATCTAATTAGGATACTTGCAAGTATACAATACTTACACAAAATGTAAGTATACATTTTGCTCCTAACCCACATGTTATTCATGTATGCAACTAACACATGTTATTCATATATGCAACTAACACATGTTACTTATGTATGCAACTAACACATGTTACTTGCTTAATCAACATTAAGCAAGTATTTGACCAATCTTTAATTTGCATTTGCATTTCATTTAATTTAATTCTCAATCTAATTAAGAATTAAATGATAATAATAATAATAATAAGATTTCTCTCATTAATTTATAATTCAATATTTTTACAAATATATCATTATAAATATTAAGCATTTCAATTTATCCAACTAATAAATTAAATAATTAATTTATTTTCATTAAGCCAATTGTTCCCAATATAATATTATTCTTTTGCGGTTTGACCTTTTAAGTTCAATATTATGCCGGTAGTAGAATAAATAAATTAGAACCATTCTAATATTATTTATAATGAATTAAACTCATTTAATTCATATATAAATAAATAATATTTATTCTACATCATGAGTGACACCTTACGATAATGTATCATGACTATCCGTATAATATGAAATCAACGTTTAATCACATAGAACATATTCAGTAGTAGTTACCGTACAATTCAATCCTTTTACCATACAATGTCCCGATTAAATATAAGACATGGATTTACTAACAAGTCTTATTTTATTTAATCATATGTATTTCGATTTAAGAATGCACAATTCTGATTAATGTAAATTAGAAACTCCTTTCTAATTTTCATTCAACCTTGGTCAGGGATTTCTGAGCTGTCATTTATCAAATCGCATAGGACATTCTCTCCCTTTATCAGAAGTGATAGATTCTTTGTCGATCATTCACCTAGGTATATACTTTATTATACCTGTACATATCCTATAACATACACTAAGGTATTAAGGAATATGACAAAGTATAACTCAGCACACACAAGGTACTATGATGATTTCAAGTCCAATGATCACTTGTACTACTATCACTTTAAGAACTTCCTATTGACAGGTGAATAAAACTCCATTAGGGTTCTTTAAGCGAGTCACGTTCAGTGAACTTATTCTCTAATAAGCACCTACATACTAGCTTTAGTGTCTCTACACAAATGATTATGAGATCAATCATTATCTTCAACAGATCAAGCATAGTATGTACTAATCTATCCGGAATCAGTAATCCCTTTATTAGTGATCCATCGATTAGGAACATTTTAGTTTTTGAGCTTTCTTGAATTTAGATCTCATTAGCATGATCTCATCATGATTCTAAAAGTATTGCTCTAAAACTATGAGTTTATCACATTTATTAATTCAATCAATTAACATGGATAAAATATGTCTTTTATACTATTATTAATATTTGAATAAGATTACAAAGTAAATGCTTATTACATCAAATGTAATTGGCTTGAGGGCATATCACTTTCAATAATATCTTCAAAAATGAAAATAATATAATAAGTTTAATTAGCTTTCATTTAAAGATGTACTCAAAACACAATTATTTTGAACAACATAGCAGCTTTGATGTCCAAACTTGCCATAATATTAGCTCCTCCAATAATTTCATAAATTACACTCATAATGATATTCCTGTCAAAAAATATATATGTAAGTCAAGTACTAGAAATATAGAGTTTTGTACCAAAAAAAGAAAAGAAATGTGAAATTAAATTACCAATGGATGAATAGTTTTCATTATTAGGATTTGCATCACTCGAATGCTCTTTGCCATCGGTTGATCTACACGAATGATTTACATTGTTAAGACTTGCATCACTACCATAATTTTTACCAACCTAAATTAAAAAAATATACGATAATTTAAATAAAATAAATGATAATTTCTTACCGATTTGTAAGCATTGGACAATTTTTTTATCATGTGCTTCTCCAATTTTGCCACATCTATTACAACGTCTCACTTTACAATTTTTTGCCTTCACTAGTGCCTTTTCTTTCTCCCCCTTTCATCCTTTTGCCACATCCTTTTGCCCTTAATTGACTCAGTTCATAATAACTATGTTCATAATTACCATCCATATTTTCCAAAATTGGTACACTACTAGAACCAATTATTTGATTACTTTTCACCCCGCTTGTACTACAACCAACTATTAAATTGATTTTCTCAAGTGCACTACCTAAAGCATCGATCAAATTTTTTTTTGCTTCCGCACTTGAGAGGGCTTTATCAACTACATCCAAACAACACTGAATTAATCTGCTCCGCTCCAAGAGGTTTGATTTGTCATCAACTATCTCCATGCCACCATCATCTATGACTATCTCAGATTTTGTTGATTTTGTCCATCTCATCAAAATGTATTCATTCGGCAATTTTTCAAAATCATGATATTTGTGCAAATATGCTAAAATGTGTCTACATGGAATTCCTGAGCTTTCAAATTTTTTGCATGTGCATGAAGCAAAATTCAAACCCTTTTCATAAATAATTTGTCTACATCCATACTTCTCACCACCTTTTCTTTGAATCTTATACACACAATGACTGTTTGACTCACCCACGTGATTAAATTTATAATTGAAACTCTTCAATAATTCATTTTGGAATTTATAGAATATTTCGTGTGTATAAATATCAACCATTTGCACCAAAATATCATGAATTTTTTTTAATTTAGGCTTCTCAGTCATGTCTTTGTTGTCGGCAATCAATACTTCATGGCGTTGGCGTACTAATCCCCTATTAAACTGAACCATAAAATCCACTAATGAATTTTTTTTAGAAACAAATTTCTTAAAGAATGAATGCGAACTTTCCGCTCGTTGACTACTTGACATGTCGGCAGAAAAAACGTGGTTCAAATATGCAGGCACCCACCTTGAACGAATATCTTACATTGACTGTAACTATTTGTTGTCACTTAACCCACTCTTCTCAATAAGGTCCATCCAAATTGAGTCAAATTCTTCCTCAGTATCTGATTTTCATATACAATTAGAAAATTCTTTATAGTAAGCACTATATTTCAATGAATCTATCTTCTTAGAAAACTTTGTTAATATGTGTCAACTACAATACCTATGACAAGTACTTGGAAAAGTTTAGAAAATTACATTTGTCATTGCTAGGTCTTGATCAGTAATAATCATGTTAGGGGCATTACCTGGCATAACTTCCAAAAATTGGTTGAATAGCCATACAAAAGAATCTATAGTCTCATCACTTAAAAATGCATAGGCAAAGATAATAGTCTGTCCATGATTATTAACACCCATAAGTGGTGCAAATATCAATCTGTATCGATTGGTATTGTATGTATCGATTGGTATTGTATGTAGTATCAAAGATTACTGCATCACCATAAAACTTGTAATCTCGTCTAGATGTTGCATCGGCCCAAAAACAATGAGTAATCCTTTGTTCACTATCAACCTCAATTTTGAAAGTGAATGAAGGATTCTTTCCTTGTTCCAATTTTAAATATTCATACAACATTTCCCCATCATGCCCCTTCATTTCATTACGCTTGTTTCTTTCATAGTTATATAAATCTTGTTGTGTACAACCAATATTTTCAAACTCTCCCGCTTGGACTCCAAAAAAACTGAATTGTTGATGAGGCGGTATATTTACCATGCTAAATTGTTGAGACAAACATTTTTGGGCACTCGAAACATTGCGATGAGATCTCAAAAGATGAGTTCTTCGAGGGGTTGACAACGGGTGATTATGGCCCTCAACAAATACACTCACCGCATATGTGCCCAATTTTGACTTCACAACAGAAAGTTTTGCATTACAACACTCTCTTATTGACCCCCGCCGTCTTTTTGTTTCAATGTCTGCTATTATTGAACTTTTTCCTTGTTTAGAATAAACATATTCCTTCCGTATGATCTCATCACTTTCCCCACCACTCTTTTTTTGGGTCCAATTTCGAACACTAAACCCAGCTTCTTTCACATATGCATTGTAAAATTTTTTAACATCATCTAGTGTTTGAAATTCTTGACATATCCTAGGCTTGAGTTCAAGTGTTGCATGATGATTGTAAACAATCATCTTCGTGCTCTCTGTTTCAAGCTCTATATTTCTCCCACTTCCCTCTACATTATAGTCTAAATTATCTTCACTTTGTACTTTAAAGTCCACAATATCCATTTTAACAAACTGACAAAAATACAAAATTAATTAGTAAGAAATTTTTTTTTAACATGTTTAATTCTAACTGAAACAATTACTGTAAATAAAAGTAATATTTTTCAAAAAAAGGGTGAAAGTACTAAAATTTTAAAATTTAATCATTAACAATAATAATTTAATCATTAATAAAAATTATTAATCTCTAACCTACAGAACATAAATTTACACCAATGAAAAAGTATCAAACAAATTTGAAAATTGTAAATGAGAAATCATACCTTGAAATTGTGGGGAGAGGTCGTAGAGAGATTGAAATTGTGGAGAGAGTTCGTGGAGAGTAAAAGATGAGAGTGTTGAAGAGTGTGTTGGAAAAGAGAAATCCTAAATTAAACCCACAAAATAAACCACAAGATAAGCCCTAAGCATGCGGGACTTTTTTTTAGTGGCAGGCTGAGTGCATACCTTTTTCTCTCTCTCCTGCGTAATTAATTCTCTCTCTATATATATTATATATAAGCACCTTTTTCTCTCTCTCTCTTGCATAATTAATTCTCTCTCTATATATTATATATAAGCAGACAAGCAGCATTTGGTTTTGAATTTTTTTAGGATTTGTTTTTACCACCCGCATGCGGGTGGTACGCATAAGAAGTATCCTCTCTCTCTCTCTCTCTATATATATATATATATGATAACTAGCAGAACTACACTTATATCCTTCTAAATTGTCAGTCAGATTTAAAGTAGCCTTTCAATTGACAAAATGAACAATTTCATCTTCATAGTTGACATTTATATTCAATTTCGTTATTTGATGTGATTTTTTTTTCTTTTTTTTTTGATTCATGTTCTAGTCTCATGCATGTGAAAGAAAGTATAATTAAATTTTGGACTACATATAACTTTGTAAAATAAGAATAATTTTTGGTAATTTAAATTTATTGAACTTTCATTAATATAAAGTTGTTGATAGATATTTATCAAATTATATGAAAATTCATAAATTCAAATACTTTTGTATGTTCTTTATACTCGTACGTTTGATTTATTTAAAAAACTCTAAAGATGGACATATGAACACTCTTAGGTGTACCAGTTATATACCCTCTAGAATATCTCTTTTTTCATATATTTTTAAAGTAACTTTTGTACACTTTTTTTGATAGGAAAAATTTATAAAATAATACCAAAAAGGCAAAACGAATTAACTCAAGAAGGTTTACTCTAATTACCACATATGGACTATTTAATCTGACTTCCCTCCCCCCTCCGACAGAGTTTGTGTCACACTTATCGGATCACCAATTGGTTTTTCATTTATGTTCGCTGTCAAAAATAAGGAAAAACATGAACTAATAGCATTGTATGCTCGTCATAAGCAATTATGAAATTATTATATGTTATGACAAGCAAAAAATACTTTAGAACTTTCCAGGATCCTCTCTGAAAGTTGTCCGCTATTTTCAAAGTAACTCTTCAATTACCATAATGAATACTTGAATTCTTATAATTACCACATATGCAATGTTTGTTTGTAAAAATGATAAGTGTGATAGAATTAGTTGTACTATTTATTATCACTTCGTACTAATTTATCTCGTGATTAATCCGTTATTTAATCTATAAATTATTTGTTATTATTTCTACGGTCATTTAATACCTAAAAGAGGAATTATATAATACCACATTTATACGTGGAATTATAACCCATCATCAAACGGTATTAGAAATGACAAAATATAGTTTATGAGATTAAATAATGAATTAATCATGGGATTAAATAATAATATGAAGTGATAATAAATTAATACAAATAATCTTATCCCACACACTATTTTTACAAACAAATATAACCTTAGTGTGAGTTATTTCATTTGAGTTGACTTTTATCTAATTTCGTGTCACGTACTAGTAGTGCACCTATTTTAATGAGGGTATTTTTGTAGTTGAACGATGTAAAATACTCAGTTCCATAACTAACATGCGATCGAGTTGCACAAACTGCGTTATATAATTGAATGACAAAGATATCCTCATTAACAAACGGATGATTAACCTGTGATATAAAATTTATGAAAAAGAAATCTAGCTAAGGAACATAATTGACACTAAGTGATGGCAATAAGGAGGCAAGTATTCAATTTTGTAATTGAAGGGACTACTTGGAACTGCAGGTTGACAATTACTTGGAGGGATAGATCTGTAATTCAGTCTTTTAAGAGATATCCTCTAACATAGGTTGACTATTTCATCCATTAATCTGAATATTGGGGAACCCCTAAGATACATTTAGTAGTGTTTATCTGACCTATCTCAAATTCAGTGTTTAAAATTTTCACAGATGTAACAGAATGGAAGGGCAAAGTTTTTGGAATAGATCAAAAAATTGGAACAAAAAAAAGAGAATTGTTTGCCAACTGGAACAATTGAATGCTCGCCACCAGTTAGGTGTAGAGAGAAAAAGAGAGAAGTTTAAGTTGCAGAGTGGGATTATATATATATATATATATGGCAAATGATTCATAGCATGTACATGCTATGGATCATTTTATGACATACACCATTAAAAGCGTTTAATATAGGAACCAATGGTTGAGATTAAAAATAGAAATTTGTCGTCCGCTACGATTAGTAACGGGCGTGATTCAAAATTTTTATTTATCCGCTACTAATAGTAGGGAACATTAATCAGAATAGCTACTCGATTTATTATTTAGGATTTGACCTTCTTCACTTTTTCACTCGATTTATTATTTAAGGTTTGGGGTTTATTAACTATGGTTTAAGGTTTATTAACTAGGATTTAGGATTATTCATTAGGGTTTAGGGTTTATTAACTAGGGTTTAAGATTTATCTACTAAAGTTTAGGGTTTATTAACCAGGGTTTAGAGTTTATCTACTAGGGTTTAGGGATTATTCACTCTATTTTATTTTATGGATTAGTTAATAAATCATAAATCGTAGTTAATAAACCTCAAACCCTAAATAATAAATTGAGTAGAAAAGATGAAGGAGATCAAACCCTAAATAAAGATGAATTCTTCTTCCGATTATGACCCCTATCACGTCCATCTGAGGATACAAGAAGACTTTCTCCTTGATCTCTAAAAGTAGTTCCCCTGAACTTGTCCACATTGTCAGTTGGGAGATTTTCCTTCCCTATGAGGAGAGTAGTCTGAAGAGTTGAGTATGAATCTGGTTGAGATACGAGAAGCAGTAAGACTTTATCTTCTTCATCCAAATTCACATCTATGTTAGTCAACTAGGTCACCAATTTATTAAACTCATTAATATGATTGGTCAAATCTTAACCTTCTTTTATCCAAAGCCAGTACAATTCCTTCTTCAAATATAATCGATTTGACAAAGACTTTGACCTATAAACTTTCTCAAGTTTCTCCCACAAGCTATTCGGAGAGATTTTTGTCAAAACATGATATTTGATCTGTGGCGCTAAACTCAATCTAATGGTTGCCATGATCCTTGTTTCAAAATTCGTCCATTTGGCATCTGTCATAGTCGTTGGTTTCATCTCCTTCCCTTCAAATGCCTTCGTCACTCTTGTTAAACCAGTGCATCTTTGACAGTACTCTGCCCAATATTAAAATTTGACTTTTCATTAGATGGCTCAATATCGTATCTTGTACTCGTGCTTGTCATCTTCGTATTTGTGACCTGCGAGATTTCTCTTCAATGGATCGTACCAAGTACCAATTGGCTAGGTAAGTGTAATTCAATTAGGAGTCTCTCTGTACTTTTTGCAACGGTGACTAATTAAATAACCACTGTTCTTAAAGACGCTGCATTTTGAACCATTATCTTAGACACCAACGGGGTGAACTAAAAGCTCTAGTGTCAATTGTTAAGAAATCAAGCTCACACAAACACTAAAATAAACACACGCACACTACTGTATGAGATATAAAATAATGACACTAGAATTTTATGTGGAAATCCCAACTGAGAAAAATCACAAGGAGAAATCTCACAAATCCACTATATATGTATTTAATTTGTGATTTATTGGTTGTGATACAGGACTGATCCTTTTGACAAGAAGTATTGCTATATGATATGAAGGACCCTTTTGGCTTAAGTCAGAGAAATGTTGACATGTTGTCGTCAGAAAAAGAAGAAGTCCCACTCCTATTAACATAGGAATTGGAAGTGGAAGGAAAGGTATGATCCAAGCATATTGATATGTCTGTTCCATAAAAAAAATTTTATTCTTAATTAATTGTTTATGATTTACCGGATCTTACCTCTTTCAAAAGGAGTCAATAAAAAATCAAGATATGCACGGCTAGATGAAGAAGACTAGCACCTACTAAAAGAAAAGGGCGAGTGACTGGAGTGAAGTCGTAATAAGGTAGCCGTACTGGAAGAAATATCTTAAGAGAATAAGAGAAATCGTTTGGATTCGAGGCGAAACCGAACAGGATGTGATACGATGAGATACAATACAATATAAACAAAAACGAGAAATGGGTTAGCTACTCTTAACGGTCAAAGCAAGCCCTTTTATTCTGAATTCTTTAATTCAGAATGAATCAAATCCCCCCTCCCCCTCCCCCTCCTCCCAAGTTAAACTGGTGCATGTTGTTGCACCAGGTGTTAAAGGATAACAAGTCTAAAGGTTTTCTTATGGATGATATCGATATTGATGATAGTGACGATATTAATACTACAGTGATGATATTGATGTTAGTGACGATATTGATGCCCGCCGCTGCGAGGCGAGGGAGCAACTTGTCTAATCTTGCAGTGCACTATTTCCCGTTACGAGAATGAAATGACGCCCCAGCTTGACTCGAGACCAAGACTCCTTACAACTCGCACCAATAGCGGCATTGACCATCGAAGATTGATTGAAAATGAAAAGGCAGTCTCCAAAGATAAAGGCACATGAACAACCATTTGATCCCCGTCAAAGTCTGGCTATAACCCATGATCAAAGTATACCACCAGTCGTCTAAGTACGGGTGGAATAGCTCATTGTGGAGGGTGCAGAATGTGGCACGAGTAATAAATTAGAGAATACTAAAGAATCGAATAAAATAAATAAAGAAAAGTCGGCTATCGAAATCCGTTGATTGAATTGCGGGATGGGTAGATATCGCAGATGATGAATCGATTTCTTTTTATACGCCCTCATCTAGATTCAGCTTAGGGCTTTATGAGAGATTGATTGATGGCATTAGGAAACAACGAGAAGATGTGTACAAACGAGATATCCAGCAACAAAAAGAAGGAAAAGAATTGAATAGAGAAACTCTCGAACATTTAGCAATCTCAGACGTGTCGATATCAATGGCTCAGACAAACTTACACAAAAATGATTTTATTTATTGAAACTTCCATGCATTTTCATGGAATGACAAATAATTTAAAACGGAGGCTTGGTTGCTTGAATTTTGTTTTAATTTTATTATGACTTGGGATTATGTTATCATTCGATCCCTAATTACTTGTATCTAAGGTGCTTCACCAGCAAATTGGGAAGAGAGGGTGTTTGGAATGGATTATTAGAGGAGAGTTTTCAGTATTTCACATTAAGGTGCATGAGTAATTAATTAAATCAGCACGATCATAGATCACCCAATATCCCCAAAATGTGAATCTATTATTGATGAACTAACCGACATTTAAAAAACTATACTTCCTCTGTTATATATTATTCGATCATTATTAACTTTTTAAAGTCAATTTAAAAAAAATTTAAACTCAAAATTGACATAAATTCTTTTAATTTTAATCAATACAATGATAAATATTGTAAATTATCTAAAAAATATTACTCATTATAAATTTTATTTTTTTGTAATTTTTAATGAGTTATCTCAATTTTAAATTTAAAAATGTCTCAAATTAACTTTTAAAAGTCAATAATAATTATATAATTCTGAACGGAAGGAGTATATCAGTTAATTCAATATTTTTCTATAATGTGGACGTTCTTCCATAGTACAAGATTTTGTCATTACCCTTGCAATTTGACCAGATCGAGTTTCATTAATGATATTTATTCCTTTTTTTCTTGGCTGCCATTAGTTTAATTCACTGAGCTTTTTCTTTCCAACTATCGTTGCTGTGGTGCAATTTTTATTCTATTTATAGCAGATATAAATAAATAGAGGAAGTCTCGACAAGTTCCGCATATTCTGTATACAATCCTTGACATTGCAGTGTAAATACTGCATGCATCCATCAACCGTATCGCCATCAGAAAGTCGGTACACAAAGGCAGGCGAAAACCCATCTAAAAGTGGCTGTTCTGATATGAAAGTAGTGCTGAATTCAGAACAAGAAAATATAAGAGGCCACATTTTTCATATATAACTCACAGAAACACAACAAATGATACATACTCTACAAAGCACCTAAAGAAATGTATCCAGTCTATGTTTTTAATTGCATTATCAGCAAGAACATTGCGGTGGTTGTCATGAAGCAAAATCACACTTAAACGCAGTTCTAAGCAGGTATCTCTCCTTCCTCTAATTCCTCCACCGCAAAAACTTCACAGAAATCTGCCTTGTCATTTCTTTTCTCTAGTTCCACATCCTCCTTAAACACCCCTTCAAAATCAAAAAAGACATCAGGATTCGCTTCTGAAATCAAATCCGAGTATGAATCTATTAATTCTTGATCAATATCCAAATCCATGCTTTCAGAAACTCCTGTTTCAGCCTTTTCACAGCAGAAATCATTCTTTATCACTGGTTTTTGTGTCGTTCTTAAGAAAAATGGGCTGTCTACCATGTTATTTAATTTTTTCTCGGTTCCTCTGCATTGATGGGGACTGTGGAAAATTCCATCCAGTTTTGCATGCTTCATTAGATCCAGAACCTGAGGATTCGAGGAGTTGTCCTCTTCTATTTCCTCCTCCCTGAAGTAAACACCCTTGGGAGACTGTTCTTGATGGCTAACAGACTCCTTATGATCAAATTTATAACGACTAGCAGCTTTGATAACTTCAAAATCGTAACGGTGTGAAGGTAGAAGTACATGAATAACAGGGTACTCGATGAGAACCAAATTGGCTAGTTGCTCACGTATTGGAGCATCTATGTCCAACTCAAGATAAGGTGATTTGGGGCCCTGCAGGTCAAACAATTCAATTTTTAAACAATAGGACAACCATAATTGCAAATAGATGTATGACTACACGTCAGAAAATTATCCCAAGTTCATTTTAATTTGAGATAGAAGACTGATTCCTCCATCTGAAAATGAGAGTCCTACATTTTTTGTTAAATTATTTTGGAATGTTAAGAATTGCATAGGACTCACTTGGACATAATTTTCTTCTCAATGATTCATTTGTAATTATGAGTATTAGTGTTTATATATAAATGTTGAAAAAAAAATCAACAAACAAAATTATGACCAAGCTTGTCTTGTACAAATCTTAATATTTGAAAATTCAGCAAAATAAATAGGACTCTCATTCCAGACAGACAGAGTACTAAATATTCAAAAAAGGTCCTGCACCCATAAAAGTGGGCATTCATGCTGGTCTCAACTTTTGAAAAGTGATATCAATTTCAATTGGAACCTTAGGTTTCATACAGAAATAAACAAATAAATAAATAAAAATTATCATATCAAACAGAAATGTAAAATGTGAACACCTTCGGATATTTTCGGATGAAAAATTTGAGAGACTGCAGTGGTTCCTCACAGAATCGCTTCAACTGATGATTCCAAGGGCCAGGTTTAAGATGGTTCTCAATAACCGAGCAGAGACTTGTATTTTCATCCACACTGGAACAAAAACATTTGCATGAGATCTGTGAACATGTATGCCCACAGCATGTGCTAATGAGAAATGAAATTTTACAAGTTCTCAAAAAGCACAAAGGAAAACATATTTCAGATAAAGAAAGAGAAATGACAGGAGAAGAAAAGGTCGTTCCGGATTTATATCGATGCTCACCCGTGGTCAAGCAATACAACATCTGTTGAATGAAACCTCCATTCAATTGTCCATGAAATATACTTCTTCCTGGAACATAATTAGAAATAAAAATTCATTAGAAACCACATTATCCTTGGTGCCCGTACATGAGAAACACAAAAAGAAGCAATGCGTTGAAGCTGCAACAGCAGGAAATACACAACCTAGATGCTGGACAACACAAAAAATTCAAGCATGCATCAGGGGTAACAAATTTTGTCTTACTAATTATGCAATTCTACCATACATCAATTTTCAATAACAATAAGAATGTATAAAATAAATGAGGCCAACACAAACAAAAAGCATCATTTTCTAAAATTAAGAACCAGCAAAAAGAGATCAAAGAGAATGACTAAAGCCTTGCTTTGACAATCTGACCTACATCTTAGGCTTAAATTATAATTCAGATTAGCTTTTTATAGGTTTAGAAGTTACAATTAAGCGCCATAAAAGTATAAGTAAAAGTATCAACTAGATACCTGTACCTGTTTGGAGATCAATGCTCCGTAAGTCCTAACCTTCTCCCAACACACTAAGACCTTGTTTAGAAAAATTGAGTACCGCATATTTTACGTAACAAACTAGCAATTTTAATTAAGAGAAAAATACTATGACAAAATAACTTGCCAATTATTTCAGATAGATTTCTGAATAAGTATATGTCAAATTATCTTAATTGTTCTGAAATTTTTGTCATTTGAAATTTGAAGATCTAGCTAACTTGTGTTATCAAAAGTCACTGAGTTAATGAACTGTTAATTTCGGTTACAAGCAGTTGATGGGATATCACAGCCCCTAAGCCTTCTCCTAGAACCCTAAACACCTTTTCAATTTCTTCTCCAAATACCAAGCTCCCAAAATATTTAAGATAACTAGTGTCAATCCCAAAAATAAAAGTCCCTAAATCACTCTGACCAATATTTTTCAAAAAAAAAAAGACTAAAAAGAAGAGAGCAGCCATCGTAATATCTTAATAATTGCATGCACAATTCAGTATAGATTTCAAGTTGCATGCATACATCATAACAATTTGCAGTTCAACTTCCCATAAATGAAATGTTGGAACCTATTTTCCAGAGACGATTTGAGGTACTTAATGTTGCTTCCATTAAGCCATCTTACAAACAGAAAGTAGCATAAAACATGACCATAAAATGATAACACAAGGAAAACCAACTGCATATTGCAAATCTACAAACATAAAAGAGAAAATCATATTCAGCAGTTAAAGCATCCAACAATTTATGGTAGACCTAGTGACCAACCAAATAAGATTCTAGAACACATAAGTCACACTAGTCTAATATGAATGTCTCTCATAAGATTAATTAGTACCTGTTGTTGTAAAATGATTGATTTGTTTGTCTCTTTGACATTCCACTCGAGAGAAATAAGATTTTTGTCCTCCGGCTTGCTGCAGCACTCCTAAGACTTTTAAGAGGGAAAGGAAGCCTAAATTGAGAATATCCGCACATCTTAAGTCTCTGTCTCTGAGCAGAGTCAGCAACTCTCTTCACATCCTCAAGCATATTATAATCTAACAATGAGAAAAAGAATTTCACACAAATAAAATCATTGAAGGTTAAACATCATTGCTATCTTCATCACCAAATTATAACTCATGTAGATAGTTTAGGAAAATTCTCAGAATAGCATTGAAACTTATCCACAAAAAGAAAAGAAAAAAGAAAAAAAAAACAGGGGGGGGTGATCAGGGACAAGCGATGGGGGATCTTGAGGAACCATGTGGAATTGTAGTTCAAGATGGTTATCAAAGACTGTTCAAGGGTAAAATTTTGGCATGTGCACTGTTGTGATGTAGTGGCACTCACATAATTAGATGAAAGAGATCCACTTTGGAAACCTAAAACAAGGATTATGTGCTCCACAACATTTTAGCAGATTTCTAAGGCGAATGGAATTGTTTGAGTTAGTTTTGTGAATTATGTTAGATTTATAAGTTTGTAGGCAAGTTTCTTTTCATTTTGTTTAGGTGTCAACGATTTTCAGAAATATTATACAGTTGTTAGAAATATTGATCTACAAAAAAATTATTTGTTGTAAAGACCAAAGAAGTTCTACATATGTCCATGGATCCTAGTATATTTCTTATGTGCTGAGGGTAGTGTGACATTATCTCTTCTTCTTCCTTTACTTCTCTACTAAGTTGTCATGTGCTCAGAAAAAAGGATGGGTTTTTTCTTGTCATTTTTTTTTTCAGGGTGGAGGGTGGGGGGTTGTGGGGGAGAGAGAAGAACCTTGAACTTTCTCAAGAGAGGGGCCATAATAAGTGGGTGAAAAAATTGTGGTAAATAGTTACTCTCTACGATTTAGTAAGAGTCTATATGAAAATATAAATTATCAAGGGGGCCACTTGTGGCTGGCTGTGGTCCCTGCCCTTCCCGTCTCCAAAGTTCCACCCCAGCAATCCAACAAACAATATCTTCATTTTATTAAATATTGTCTTAGAAACCAAAAACTCATGAAAAAACTTAATACACTCGTTGCAGACCTAAAATGCCTTCATTCAACCCCATACCCTATCAAACCAATTCGTAATCAACCCAAAACAATTAGCCTACCTATTAGCCATTCAAATAAATATTCAAACCCCTTTGCATTTTTAGCTGTCCAAATATCATGCATACATATTTCTAAAAACATAGAACTTAAATCTCACCAATTCAATACCTGTTTGACCCCAAAAATATATCCCTTCCTGCCTTACTAAACCATAATGATTGCTTTCTTGAACCCTCACCCACCATGAAACCACTTGTAGGCAGCATACACAAAGGTTTAAAGTTGCCTACTTCATGCAGAGAGGATGAACTATGTAAGGCCAGTCCCAACTTGTTCAAAATCTCAAGAGTTACAATGAACTTTCTGTAGCATTAAACGTTTTTCGATCCTACGTTTTAGAAACAGTGTTCATGCTTTGTAGTTGGACAATAAATCCTTTTCTAGACGGACCTTATGCAATGAATTGAGGGAAATGTGGTGATTGGAAAGAAGAGAAAGTACGGATTTTCCCTGGGAACTCTGTTTATGCATTTGTTACTAGAGCTGTTGATAGTATGGAAAGTCATGTACATAGTTTCTTTTTTGCTTTTGAGGCAACTAGAGTCTAGAGACCATTCTAACAGGAAATAATTTCATATAAAGGAAGAACATGCGTATCTCTTGGTGCTTCACGGAGATGGGGTTGACATTGTGTAGCTACATCCTCAATTGTGCCAATTACTTTTGGCATTACATAGGCGCTGCCTAGATCAGTGAAAAGCTCTTCCTAAATTGAATTGATTTATTTAGTAGTTAACAAGGTACATGTACTTAGTATTTTTTATTTTATTTTTTGTGTGGGGGGGGGAGCAGTTGGAAAGCTCTCTTATGTCTTTCTACATGTGGCAAAAATGTCTTTTATGTATTTTGAGTCCTCCCTAATCAAGTTATCAATTTGATGGTCAAATCTATCCCTCCTTCAGAAAATGAGAGGTTTTTCTTTTTACCTAATTTTCAAAACACGTAAAAACAATTTACCAATATTTTTTCCAATAATAAATTTTAGTCTTTAAAGTTTAGTGTCGTAAGAACCCATTTTTCACAAAAAAAAAAAAAGGAAAAAAAAAGTATCTTACACAAAATTTAATATGCAAAGAAAACAAGTCAATAAAAAATAAAAAGACTCACTTCCGACCGTGAGAGGACAATTTACACATGAACGTACCCTAAAAAATGGTAATCAATTCCTAATCCAGAATGGAAGATCTAAATGTTGAAGAGGAAAGAAAAAAACTTTCTTAAGAATACAATAACTTACACATGAAAACAAATACTCCATTAGTTCGAAACGAAAATATTTACAACCTTTAAGGATATATTTTTCTTCCATATTTATCAGTGCTTAGTTTAGTTTAGTAGTGGTGGCATGGCATGGTAGTGAAATTGTGTTGCTAAACTTTGACATCTTTTATACTATGATCAATAAAAATGGACTCTTTTATGGAACAATTCTTTTTTTCATTTGCAAATGGGACTTTTATTGCAAAACGAAGGGAGTATAAACCCACATAAAAAGAACACTAGAATTATCAGACTAGGTATTGAATTAGGGAAAATTACCAGAGATGAGGAGATTGTCATCAAATTGGGACAAAGGAACAAACTGCGTTTGTTGTCTCTTTCCAGTACAACCGGTGGCTTGCTTGTGAGCTTTGACACAATGGAGGCTACAAGAGCGTACAGAGCAACCTGGGCATTTGTATTTTGATGGGTTTGATTTACACTCTTCACATAAAGCTGCTTCGTTGGGATTCGAGCAGTTTCTCGAATTTGCTGCTTCTTCATTCTCTTCCGCCATTGAAGAGAGATAATTTGAGCTAACAAAATTGATTTACGACAGTTTAGGGTTTAAGCTTCCCGCTCCTTTGCGTCTCACGCAGAGTATGAGGTTAACAAAAAAGTTGGTACTGGGCCTATAAGGATATTGAGGGAAAAGGGCCTATGTTGGATTGGGCTCGATTTGGTTTAGGTTATCAATATTTAGTTCATAATCTCTGTCCAACGCATAATATTTTGTGAAATTTTAACACGTAAATTTTTTTGTGCATTTTTTAAAATAATATTTTATACTTAATAATACTTCTTAAATCATTTACAATACTAATTAATAAATTAATTATAAAAAAGTTTAATATTTAAAATACTAGCAGTGTATACGTCTTCTTATTTTACTTGTGCATTGCTTGGTAGTTTCTCAACATGAATTAGAAGGGCAACTTAATTTTTAACTAGTACCAATAGCACACGCGTTACGTATGTAAATTACGTAGAGTAAAATAAGAATTTTATAAAATTTGGTGGACTAAATAAAAAGATACAAAAATTTTAATTTTAAAAGGACAACATTGTAATATAATTAAAACTGTAAGGACAAAAGAGTAAAGTAGAGAGTGTCATCCAACTTCACCACTTCCATAAAAGCTTTATAATATAAATAAATAAATAAACAATTCATATTATTTAGAAAAATAAAATATAGTCCCAACATGAAAATAACGAAATAAAATGTAAGTGTCATGATATCTCTGCATTTCTTAGCGAAGGTGAAACATAATAATCAAAGGGTAGAAAGTAGCTTTTAATATCTTCTTTTTTAATTCAATTATAAATAGAAAAATAGATTTTTATTTTTAATTATTTATTTTTTATGACAGTAAAACTCAATTGCACAATAAAACAATCGCCTTGTATACAGTATACGTAATATTTCAGAAAAAAAAAACTCAAATAATAAATAAGCCTATAATAGCTCTTTTTTATTTTCTAGACACCCAGTCACTACCACTTAGCTACCTCCTTCAAGTTCTTGAAGTTAGAAAAAAATCGATTGTTAATGAAACTTTACTCAATCCCAACTCTACCCCTACTTTCTACTTCATTCTTACTTTTTTAAAAATAAACTTTCAATAGGGATGGCAAACCAACTGGATAAATAGGATAGATTTTATCTTAAGATCAGTTTCCTTGTTTTAGGCAAAATACGTTTAGGACTTTTATTTCAATTTTAAGATCTTTTTAAATTCCCTAAAACTTTGAAAATATATTGCACTAAAAAAAGATTTTACATTTATGTTTTAATATTCTTCAACACTTCACTTCTGAATTTTCAGTAGCATGATGTTGAGGCGGAACTACTTGAAGGGCAGCATAGGCAGCTGTCTATGTTGAATTTTTTTATTTAATTTTTTATTTAAGTATAGAGGTAAAAATATGATTCAGTAAATTTTAAAGGGTGAACATATGGAAAAATTAAATTTTAAAAAGATAACAAGAAAATTACAACTTCCATGTATATGGCATCTCGATCCAAATAAATCTTTCTCCAAAATGATTAATTCAATTTGCAAGGTTTTAACTCTTAAATTTGGAGATGAGATTTTTGGGAGTAGATGATGAACTTGAAAATTAAATCGTAGATACGAAGAATGATCTTAAACTTTGTAATGTGAAAAAAATTGGTGAACTTTTTCAAAAGTTGATTAGCTCTATAAGAGTGATTTTTATTTTCGCTTTTATTTGTCCGTTGCAACCATTATTGTGGAAAAAAATTTAATATTGTAATAAAAGTACACTTTGTGACCAAACAAGAGATAAATAGTTAAATAATTATTTAGTTACTTACATCAAAAACGATGTATTTGGAACCATCGATAGTGACACACTTTCATGAAACATCTCAACAAAAAAGTGACATAATAATTTGTAGATAATATTATATTTGATATTTGAACACTTTTGTAATTTGAGAGTACACCGTATTTAAGTTTTATTTAATTTACATATTTTTTTACTAAAATCTGCTCTTGCTACCTGTAAATCTTGGTTTCGCCCCTAGCTTGATGCTTTCTTTGTCCAAAAATTATATTTCCTATTATAAATATATCTCTTATTATAAATAGAGAGGAAGAATTGTAATTGTTTCATTCTTGAAGTTGTATCAGTGTTATTTATTCTTATGTTTTTTTAATTTTATATCTGTATTTTTAGGGATATAAAATTAATCGCTCTCTTAAGAATGTATTCTTATGATAATTGCAGACGTAATGTTTGTGCCATTGGGGCTAATCAAATTTAAACTCAATATCAGAACATCATTATTTAATTCCAAAATAGCACATGAGATGTGGTAAATGAAGGAGCTATAGAATTTGATTATGAAGTAGAGAATAATAACATATTTCTAAATTCATTTCATTAAAACTTATATAAACGCAATCAACGGCCTTCATCCATTTGTCAGCCATCACCACCTCCTCCACCACTTTCTTTCTCTCTCCAAATTTCATTTCTCTCTCTTCACTTTCTTCACCTCAAAGCTACGAAATCTAAAGTTGATAAAGACATACAAGAAGAGACAGAAGAAAATTCACACCCCAAATATCTATTTTCTCAGATCTTGTGTAATACCCTTAATAAAATCGAAAAGAGAAAAAGCTCTTACCCAAGCCCCATCTTCATTCTGATACCCTTTTTGGGTCTCTATCGATCTAATAAGAAAACCCAAATTACAAACAGATCAAATCTGTTGCCGGAATTACAATCTGGGTATGCCTTTAAATGCGCTATACTTCTGTTAATTCACGTGTTATTTGTTTTTTTGTTTAATTCAAATCATGGGATTAGATATTGTGGAATTCTTTATTTTTTGATAAGTAAAGAGTGTGGAGCTTGTGATTTACTTAGTGATTAGTTCCAAATGGTGTCTTTATTTGTTCACTCTGTTGTGTTTATGTTAATTTTATGTCTTTTTTGATTTCGTATTATGTCTTTGTTTGTATTTATGGATCATTCGGATCCAACTATTGCATGCAATGGTAATTGGC
Organism: Aralia elata; assembly: GCA_034770075.1. Classification (NCBI taxonomy): domain Eukaryota; kingdom Viridiplantae; phylum Streptophyta; class Magnoliopsida; order Apiales; family Araliaceae; genus Aralia; species Aralia elata. Next base: position 39,716,702 of record CM068385.1, read on the forward strand.
CAATGGTTTATAGATCCATATAGTCAGGGGCTGTTTGGGGTAGAATTACCAGCAACTAACAGATCCGGGATGTGGTGATATGTAGGATTATCAGATCTTCTAATATTAGAAAGGAACATACTAGGATGTCGCCCAATCCTGTCCAAGTCTGATTATTTTGCAGACTTACTACTGTGACTTTGGTTTTATGGCTGCATCAATTGGACTTGATCCGGGAGAAGCTACATACTTTGGTTTTATGGCTGCATCAATTGGACTTGATCTGGAGTGGGGTCAAAATTGCTTTTATAATGTATGGTAAATTTTAAAATTTTTAAGTGTAATATATAAATTGACCTCACTAAAATTTTATCAGTTTTTTACTATACGGGGTCAAATTAAAAATTTATAACTTTCTCGATCAAATTTCAACCCCATATCACTCATACCCCCTCTATATATGTATCTCTCTATAATATTTTTAAACTAAATAATAATTTAATTGACATTATTTTTCAAAACAATTAATGAATCAATTATTTACAAAATTCTATTAGGGGTCAATATGGGGTGTGTGTGAATATATATATATATATATATATATATATATGTTACTAGTTATTATATTGTCATTGTAATATAATATACATTTTATATATGTGTGATCCGAAAGTACAAAAGTATCCAAAAAACTTGGCTCCGGGGCGTTGTCCTGAACCCCCACCAAATTATTTATAGCCTAATAATAATTTTGACCCCACTAGGAAACCATCCTGGCTTCGTCGCTGGACTTGATTAGTGCTATTCTTATTGGGCGGTAGAAGCTAGAGCTGAAAATGTTGATGAAATGGATTGCATATGAGAGAGATCTCTAAAACAACAAAGTTTTACTGATAATAAATGAAATGTTAGGTCTGTATCATGTTCGTACCCAATAGGCCAATATTGGCAGAGAAATAAATGACATGGCTATGAGTAATTCTCAGTTTAGTTATTGAAATTGTGGTTGTACAACTGCACGTGATATACATGTTTATGCTACTTGGGGAGATGGATATAATATGTATAGGTACATTTATTATTCTAATATATATATAAATTATACATGTACCCGTGTATATATATATATATATATATATATATATATGAATATGTATATATATGGGGAATGATACTTGACAAACGTTGGGTGGGATGACTTAGTCGGCAAGCCCAATTCCTACTATCCATGTGATCGAAGGGCTACGAATAAACAACTTATTTAATAGTCCGCCCGACAGTTTGACATCGGTGCAAATAGTTGAACGGAATGTTGTAATTATCGTCTTGACTATTTCTCTTGCCCCTTTAAATACCCAAAACGCTCGCTCTCTTAGGTTAAACTTTTTACTAGTCCACCAAACTGTTGGAGGACTAGGAAATAGTTTACCAGAACTTTAGGCCTTTTAACACTTGGTTTTTTTGCTGAAATTTGTACAATTTCACTACTTAGATTTTTTTTCCTGTGTTGGACAACATTTTTCCGTTTCACACAATTTTTTTAAATTTAAGATACTTAACTAAAATAGCAAATAATGGTCACACGTATTGATAAAATATAAGTTAATGTACTTCATTTTTATTTCTATACTTGGAATGAGAAGTTCTTTAACTTATATTTTATCAATGTATTCTTGACAATGTAGTACTTCTTACCGTTATTTGCTATTTTACTTGAGTATATGAACTCTAAAAATTTTACTTGAGTATATGAACTCTAAAAAAAAAACTATGTGAAATGAAAAAAATGTTGTTCAATAGAAATAAATAAATAAATTAAGTGTTGAACTTTTTTATACACTCCAAAAAACCAAGTGTTAAAGGCCTAAATTCTGTTAAAGTTTTTACTAGCCCTCCCAACAGTTGGATGGAGATGGACCGGTAAAAAGTTTTACCCAAAAGAGAAGCTTTATGGGATGTAAATGTAACAAGGGCAAGACAGTAATTACAGCAGTCCGTCCAACTGTTTGCACCATCCGTCAAACTGTTGGGTTGACTATTCAAGGAGTTGTTAATTCAAAGCCATTTGGTCACCATGTGGATTGTAGAAAATGGGTTGGTCAGCTAAGTCATCCCAACCAACGGTGGTCAGGGATCATTCTCCTTTATATATCATGTACGAGTGTTTGTGTAATGCAAGGGATACTTCGAGGGCTCATTTATTGACACCTTATACAACCACAACCTTTGAGCATCCAAGAGTTAGAGCACAGGGTTTAGTTAAGAGTGGTTATTGCTAAATTGGCATTTATCTTAAACATCTGGTTTGTATTTAGTTTCATCCCCAAGCAATATCCATTGGTGGGACAAGTGGGTACCTTTTAATTAGGAGAAATATTATCATATTGTTGACTGTTGTTACCTCCCCCAATTTAACTCTGATAAAGTCTTAGTTATAACTTTTCTTTTTTGTGATCTGATACGCAAAAGTCAACTCTTTAGCTTACATTATCATCTATACGACTTGCTGTTACCTTTTCAAATATTACTCTCTTTTAACAAAATTCTATGTACCATCACCAAAGGTTTGTTAGTCATGTCTCTAGTTCAGTATTAGGGCATGCCATGTGACTGAAATGTGAAGTTATAGCTAATAGACATGTCTAGAATTAAGTTCTGGTCAGTGGTGATACTTTCTCCAAGTGCCCTGTTACTTGGTTCAAATGCGGAGGAGTTTTCAAACAAATTGTACTTTAATAACATATCTCCAATTTGAAATCCAAGAAGTTTATTCTCTGTGTGTGATACTTCATACTCGGCTGTTCAGATTTAACAGGGTTTTTAAATATTGGTGCTTTCATATAATTTTTGATAATTCGAGTCATTATATGTTACTTATACTTTTCTTTCTTTATTATATCCTTCCCTTTTGTAGAACTTTATCTGTTTTAAATCCCCCCATTAATCATGTGGAGATTTAAACCTTTCATGCCTAAAGAGCAAACTGGACTTGAAGGTCGTGTGATTGACATTGGCAATCTGAAAGTTCAGATTCGTAATGTCATTGCTGAGGGTGGATTCTCTTGTGTTTACCTAGCTCGAGATGCTATAAATGGTTCTAAGCAGTATGCAGTAAAGCACATAATTTGTAATGATGATGAATCTATGGAACTGGTGATGAAGGAAATCTCTGTAATGAAATCACTTCGAGGGCACCCAAATATTGTCACGCTATACGCACATACCATCCTGGACATGGGGCGCACAAATGAAGCTCTTCTTGTTATGGAGTACTGTGAGAAGTCTCTGGTTAATGTGCTTGAGAGCAGAGGGGCTGGGTACTTTGAGGAGAAACAGATCCTTGCAATGTTCAGGGATGTCTGTAATGCAGTTTTTGCAATGCACTGCCAGTCCCCACCAATTGCTCACAGGTGAAGAGAAATTATATCTGTTCCCAAAAGTTTTGTTAATACTATCTTCTGCATTTCTTTTGTTGGAAAGATTACAACTTTATGTGGCCTGATCACTATTGATCTTGTCTCTGGAGTGCATTTTGTAGTTATTGATTTATTTTCTGCTTTAATAGCATTCTTATAAATTGCCCAATCACTGAATAAAACATGTGTTTTCTTGTGAGAATAGTACATTTCCCGGGAAATTTCAATTTATTTATTCTACCTTCAATCTTAATTTGATTTTGTAGCGCGGTATTATTTTCTCGCCCTCCCTCTCGGTTCTCTCTGTAGAGAGGAAATGTGGTGGGAAAATCATATGGTGTACCTCTTATGTTTCTACCTGCAATGTATTCCACATTTCCTTATATCTTTTAACTCATACGCATTTGAAGTAAAAGAATTGAAACCTTGTCAAGTGAAGAAATGATTATATTCCTTTCCTGGGAAAAATGGATTTGGATCCTCAATTTTTTTGTAAAATGCTCAACCGTGTAGTATTCAAATGGTGGATGGTGGAGTTTGTAACTGATGGGTTTGATGATAGTAGAAGCATTTGTGTAGGGGTATTTTGGTGTTGATAGATGGTGGGGAATGGGTCCGAGCTAGGTAGTGGTTTAAGTGGTGGTGGTAAACAGGTTGGATGGCTGGCTAGGATGTTGGAAAAAATAGAGAATGAAAAGTAAGAGAATTTTTTTCATGTTTTCTTTTTGGATTTTTCATTTTTCATCTGCCCTCTAGCCCTTTTCTAATTGGACAAAGTGACAAGCTAGTGCCACATTAACTAAGAAGTCTAATTACCTAATCTAACCTTGGAAGCTTGATGTGCTGATCTGCATTTCCATCCTTGATTTGAAAATTGACTTAATTTTGGATTACATTGTAACTTTGAACTTTGCGGGGAGAGTGTTGCAAAAATTTGAACGTGAAGGGCCAAAGTGAGACCAAGGTGTAACTGCAACAAACTGTTTTTTAGTTTACCCTCTTCCATTTGTTGTGCGCTTTTCTAGAAATATTATTACTGAAACTCTTCTTTGCTTTACCCATGCCACTTTTTCTTTTTTCCCCTTCTATTGGGGATAAGACTCGTTCATGCATTTTCAGAATATCGCAAACTTATCCCTTCATCTTCTGTGTTACTTTCTGTAGAGACTTGAAGGCTGAGAATCTTCTGCTGGGGTCTGATGGATTGTGGAAGTTATGTGATTTTGGTAGCATATCCACCAATCATAAATGCTTTGAGAAGCCTGAAGAAATGGGAATAGAAGAAGACAACATCAGGAAGCACACTACCCCTGCCTATAGAGCCCCCGAGGTTGAACAAAGGACCTTAATTTTGACAAGTGATGTGAATATTCAGTTGTATAAATTTTACTCATGTCTCCCTTCTTTTCATACAGATGTGGGATTTATTCAGGAGGGAACTACTAAATGAGAAGGTTGACATATGGGTAAGTTAAGTGCACGTGTATCTGTCTGAAGAGTCTGGGTACAGTTACTGGTTTGTTTAATTTGTATGACAACAGGGAATTAGAAACATGCTGAGGTTAAAATCCCCTGCTCTCCTTTTGTAGGCACTTGGCTGTCTCCTGTTCCGCATATCCTATTTGAAGTCTGCATTTGATGGTGAATCAAAACTACAAATTTTGAATGGGAATTATCGCATTCCAGAGATGCCAAAATACAGCTTGGACGTTACAGACTTAATTAGAGACATGCTTCAATCTTCACCAGATGACAGACCAGACATCACGCAGGCAAGCGCTTTGCTTGATTGGCCATTCATCTCCATGAATTTAGGTTAGTCATAGATCATTTGTGTCCATGGCAGTCATTGTTGCTGGACCTAAGGGCCTGTTTCGTAACCACTTCTGCTTCCAGGATTTTGCTTTTGCTTATATTTTTTTTTTCTTTTCAAAATCTACTACTACAAAAAACGTTGTTTGGCAACTGTTTTTGCGCCTAAAAACTGGAAGCAGAATATATTTGGTTGCAAAAAAGTGGAAGGCCAAAAATCGTGCTTTTTTAAATTTTCAATTTTGGCAACACGCATGCCGCTTCCAACTTAAATGAGTTCTAGCTATCGAATTCTCTTAGGAACAAAATTCATAACTTGACTTGAAGATAAGACATTCAAGAACATCAAACCTATTTTTAATTTCTGTTGTCATTTATTTCTGGTAGCACATGGTTACCTAAGAGTCTTTTATTACTTATGCTTTTATCAGTGAAAGCAAGTAAAGCGGAAACAGAAGATAGCAAAATCATGGAAGTGAAAGCAGTTATTGAGTGTGCCTTGATTATTTGCTTACTGATGCCCTTTGCCTTTTGCATCGTTTTTTAATTTATGGCAGGTGTGGTTCCGAGTTAATGGTTTATTACCTGATGGGTTACAGAAGTCGTTACCTGATAGACCACCAGAGACGCAGCAACATGGCACAGAGACACATCAAGGTGATTACACTTTAGCAAGACAAAATTGAAATAGCTAGTTTTTGAAATATCTATGTCAAAGGTCAGTTTTTGAAATATAATATATATAGATACTTTGAATTTATAATGACTACTCTCATGCTTAATGTTGATTATTCATTTAGAAGATATTTCAAGGCCGGCAAATAAGGGTAGTCCGATGCTTCGTAGAAGTCCGCCACCTCCTCCTTCGGTTACTGAACCACGTCACAATGTAGTGCCACCTCCTGTTACTTCAAGGACAGGTGGAGGAGGGGGGCCACTAGGTGCTTTCTGGACAACACAACACGGAAAGGATTCAGTAGTTGTCGATGACACGAAGCCCAAATTTGATGAAGAACCCACCAGCAACAGCTCTTCCAGACATGATAAGAGTCGGCCAGATAGGCCAGTCCAAAATATTGTGTATAGAACATCGGATAACAGACCTGTGGATGGCCCTTCAAAGGACTTCGAAATAAACTTTTTTGACAATTCAGACCATGTCACTGAAAGGCCAAGATCATCGAAATCCGATACCACACCTGCCTTTCAAGGTGATGCATTCAATGCTTTTGTTGCTGAATTTAATACCAATAAGATCAGCCCCGTAAATAACAGTAAGAAATCAGGCAATGAAGAGCTGTTAGAGGCTGAGGTAGAAAGGCTGAAGGAACAGCTGAAGCAAGTTAACGTGGAAAAAGCTGAAATAACCTCCAAATATGAAAAGCTCTCTGCCATATGCCGATCACAGCGGCAAGAGCTCCAAGAACTTAAGCAAGCTCTTGCTTCCAGAACTCCACCACCAAATCAAGATGCCCCCAAAAATCAAACATCTGCTGGCATTCAGTTATCTTCTACGCCACCGGTATAGTGTTCCTCTCCCCTTCCATTACCTGTCAATATTCTACTTTGCACCTGTAGTTGTTTTCATTCTTATAACAGTTATTCACCAACTATCGATGTGGTCATTCTCATAGCAGCAGAGAGAGAAGACTGAAGGAACAGTTTGGGAACTACAACAAGGATTATTTGACAAGAGTTCCCCAAGCCCGGATACTAAACCATGGCAGCCTTTTGTTAATGATCTCAATCCATCAATGGACAGCACTCCCAAATCCGTCAGAACAAGAAACGGTCACCCGAACAAACAGGCTGCTGAAGCTACTTCAGCAGCAACTACATGGGGTTTCGGAACAGAGAATTTTACAGCAATTCCATCTGCCAGCTCTCAGATATCCGTGCCTGCTAATGAGATGAATAACTCTCGGCGGTATGGTGACTCAATGAACAACGGAAGCAAGTCGGCTTCTCAACCTGCAGGTTGGGCTGGTTTCTAGTATATGCTCTGGTGAATGTGAGAAGTCCATTGTGAAATTTACCCAGATAATTTTTATCATTTTTGCGTACTGATTGAAAGATAAAAAGAAAGAGAAAAAGAGAATATATACTGCCGCATGAGCTTGTTGTGTGCTGTTGGAATATGTAATATGCAGATTTGGATGTAGTGGAGGGATATTTGATGTTTTATGGCTTTTGGCAAGCTTTTTACAAGTTTATACTTTGCAATGGCCCTATTCTAGGGCAAGGAATAACAATATATTTTTCATCTCCAGCTTCCACAGTAATCCTTGATTGAATTTCAACTTCAATATATAGTAAATATTGCACTGCATTGTATGGGAATTTGTCAAATATAAAGTTGTCATTGATTATATTCATGATAAGCTGCATTGACCGAAGGCAATATCGATACATGACAAAGCAATATTCATACATGAGATTGGATAGAATTACAAGGCAATATCGATATGAGATTAGATAGAATTATGAGGAATTACAGATACATGAGATTAGAATTACAGATACATGAGATTGGATAGAATTATAAGGCAATATCGATATGAGATTGGATAGAATTATGAGGATAGAATTATAAGGCAATACCGATATGAGATTGGATAGAATTATAAGGCAATATCGATATATAAGATTGGATAGAATTATAATAGTCATAATACACATCTCTTTGAAAGAACTAGTATTAAAATGTATTTACGTAACTAACAATAAAAAATACATAAATTCATAATATATTTACACAAATTATGCACAAACAGTTGTGGACAAATAAAGAAAATAATTAATATTCCTATCATTTAAATTATTGATAAAATTTATTAGATTTTTAATCTTTTCTTTTTACTATTCAATACATTGGGTAATAATATCTATTTGAACTGTTTGTGCACATAGAAATTAAATAAATTGCTTATGACATAAAATACTATACGTCTTCTACTAGGCTATAACATTTGAAACATTATTGAGACAAAAAAAGAGACTCCGAACTCTACCCTTTATTTATTCTGATATTCACTTGCTCAATAAATATTTCTAAACAGCAGGCAAGATAGTGCTATAACTATTTTCATCTAAAATGTCTCGAAAATCAGTGAAAAGTCTCAAGTTACATCCAAAATTGAGTTTATACAATGAAATCCTGCAATTAATCTAGCATTAAAAAAAAATGCAATTGAATTTTGACATGCAAGGTGGTCAATTTCATAATAGTTCATAATTAGCTCAATGATATCCTCTCACTGGAGTTGCCTTTGCATAATGCATTCAACCAGTGGATAAACATTACTCTACTATTTGTTGTTGGTACCATTGCTTAGTGTGTGACTTGTGCTTCAAACATAAAAGAAACAAGATTTACAAACCTAAACTGGAATTTTTCTGTAAGCATACACTGAGAAAGTGACTTGAAAGACCGAGCGGCAATGCAAATAACTGCTTGTTAGTGTATTAGCTTGTTTGCACTTGATAATCTTATTCGTCTATAATTAAGCAACTTATTCTAAACACGACTTAACTCATAAACGTAGCGTTTCCAGTTGGACCATTTTTGGTACAATGGCCAAACGCACTAAACACTAAACGCTATAACGCTGGTAACTTAACATATTCTAAGGCAATGAAGCTCTTTCCCTTTTAAGCATTGTATCAACAGATTGAATTAAAGGGGCAAGGACATGGAGGAATTGAAACTTCAACAACTCCTTCAAGCATTTGTATAACTTTTTTCATGGAGGGCCTTAGAGAAGGATCCTCTTGAATGCACCAAATTGCCACCATCACTAGCCTCTCAACCCTCTTCATGTCATTTCTCGCCTCCTCATCGTTCTCTACTAATTTCGCCAACATTTTTTCTTTGTAACAGTCATAAACCCAATCTGTCAAAATAATTTCCTCTTCATTTTCCCTTTCCATTTCGATATTTTTCCTGCAACAAATTATCTCCAATAACATTACCCCATAACTATAAACATCCACTTTGGCAGTAACCGGTGTGCTTCTGAACCATTCTGGTGCAACATATCCTTTAGTCCCTCTAATGCCTGTATTTGTCCGAGTTTGATCAGTCATTAGAAGTTTTGCCAATCCAAAATCTGAAATTTTTGCAGTGAATGAATCGTCCAGAAGGATATTTTGAGGCTTAATATCACAATGTATAATCTGTATGCTACATTCCTCGTGCAAGTACATTAGCCCTCTTGCTATCCCATATGCCATTTGTAAGCGCTTGTTCCAATCCGGCCTTGAAATACCAAACACAAAGCTAGCCAATGTGCCATTACTCATGAATTCATAAACCAAAAGCCTGTTAGACCCTTCATCACAGAATCCAAGCAATCTGACTAGATTCTTGTGATGGGTTTTTCCTATGGCGCTCGCCTCTGCCTTGAACTCCTTTTCGCCTTCTTGTGTCAGCCTATCCAACTTCTTGACTGCTACTAAAATTGTTGAAGTCAATGACGATATGATCCCTTTATACACAATGCCAAAAGCCCCTCTTCCAACTTCTTCCCGGAATCCATCTGTTGCTTCTCTGAGTTCTTCATATGTGAAAAGGCGAAGATTCATTTCCAAAAGAGTTGAACTTTTATGAACTCTTTGCTTTCTTTTGTATGAACAAAAAACTACTAGCGACGTTGCTGCTACAAATATAAAGTTGAAAAGCAGTGAACCACCTAAGAGAAGTGATACCACCAAAACAATGGTAGACTGATCTTTCTTATTTCTCTCAGAGTTGCCAGAAACTTTGTTTCTTGAGGAACCATCAGCTTTTGGAATCTTAATAAGAGCCTTTCCATTAAAATTCCACAGACCTTCCCATTTGTGAGCGGTAGTTTCTTCTTATAACAGATGCCTTCTTTAATAACTGCAACCACACAATTGCAGTCATTTAAGCAAGAACTATAACAAAGTTCTTCATTTTGTAAAGGAAATCGTTCATAGTTTGCAGACGTTGGCCAAAATGCATTATTCCTCACATGCATCTCGAATAGTTCCTCTGGCTTAGAACTTCCTGGCTCACATTTTTGTACTTTATCTTGCTTGCAGCCACCATACTCATTAGTTTGATCTATGAGTGAAAATCCGGGAAGGCACTCACAAGTTGGCCTTCCTTCAGAATCAACCGCGCAGAAACTGTTGAATCCACAAGCCCCACTACCATAATCCCCAGTCATAGCAAAGCAAATGTCCAGGGGTTCATACCAAACACTTGTCCATGCCTTATCCCAATTCCCATTTTTCGGAGCCTTGGGATGAGCATATTGCGCGAAGATCCCATCATAATCAAGTGTTACCCTGTGGTAAAAATCTCTAGTGGAAGCTATATATCCCAAGGTGAGATTTACTTTGTTTCCATTCCTCCTAATAACCTCAATATATCCGGACTCATTAAATATTACCCTATAGCCAGAGTTCATGCTATTGCTAGTATCCGAAGTTTTACTACTATAGTAAGGAGGATCATAAACAAATTCCTCAGGCAGGGCAATTGTATTAAGCACAAGATCACCTTCTTGTAGAAAGCGTAGCTTAAACCGGCCTTTTGAGTAGTTATTCTTTGCCTTCCTAGAAGATAACACTGCACCAAAGTCCAGTACTTGAGTTGGCAAAATGGTGTCAGCAGGATAAAGAAAACTCTCCCAAAGAAAGCTGGATTTTTCGTTTGCAAGAACGAAATTCCCAGTGTCGAGCAAAGAAGCATAAGCAACTCCATTTGCAACACATTTAGCTTGCCATATTGCTTTGCCATATGGATCATTGAGACTGAACTGACCATTATCAGTAAGCTCGATTTTCGAGCCTTTTGCTGCTGGATTGTCCCCATTTGCATACCAAACTATGGTTTTGTCTGGTATTTTGTCAAACCAAATGGCTAGCAAGAAGAGATTTTGATTGTCAAGGCGGCGAAATCCAAAGGCGAATTCACCAGATGGTGATTGCCATGAAGAAGAGTCATCAGATGCAACTAGAGATGATCCCAAGCTAATTTTGTGGTCTGTTTGAGCATTTGATAGGATTCTTGAAACTGAAAGAAGCAAGAGGCTGAAAAAATGAAAGGCTAATGCCATCGTATTTGGAATACTCAAGTAAGTTTGAAGAACTTGTGTAAAACATGTTGATGTTACATTCTAACCAACTTATATTGATTGTCAGGTCTTCCTAATTAATTAGAGTTGAAAAGTAATTTTTGACTGTCAATAGGGAAAGATCCTTTGATTGATATTAGTGACATTGGCACCTTTATAAGCTTTATTTTTGTCAAAAAAAATAAATAATTAATAATTAAAATTTGACTAAAAATAAATTAAAATTGATTCAAAATGCTTGTATTTCGTTTCTTGCACTCTAAAATGGAAGTCCCATTTCCAAGAAATAGACTAAAAAAAGTGAATTTGCTAAATAAACTTAGTTTTTATATTGTATCATGTTGTTATTTACTCTCTCGATCCCAAATTAAATGCCTAGTTTTGACTTTTTTAAATTAAACTGACTATTTTCAGAATTAATAATTAAGAATATATAAATATATTTTTAAAATTATAAAATTGGGGTTAGAACTAAATTGTACATACTTTCTTTTGATTATAATATCTTCACTTATATTTTTAAAAAAATGGTACAAAAATTAGTTTTAAAAATAGTTAATTTGACTTTAAAAAGTCAAAATTGGGCATTTAAATTGGGACGGAGGGAGTAACTTGAATTAAGAGTGAATGCAAATTTTCTTAAAAATATGACTGATTTTGGGATAGATGAAGAAAATGTTCGGCTCATAATGATTTATAAGTTAAAATCAAATGTAGAGATTACTAAAAAGAATAGTAATAAAAAGAGGGGCAAAATAGACATTATATTTAGTCAAACTAACTCACTTTTTTTTACATAAAAACCAATTTATAAGTACAAAAATAAGTCGTTGCCGAACATAAGATAGTGACAAATGACTTATAAGTTGGTTTGCCGAACAGGCTCGAAGTATTTTTTAGCGTATAAGTTTATATGGTGAACTGGTCATCCTTTGCATAATAACCTAGCTATCTGGAGTGACCTAGTTGGACAAAAGTCGATTTCTTTGAATTTTCAACAGACTAAAGAAGAATGGTCACTCAACCCCATGACTAGGGCTATAAATACTAACCGAAAAATTCGTATTCGTCTGCATTTATATTCGAAAAAAAGCGGATATTATTCGTATTAGAAAAAAAATAGATATATCCGTATTCGGTTTAAAGGTATCCGCAAATAAACGGATACGAATACGGATATAGGCGTATTCGTATTCGTTTAACATTCGACCGTAAATATATCCGACAGATAGCGGATATCCGGATTCGAATCCATATTCGGAATTCGTATCTAACTAACTTATATATATATATATATTAATTATTATATAATAAGCAAAATAATATTTTTTTAAGTGGCATTCCTTATATAATAAATAAATATTCACACACACATGCGCTAGTCTATATAAATTGTAATCTATATATTGAGGATAAATTATAAATAAAAGTCTCAATAAATATATTATTAAAGTTTTAGTCAAGTATTTGAGAAAAAAAAATTAAATATTCAATGTAAACTTTTGAATCTAATTATAAATTATAAATATTCATACACACTACAGTATTGCTCCACACACATAAAATAGACATCTACTTATTAATGGACATCTAAATATTAATAAGTAGAACATTCATTTTGAAATTTAGGATTTCAAAAATGATAAAAACTTATTTGAATTGTAATTTAGAACATTGATTATTGTATTTAACTATTTATTAAAAATAAATAAATTAACATTCATTCATTAATAAAATATACTTTAAAGCTCATTATTTTTTTTCTTACTTTAGTTATAGTTAGGACTGTAAATGGTAACCGAAAAGTTCATATTCGTCCGCATCCGTATTCGATAAAAAGCGAATATTATTTTTATTCGAAAAAAAGCGAATATTATCCGTATTCGGTTTAAAGATATCTACAAATAAACGGATACGAATACTACTGTATCCAAATCCGTATATACCCGTTTACACCCCTACCCATGGTTGTCGTGGCCCTTGGGGTCAATTCTCAAGTGTGAAACCATTTTGAACTTGATTTTCATTTTATTCTTTCTTGTTGAAACAGTCAAAATGATGAAAATGTATAAAAATTGTAACAACCCTTTTAAATAAATAACAGATGAGTCATGCTATATATTACGATAAATTTACGCCGAATTATAATTGCAAAACTTATTAATATATGGAATTAATAGGAATTATAGGAGAGCCCTAATTATTACATGTCTATCCAAAAAGATTAACATTAATACTTATTTATGTAACTGACAATCAAAAAGTAAACGTAAACATTCATAATATATATCATTTTTCATACCAGATATCAAATCAGGAAGAGAGCATGAAACTTTAAATATTTCCATTGAATTTGATTAAAAATTTTGCTTGAAGTTCTCATGGGAAAAGAAATCTTTGATTTTGCTTTTCTAAGGATCACTTTTTCAAAATAAAAAGTGCCTTGTTTTGTGGGCAAGAAGACATGATTTCTAGGGAAATTTCTTTTCACTTGACTTGGTTTTTTTACTATGGTCAAGGATGGGTATGGTTTTGTTGACAACTGACAACATCATGTTGAAAAGTTTGTTGCTTAATCGGTCGTGTTACAAATGGAAGAACTGCTTTCATCCTGTAGAATTTGTTGTTTGACCTTCCCAACTTTCACAAAAAATATCATATGCGTGTTTTAATCTTGTTCAAAAAATGATAGTCTTTCAAAGTTTGAGAAAAATTAGTGAGATTACCATTTAAAGTGTTAAAAAAACTTTTTACCAAGGCACACTGTACTACAAATATTTATGTGGGTTTTGTAGGACTCATGTATAATGAGATTCAATCACAAATTATTTTGCCTCGGTTGTATATAAACCTCCCTTCACCTCCACCTCCACCCCCACCCCCACCCCCACCCCCAAAAGTAATAATTGAGGTCTCTTTGGGATATAATTTGCTTTCTATCTGACAGGACAAACTCATTTGACTATTGCCGATACATGTTAGTTACGCGGACTGTATACTCCCATCTCATGTTCGATAAGGCAGCTGAGAAGCTTCTCAATACATTTTTTTAGACAAATTCTTCGTTTTTTCCTTTTTTCGGATGATAAATATTTCTCAAAACATGGAGTGTGAATCAAACCCATATTTGAATTGAAATAAGATACTGATGTGAGTTCTTCCCTTCTGAATCAGATATCTGAAAGAGGTTCTTTCAAAATTGTTGCTGAGGGCTAGATTTCTGAACTTTTTTTTTTTACTTGTATTTTGAATCTTATTTTTCTTAATCCTTTTCCGAAAAGAAATACTTTCCCCTTTTTGATTGGATTTGATCTATCCCCTTCGATTAATTGTATAGTATCTCAAAACACACAATGCCTAAAAACTTCCCTCATCTTTATATTGAAAAGTCAAATATAAATTTTCAGCCACAAAATAAAAACAAATGACAAATTTAAACATATCTTTCTTTTTGTGCACAACTATTTATGCATAATTTGTATACACGAGAGTACTCTCACGGCATAACAATTATTCAAAACTTAAATTGAAAACATTCGTAAACTCATGCACCAATTTAATCACAATGCGCGTGAATTATAAATAGTGATAGTACTTTATGTTAATTAACCATTAATGCATATCCTTAAAATATCTTTAAATATAAATTCATAATAAATTATATATTTAATAATTTTATTTTTAAAAAATTCACCAATTTTGGAGTCAACTTGTATTAGCAAAACCTCTATGCACAACAACAGCATATGTCTGGTCCTCCACTATATCATCAGACTTCATAACATCATTGTCCCCTCTAGGCATGGCATTCCGGGGACGCGTCCATAACGCATTTAATTCTCCTTTCTGCATCTGCTCACGAAGACTGATGTGATAGGCACAATTACATTCGATTAGGCTTTTTGCAGCGTCGTAACCCTGAGGGACTGCTGAGTTTCCGCGAACTTTATTTTTAAAACTTTTGAAAATCTTATTGAAATTCTTCCTAAGCTTCTTGATTCTAGTGCTTAGGGAAGAAGACATTTTTTCACGGACTAAAGCTTTTTCTCTTTTATTTTTTTCTCACAAAAAAAAAAAAGAAAGAACAAGGTTGTATTGAAAAACTGTAGTTTTGATCATGCTTTTATGTATTTATAGAGCAAGAGGGCTCATCTCTAATTGGAAAGATGGAAAATTAAGGAAATTATGAATATGATTTCCATATTAATTACCCGATATACTTTCCTAATTTTATGTTATGTGCATTGATCACAACTTTTTGCCTTTATACCTTGAAGATTTAAACCTACCAGAAAATTTCTTAACGTGTTATATTTGGTATTCCACATTAACTATTAAGATAATGTTTTTTATATTATTAATTTACTTTTTAAATGAATAGTTCTATGTGTACACACTAACTAAAAACTATTATGCACAAACAAAAAGAAGAAGTAGCATATGAGTGGAGACGGTGATTTTGACTCTAATTGAGGATGGGACCGGGGATAGAGAATCACCGAATATTATTTATGGTGATGGGTAGGGGATGATATTAACTTCCCTCACCCCAATATATCCCCGCTCCGTACCCGTCCCTGTCCCCAAGTAGTTATATATTAATTAAACTAATATTTATACTATTATACATAACATAATTAAAATATATGTCCTTGTGTGCGTATATATATTTGTTATTTTTATTTGATTTTTCTTAATTTTATCATGTATGCGCTAAAATATGATTAATTTTCATGTATACATTATTGTATATATAATTAAAATTGGATTTATTAATTAAAAAATTCACAAAATATTAATCCTCGTAATAATATAATTTTTTCGTGGAGGTTTAAATTTTCCATAAGGATGATTATTAAATTTTAATCCCCGTAGAAAATGAGAGCAAGTATAGAAAATTTTTGTAAGATCAAAAATAGGGATGAGATGTGTAATCTCCGCCCCGCCCCACTGCCATTGCAATTCCTACATATGAGTTATGCCATTTAAATTATTGATAAAGTTATTATTACATAAATTTTTAATAGTATTATTATATGCATGTCCTAAATTACTAATCGTACACATTTATATAACAAATTGACTAATATATTCTCAATAAATTGAAAATCATTTCACACTTAATCATTTGTCCAATTTACCTTTTAGTCCATTACACAAAACAAAATACAATTATCAAACATAAGAAAGTAAAAGCCTTGTAATATATGGTTGAACACTACATATAATGTTATAAAAAATCAAAATTCATATAATTGTCTAAAAAAAATACTAAAAATCATGTCTTTTTGAAAAAAAAAATCATCTTATTGTATAAATAATAACGCAAAATTAATTCATTTAATTATCAGTTCAATTTTATGATTTCACTGTCTTTGTAGGGTTTATCTTACTCCTAATATTTTTAACTATATCCTCATACTAAAAAATTATTTCCCATTTCAAATTATATTTGCTAAATTAAGGTCTCTTAGTTTGAACAACGATTTAATGACATACACTACAATTTAACAAACACAAAATAATTTTTCTTATTTTCTCTTTCTAGCTATAGTTTATCATCTATAAAACGCTACACTTATTATTTGAGTATCAAATATGAAATACAAAATTTAGATAATAAACTTGTTGAAAACATTAACAATTGTTACTTTGTTTTTTTTTTCCATTTCAAAAGTGTATAAATATCAACATTTTATGCTATCAAAATGAAGCATATAATGTCAAAGACATATAAAAACATTTGGTATTATGTAACCAACTAGACAATCCAGTTTTATTATTGAGACTAAATTCTCAACTCCATGCTGTTATATACTCCAGCTGCTCCATAAAAGAGTTCATAATTTCTTGGTGATAGTAACGTATAATTACAATGCGTTCTTAAATTTACTATCATAATTTTATTATCGTATCAAACAACTAAATTAACCGTTTACTCCCTTCGTCCCAAATTAATTGCTCAATTTTAACCTTTTAAAATCAAATTGACTATTTTTAAAACTAATCTTTTTACTATTTTTGCTAACATATAGGTAAAGATATTATAACCAAAAAAAAGTATATACAATTTATTACTAATTTCAATTTTTATAATTTTAGAAATATATTTATATATGCTTAATTATTAATTTTAAAAATAGTCAATTTGACTTAAAAAAGTCCTAGAAAAACAATTAATTTGAGACGGAGGGAGCATCATTTTTTTAGTAGTATATATTAAAAAAATGTTCTTAATATTCGCAAATTTTGCGAGTGGGACTATTTTGTGGAGCAGAGGGAGTATAATAAATTGAGTATGATTTAATATGAAACAGGAGTCTAAAATAACTAAAAGAAAATAAATTTTGTATATTTTAGGCCATCCAAAAAAAAAAATGAATCATCTGCAGCTAGCAAATTTTTATGCCGTGTGATTGGTGGTATCAGGAAGTAAAAATGCAAAAAAGTTATTGGTCCGTTCTCAGCCCAAGTAAGCAAAATTTAATTCAAAACATTTATTACGCAGCCGGGATTCGAACCCGGATTCATCATTCATAATCTTCAGATTCTGAGAGAGAATTACCAAAGTGCTACTGCGGATTTGTTTGACATGCATTGCACCTATTTATTTATAAAGAAACGAGGTGCTGGTATTTGAGTTATAGTTAAGAGTGTAAATGAGTCGACTGTTCGGATTTGACTCGAAAAGTTAAATTAATATTCGACTCGGATTCGAATTGTATTCAAAATAAATACTTTACTCATATTCGACTCGAATATACATTACTCGAATTCGATCTGATTCGGATCGAATTATATTCAAATTACTCGCGAGTTTCGAATTCGAATCTCCACATAACATAATTATAAATTGAATCTATTATTTTATTTAGAAATGAAAAAATATATTTACTATTACACTTTACAAATATTAAATCACAATTAAAATTAAAAATAAAACAAAATACAAATAATTAATTATCCTAATTTTGTGTATATTATAATAGAATGAATCAAATATCTATTCGAATATGTATAAATCGAGTATGTATCGAATCACAATTAAGAATTCGAGTAGTTTAAATTTTAAACGAGTCGAGTATAACTTTGCTCAGATTCTACTCATATTTTTATTCGAATTATTTTTTATGCTTAGATTTGAATCATATTATTAATAAATTCGAGTTTCAGTCGCATTTTTTCAAATCGAGTCCGAATCGAACTGTTTGGTTCAATTACAATCTTAGTTACAGTAGATAAGCGGCCATGGAATAATATGTAAATAGAGTTTTATTTTATCAACAAAATTTGATAAAATACACAAAATAATTGGTCCCGCCTTATAATAGAGATTGTTATCGTGTCTCATTTATGACCTTTGCTAGATTCAGATAATGAATACCGTCAACTCTTAAATGGTATATTCAATCAAACAAAACGGATACAAAAAGTTATCATAGAGATACTCTTTGTTTAAAATGACAATATCTTCAAGTTTGCTATTATTATTTTATTATAATATAATCATTACTACGTACACTAATAACTTATTATTTTATAGAGAAACATGTAATAAAAATATATATTTAAAATTTGATAGATTGTAAAATATTTACTGTAAATATTGCAAAAAGTCAATAGCTTAATTTCGGAGGCCATGATCAGTTTCAATGGTTGAAGCTTGTATGTCAAAGCTGTCTCATACTCCATAATGATCATTCAAAATCTTTATGAAGTCATGTATATTGATATTGATCTTACTTAAATTAAATACCTTCTCACTCATTGAAAACAAGCTCCTCAATTTAAACTTTAAACATTAATTCAAGCAACAAAGAATACAGTGGTTTTTCTTTCTTTTGATAAGTCATAAAGTATACTGGTTTTTAAAATGCAAAAAGTTTTTCACCATTTTTTTTAAAAAAAAAATTCTATAAATTTTTTCTCATGGAGAAGTCCTCCACATACAAAGGAGATAGTAGATGATGGGTTGTTACAAACAGGGGCAAATTAATTGGACATTATATAACGAGTTTCAGTTAAGATATGGGGTCTACTGTGAAACTATCAATTTATCCGGGAGCTGAAAAATATCAATTTTCTAGATTTTTTTTTTAAAATAAACAAATTTATTTACTATTTTTCTCTCTTTTTACTCGGCCTTTGTATGAAGATAATTTTTGTTATTCCGCTACTCGTGTTGAAAAACTGTTTAGATATGTATATTATATTGATATGTTAGAAGTTCGATTGTATTTGTTAAGATTGACTTTATTTATTTTGAAAGAATTATTATTTAGGTTCCTTTTATCGTTATAATCTTTTCTTCATTTAAATCTAATTACAATTTTAATAAATCTCAATCTTTTTGGCAATTTTAAAAATAAA
Organism: Aralia elata; assembly: GCA_034770075.1. NCBI lineage: Eukaryota > Viridiplantae > Streptophyta > Magnoliopsida > Apiales > Araliaceae > Aralia > Aralia elata. The sequence continues at coordinate 39,736,383 of CM068385.1, forward strand.
AATAAACTTAAATTACTTAACCTTAAAATGAACATAGCTTTGTGTCCTTTTCCATATCGGTAGTTTGCCTTTTGGATCCTTCATCTTTAGATATATGTCAAGATTTTGTTATAAAATTAGAGATGTATATTTTTTTTGGTTTTAAAAGTATAGGTACATTTTTATTTTTTAGGCTATATAAGTTATATAAATTTCATAGCATGTCATCACTTTTATTTTAAGTTGATTTATTACTATCACATCATTATTATTAATTTTTTTAGTTGCTAATAAGATCTTAGTCTAATGATTAAAATTAGGGTCATGTGACCTTTAAATCTCAAGTTTGATTCTTATATGTATTAGTTTATTATCTTTTTTATGTGAAGTGTTTTTTTTCTTTTACGTGAATTTTAATTAATTACTGATATTATAATAATGAATCGATAAATATTATAAAATGGCAAACATTGAGTGAATTATTTGCCGATTAATTCTTAAAAGTAGGACACATGCAAATAACATTCTTCATTATGAAAATACAATATAATCCCCAAAACAAATAATATAAAGTTTTTAATAATAAATTGAATTTTATGCAATTTTTCTCTCATTCTTCTAAATAATACTCCCATCCCAAAGTACCACTCCAATTCTTTACCCAAATGATTGGATGTGGAGTGTGTCTCCCTCATTCTTCATAGGCACGTGCGCATTAATTAGCACCCAATGACCAGAAGTCAAACACCGAAAGGAGGCGGAACTCAAAACCAACAATTAATCAAAAAACTCAAAACTCCCTAAAAACAACTTTCAAGTCCGCGCCACTTCTTCAGCCCCAACTGGTACACACTCTCCCTCTCTTCTGAACACCAAATCGCCCCCCTCGATTTGTCCCTCTCTTTCTCTCTCTTCTCGTAGCTTCGATTCCTCGATTCTCGTGCCCAGAAGATTTCGATTCCAGTCTCTTTGGAGTGAAAACCTTGTTTTTTTTTTATTTGGCTGATTGGAATTCTTGAGGTGTTGGGGATTACAAGCTGGCAATGGACTACGAGCCTTTTGATAGCAGTGGTGAGTTTGCTTTTTATTTGATAAAGATTAAATTTTTAGTACAATTTGTCGTAATTTAGGGTTTTTAATGATATATGATGAACTAGGGTTAATCTTGTTTAATTTCTTTGGTGCATTGTATTTTTGGTTATATTGGGTTAGCTATAACCTGGAATTAGTTTTGAATTTTCAGTTCAGAACTAAATTTGCTTATTGTTGCGAGTCCAATTGAATGTTTAATTTAGGGTTTTTGTGGTTTATTGGTTCACATTGTGACTGAAGTTATACTTGGGCACCAAAACATTAAAAGATGCGCTCTTTATTGATTTTTCTTTAATTGTTTGACTAATAATAAGGGTTGTCTATTTTTGCTATGTGGTAGAGCTCAAACATGGTTTGTTTAGTAATTAGTACAATGTACTTGTTGATGAGATTGCTGAGATTAATTTGGTTCTGGAGACAAATTTTGGGAGTGATTATATTGACTAATAAGCAGATGCATTAATGTTTTTCTGTGTACAATTGTAAAAGTTCAAATGTCCGTCACATTGTCTTAGGAGAGACTTGCTAAGCAAAACTGTATTTTCAGGAAGTTTGTAAGTTTTTGATGCAATTCATGAGAAGCTATAGATGGTGAATTCAAAAAAGTGATAAAAACTTGGGATTGTGGTTTACTATTGAACTGCTCCACCAACCTTTCGAATTTATTCAGAAAATGGTGATATGGATACCTTTTTTTTTAATTCTACACACCTCTATAATTAGATAACTTTTATGAAAATAACTTGATTTCAGAGTAGATAATTAATATTTTATGTTGAATATGTCAATAATATATATTTTAAAGCCGACTCTGTTATTGAGAACATATGTCAACATATTGATGTACAATTTTTTTTGGTGAATATGCTAGTAGAATACTTGGCATATGAATATTGTTCTTTCCTTAATTGGTTTTTTTGGGGGAGGGGGACTGAGGGGTTGCAATAAAATGTTATTTGGGGCATAATATCTGTTTGTTTGGATTTTGACTTATCGTATCACTTAGAGAATTCGTATTTAAGTCATTATAATAATTTTGGGTATTTGTCACAGTAATTTATTGAATTTGGGTATCTGTGATTTTAATTTTGTTGAGTTGGAAAAGAGTTAAAAGTACATATCATCAACTCCTCAATTCTATGAATCATCTGCTATCACGTGTTCAGTGGAGTATGTTGTAGTGGAGCAAAATATTCTAGCCAGGACAGCAGAGAGAAAAGGACAAATATAAAAGAAAAGCCTGGCTGCAGTTTTTAGATACTGGTTCAACCGCACAATGTTTGACAGCTGTGTGCTTCTTGCAGCACCAATAGTATTTGTTTTCCATTTATTGTTGCGCAGGATGCAAAGTAATCTTAGTTTGATCCGAGTGTTTTTAGAAGCAAAAGTTTAATGGACTAGTTTATTCCTTGTTAGGCAACTTATATAAATTGCAGAAACAATCATAACCATAGAAGTCTTTACATTTTCCCCTCAAATATTTACTAATGTTACAAGATGCATTTGTAATAACCGTAGTAATTGATACATGTCACACATATAAATTCATCTTCACAATATGTATTGGGATATGTTTTTCATATCGTAAGCTGCTACATTGTTTCCATTAGAAATGTTCAAAAATTAAATACGTTCATAAAAACTTCAAAATTTTGTCATAGTGAATTATTATTTAACTAATAAAGAGATATTTCAGTATTACAATTGCATTAGGTAACTTGCCAAAATTCAAGTGTTCAATATATAAAATCAAGTTTCAACTTCCAAACCCCTACCACTTACTAATAAATATAAACATATTAATAATTAGAAGTTATAGACATATGCATGTCAGATAAACATATTCATTAGTGGTTGTTTGTACATTTAATGCTGAAAAGGTATGTATTGTAAAATACAGTTATGCATCATGCAATCTGTCATTGCGTCGTAGGAGACATATGCATGTCAGATACAAACATGGGATTTGTATCATTCATGACATTTCTTTGTATTTTATTCTTAAGATACTGATGAATATGCTAGGAACTTATCAAGAAAATTGAAATAAGACGTGTTTGTAGTAATACACTAAAATTAATAGATGCAGTTGTAATTCTATTGTGTTCCATTCTGAAACAATTGCAGGAACCGATGATGATCTTCCTCCGTCGCATCAAAATAGAATTCAGAGAGGGGGGCGTGTTACCGGGAATGGCAGATCTGGGGTTATAGGTTCTGTTCCATATTCTAGAGTATATGGTGAAACTGACATGGAAGCCCAAATTCACCACCTTGAGCAAGAAGCATATAGTTCTGTTCTAAGAGCCTTTAAAGCTCAAGCTGATGCCATTACTTGGGTACACTTTTTATAGTTCTAATTTTGTTATATTTGCTTAATCGGGTTTAAACGACTGCTCAATGAAATGTGTTTTCTTCAGGAGAAAGAAAGTTTAATTACTGAGCTTAGAAAAGAGTTGAGATTATCAAATGAAGAGCACAGGGAGCTTCTTGGCAAGGTTAATGCTGATGACGTAATCAGGAGGATAAGGTCCAATAGTGTTACAAAATCAAGCTTTGTTGTTTTCTGAAAGTTACATCCATTTTATCTGATTTTCAGAGAACTTTGGTCTCTTTTTTCTTTTAGTAATTAATATTTGGGTAATGCCATTAGGGAGTGGAGACAGGCAGGTGGCCTTCAACCTGGCTTGCTTACCACTAGTCAAGCTGTTCATGATCCAGTACCCAGCCCCTCTGTCTCAGCATCTCGTAAGAAACAGAAGATAAACCAATCAGTACCTTCTCAGTCCTTTGGCGGGCCATCTCCTTCTTTCCACCCAACGGTGGCTGCATCAAACCAGCCATCTTCATCAGCTGCAAGACGAGGACCTAATATGGGAGCCAAGGGAAAGAAGCATAAAAGTGTATGTTATAAACACTGAATTCAGAAGCATATTGCTGCTATGAATATTCTATTAATCGTTTCCTTTTCGTGTTCCCATCTATTTAACAGGGCCACATATTGCCAGGAGTATCTTCAATGAAAGCACAGTTCCCTCCCTCTGGTCCATCTCCTAGGGGGCCACTTGGTAATCGCGGCCCTCCTGGAGCCCATGCAAGTGAACCTGCTGAAGCAGCATCATTCTCTCCATTAATCGGAAGGAAAGTGAGGACCAGATGGCCTGATGATAACAATTTCTATGAAGCTGTTATAACTGACTACAATCCAGCTGAGGTATAATTTGGGATTATATTTAATAATGAATTCTAATTTATTCAGGTTCTAGGCTGAATTTGTGAAACTTTTCCAGGGTCGACATGCTCTTGTTTATGATATAGGTACTGCAAATGAGACATGGGAGTGGGTCAATCTGACGGAGGTAATGATACCCTTTTTACACAACCTGAAGCATTGAAGTGAAAAATATTTTTTGAACTTTTAGAACATGTTGAGATGTGGCTTTGTTATTTGTTCTAGCAGGCACAAAGATTATATTATCTTCATAAATATCATTTTAAATGTATTTAACTAAATATTAATATCAATCAGATGATTAGATACGTTTGGTTGTGATTGGTTCAATTGCATTGGAACCTGGTTTAATTTTCAGGTAGGATCTTGATTTTGAAAACAGATTTCAATTTGCAATTCTGCATCTAGTCAGATATACACCAAATTTGACTGATGACAACACTATGCAGCAGGGCTCGAGGCAGTCCTAAAATATTTAATCTTAGTATTCAGTTTTCTAATCATATAACTAACTGGATTTAGATCTTTGTTTATCCAAGCTTGATATGGACAGTAAGCCTAACAAATCTTTTGCTTTTTGGGTAAAATATGCCTTGTCCTTTCTATACCGGTCTTATGTAGTGTCTTTAACTAGTCTCTTTTTAATTGTCAAGTACCTTCCTGCTGCACTTGTGGTTGAAAGGTCAAAATATGTTGCAGTATGCACTTGACAGAGATAGGCCTCTGCTCTTTTGGTGAGTTCAGCAGTGGGTTATACCTGTGAGTTCCAAGGGTAGTATATGGTCGCTACTCTGTATTAACCATGATTACTGTTAATTGAGATTGTTGCGTTATGCAGTGCCCTCAAGGGGTTCCTATTGCATGTCAAGGCTCTATTTAATAATCAGGCCAACTGACTAAAGTTTTGGGTTTCTTTTCTCCTTATTGTTTTATTAGTAGGAAGGAGACATCAGAGAAAAAATGTCTCTTCTTAAGTAATATGATATTCCTTCTCTTATTATGTTATTTTTAACTGACAAATCTTATTATGTTATTTGAATTTCATGTGGCTAATTTAAACAAATGCTCTTCAGTGATTATTGTACTGTAGGAAGATCTGCCTATTATGAATGTTTTCATTGGAAGTAAGGGAATAAAAAGTTTGCGGGATTTTCAGATTATCTTTTGGTTTGAACTGTGGCAGTAGCAAGCGCTAGACCAATAGTCTAGTGTTAATCTATTTCTAGCTTTATATTACATAATTTACATTAACCTTCAATTTTCCTCTAGTAGACTGTGTTACTAGGCGGTATTTTATTGATTATTTGGTGTTAAAAAAATTTAGTCGATAATATTAGCTACACCATTTTGTATTATGTGCTTACTGTGTATTTATATATGCGTGTGAATACATCTGTATAATGTTTCAAGAAATCTTTGTTCTAGCACTATGAGGGGTCGATCCTTTGAGCGGCCCTTGTTCTCCTACTGTAATCCTCAGTTAATTGTTACCATAATGTGATTGTTTCCTTGCGAACCATTGAGGCTGTAATATTTATTTATTTTATTTTTTATTTTTTTGTTTCTTTGACAGATTTCTCCCGAGGATTTACAATGGGTGGGTGATGACCCTGGAATTTCTCGTCAAGGGGGTTATGGTGGTGCAGGTCTTGGTATGCATAGATCTGCCGGGCGTGATATTGCTCTAGGTACTGGAAGAGGTAGGGGGTTACCAAAAGGACAACCCCGAAAGGATTTTCCACCTTCACAAAATGGCATAGGAAAGAAGGGCTTGGATGATATCCGGCTATTACATACAGATTCTCTTATTAAGGAGGTTGGCAAAAGTAGCTTAAGTAACACCAGTATCTAGAAACATATTGAATTTTACTGTAGTTGTTAACTGTGATATTCATTTGGACAGGTGGAGAGAGTTTTTGGTGGAAGTCATCCCGACCCTAATGAAATTGAAAAAGCAAAGAAAGTGCTGAAGGTTAGCAAAAGAGAAACCATTCAATTTGGTAAATGGTTTTGTGCATTAACTTTGTTAACAGCTATTGTTTAATATCATGTAGGACCATGAACAAGCACTCACTGATGCCATTGCGAGGCTCGCAGATATTTCTGATGGTGAAAGCGGTACGAAGTTGTTTAATTACTTGATACATTGTGTTTATAACTGCATAAGCTAATTCTTTAATTAATTTTATTCCCTTTCCATATGAAAATGATTCGAAGTACTTGGGCCTAATTTGGCGTTTCAAGGAAAAAGTTTGGCAGGACTCAGTTTGTGTTGGCATTTTGTGGCAAATTCGTCCACCAGAATAAGCTTGTCTAATCAAATGTAGGCAAGCAGTTTTAGATTGAGTACCATCTTAGGACTCAGATCATGACTAAAAAATCGTGAAGTGGTATATGCTTTTAGTGCCCTAGTGAAAGCAAAATATGGTTGTTCAAAAAAATATAAATAAATAAAAGAAAGGAAAAATATGCTTATCTTATGGCATAATTGGTATACTCTGCTAGTAAAAGGTACGTGTGCCCTATGCTCTTCCACTTGGGGATGGAAGTGGGGCGGCTGTCCTAGTTTTCAGGTTACCATGATCTAAATTATTAATAGTATTCCGAATTGAAATAATTAATTTTTTTTTAGATAAAATGATCATTCCTCTTTCCTTCCTTTTATGAGATACCGAAATTCTAATTTCTTTTCATACTCGTATGTACCAGCCATTGAGTCAGCCAAGATTTTGGCTAATTTTCTAAGCATTAATAGATATATTGACTTATTAATTTTATTATTAACCTCATGTTGGTTTTTCTTGTTTCAAACAGATGAGGCTCCTCATTTCATGCACAGGCAACAAATGGATCGAGAATAATAAAGGATACTTTGGAAAAATTTACAGTAGCAAAACTAACGAGTATTTGACTGGAGAAAAGTGAGCACCTGGATGAGAGTCAAATGTCACTGGGCACTAAATTTGTAGTTCTCTTGTTGTATAATACCAGCTTTTGGTTATAATTTCCCCAGTGTTTGATTAGTATAGCTCTGAGTTAATTACTAGTGTTGGCAAATTGGTTAGATGGGGTGATAGTTTCTATATGAAGTGTTGAAGCTTGTGTAAAATTATTTATATTAGTCATTAGAATGTGATTCTTTTTTGATCTTCTCTTAAATTTGCCTTTGGTTCTATTTTCTCATTTTCTTTTCTTGTTTTGGGCTGTTGCTAAGACCAATTATAACAACTAATCTTATGAAATGTACACATTATGTGTGTAAGAAAAAGGAAAGGAAAAAAATAAAAATAATAGTTAAAAATGAAGAGGTTATAAGGGAGTGAGAAAGTAAAAGAATAAATACACAAGGATAAACGACAGTGAAACAGTTTTAAGAATGTAACAGTTAAAATTCTTCCTTTATAATAAGAGAGAACAATATATACACAAAACATGTATATGTGTAGTGAAAATATATTTTTTGCCTTTTGTTATACCACATTCGTTCCAAATTAATTGCTCAGTTTTGACTTTTTAAAGTCAAATTGACCATTTTTAAAACTATTTTTGCTAAAATATAAGTGAAGAGATTATAACTAAAAGAAAGTATATACAATTTATTACTAACCTCAATTTTTATAATTTTAGAAATATATTTATATGTGCTTAATTATTAATTCTAAAAATAGTCAATTTGATTTTAAAAAGTCAAAATTGAGCAATTAATTTGGGACGGAGGGAGTATTTTTAATAATTTCATTTTTTATAAAAATTCTAAACAAACTCGAAAGAGGTTCTATTTTAACGAAACAGCATAAGTGTCCCTTCCCTCTCTCTCCATGTCGAATTGGAAAAATAATATAAACACGGGTGAAATGGCATTAATGGGAGAATTTCAGTTGGTTTTTAAAATTTCTTATCAGCCAAAAAAAATAAATCAAAGATTATTACCCCTTTTGCTTTGTAGGCTCTTCTTTTGTACTTTGTTTTGACCCATACAATAATGACCTTTATAGATGTAACTTTATTGGAATTCATAATAAATTAAGAACCTAATAATGATATGTAATTACTAATTACACAATACTAGATTGATGATTATTGCAAGGCACAAATTAATGTTAAAAAGAGTATATTTTATTTTATATAGTATAGTGAAATTATTAAGCATATCTCTAAATTATTTCATGAATATTTGTAAAACATACATGCATATAAATCAAATTATATATATATATATATATATATATAATACATGCATTAATAATGATAAAATCACTGGATACAAGTAATTTAGTATGAATAAATACGTATATTGTATCAGTAAAACTCTTTAAAACCCAACATAATATAAATAGTACTCCTATCTTTTCCTCAACATTTACCAGCTCCATTCGTTCTCACAAATAATTATCAAACTATTTCATATATATATATATATATATCCAATTATTGTATATATTTTACGGGATACGAATAATTTATATATTGTATCAAAATAATTTAGAGTCTTGAATGACTGAGCTGATATATATTGACTCGTTATCAACCAAAATGACTTGATAAAATTATAAAATTTTATTGTGAGCTGACTTAAGATAAAAATTTTTAATGCCTCATTATATTTAGTTATTGATTTGTCTAGACTCTAGATGCATCAAGACATTTAAAATGTATTGGTGATTGTATAGTATGATCTATTAAAATTTGATGAGTTATACGGTATAATTTATTAATACTTGTCTAAACGTAATTAGACAAAAATTATCTGCATATCTGGCATTACTTATGATGAACTAACAGTGTGGGTACCACAAACCGGAAGGTTAGGACACATAACAAGCTTAAAATGTCTAACATGAATATAAGGGACAAAACCATTGAATGAAACTACTACTTAAAAATACCAACAGCCAACAAAAACCACCAACCAATAGCAACCAATCTAAAAATATACAAAAATCAACACCAACCCAACATCGTAAGGAAGAAAAAAGAGAGACAATGCACATACATACATGTCTATACTTTTAGCGACGCTATATATTGTCCGTCGCTAAAAGTATAAATGACGGTTGTATAACCAAACCGTCGTCGGGTCCGTCGCTAAAGGGGAGTGAGTTTGGAGTGAGCCGAATAAGGGTGGGCTTAATATCCGGACTATATATATATATATATATATATATATATATAGACACACACACACACTCGTTTTTCCTTTCTTTGGTCTTTTATATTTTTGGTAATGGTGAAGTCTACAATTATTCTCTATTTGGTATTTACTAGCCAAATCATTGACTACATGCCACACTCACAAATCACCGACTAAATTCATAGTAAACAATGTAGCACAACTTTTGTGAAGATGTGTAACACACTCCATTCATTCGGAAATAAAAATCTTATTTGACTTTTTATTTATTTATAATTTATTAGCATACTGCTTAGACTATAGTTTAGAATAATTTTAATTTAATACTGGATAATTATTTATTTAAAAAAATATTAAGTCTATGCATGGAGTATTTTATCAAAAATATTATTGAATAATATATTTAACTATGTCCTAGACAAACATAGAAAAAAATAATATTATTAATCGTTCTTTTTTACAATTACTAAGTATGGTGTTGAAGTCATGATTATATTATAAAGGAAATTAATATTTATACATGATTTTAAAAAAACTCTATCAATAACTCAAAATCTATCTATAACAAGTCATAAGCCGATCCACAAATGAGTTGAATGGGTAGATGATTTTTTAATTTGGCTGAGTTCTCCCGAGTTAGTATCGAGTTATCGACAAAAATAAACTAAATTAGGTTTGGCCAGAAATTTTCGTACGTAAATATACAACCGCGTTAATTTGTTGGTACGAGTCATGTTAGTTCCCTGGACACAAAAAAAATCTAGAAGGGAGGGTTGAATAAATCCTTTAAAAGTTTTTCCTTTATTGCGAAAGTATGAACAATTATGATTAACAGAATCAATTTATGCACAACAGAATATACATTAAGATCCCATTCAAAGATGTATAGATGAACTCAGTATAATGATAAGATCTATTGTAAGATCCCGACTTTATGAAATAAAAGTTTATTATTTTCTTTATGATTATTTTTTTAAATAGTGAAGTGCTTAATTGTTATAAATGATAGTTAAGGGTATTATTTCCAAATTATCTGATATACAGTATGTCGGAGAATATTCTTTCTGTCGGAGATTATTATATTCGGTAACATACGACGACGCTGAAATAACAAAATATTGGTGGGCCCCACAACGACTAATTGTCGGATACGAAAAACGACAGTATTTTGTTAACAGTATTATCACCTGTAACTGTTGAAATACCCAGTAATAAAAAAGAATAGTAAAATGCGTTATTCCACAGTAGTACGCGGTATTTCACAGGCACACAATGTTGCACAGTATTTTATATTATTGATTCAATAATTGATAAAACAACAATTGCACAGTATTTTGATTCAATAATTGTTACAGTAGCATCTGCATAGTACTTTTTATTATTTGTCACTACATTATAACTCATTATTTGATATGATATTTTAGCATTATTGTAATACCCGAGAATTTTATTAATAATATTAATTGAAGGTTCATAAATATTTAAATATTTACTTGAGTTACTTAAGCACACATATTTTATGGCACGTATTTGAATGGTTCAATTTGATAAAGTGAATAAGCTACATTGAGTTTCATGTGAGCAAGACTTATTATAAAAGCATGTTAAATTATTTAATATACTAAAAGGGTCCGTGAGACATTTTGATGTGTGATAGAAGTTATTAAAATGTGTATCTTATTACAAGAGAAATGAGTGAAGTGAAATAATAATTGTTGTAGACTAATAATTGTTAGATAATAATTATTCCAATAATTAAATATTTATTGAAATGATATTATGTGTTATGGAATAATGCAATAATAATAGCTATTTATTATTTTGGTGTTAGTAATTAGTTAGTTGTACTCTAATTAATGTATATGGATTATATGATATGTGAGCATGCATTTCTTAATTAATATAGTATTGGGCCACTTGATATATTTTATAACCTAAGTTCCATTTTAAAACCATGTATGCTATTAAAGCTTGCTGGGATGTCTGAGCTTTAAGTTGTCCCAATATGAGTGCCCATTTCCATTTTTCCCAGCCGTGTCTAAGGATAGGCCAGTGGCCTATCATCCCCACTTTGCTGAAAATCATCCAAGCTAGAACATAGGGAATCATGGGGGGAGGGATGGGTTACACCACTGTTCCACCAAATCCATATTGCCCAACATTTCTTCCTTTTCCCTGCTGAATCAAAAACTTGGGCAAAGTCTTTACCTGTGCAAAAGCTTCTCTATAAATGGCAGCTACTCCCTCCTTAGTTCAGTCGCAAAAATTTGGAGTTAAACTCATATAGAGTGTGGGTTAGTAATAGAGGGAGCAAGCCTGAGATTGAGAGTTTTCACAGTGAGCTTCAAGAGGTAATATATACCCTCATTCACGTACTTAGTCATTTCTTATGTTCTGAGTTTTTGGACTTCTTGAATATGCATGCTAGTTGAGTTAAATTGATGGATCATTGCTATGTTAAAGTATAAATTGATGTTGTATGTTGTTAATATGACTATATATGAAAGTAATGAAGATGGAATGGTTTGATTTAGTTGAGAATTGAACTCACAGTAAGAGGAATTGCAAAATGTGCCCAACGGTGGCAAAAGAGCATGATTTTCCATTTTGAGTTATATAATTTGGTTGTTGAGTTGTTTTGAGTCACTGGAAGCATGCTAGATATGTGTAGTAGCAATATTATGGGATTTATAACTTGTGGGTATGTGTATTAATCAAAGATTTGGGAGTTTTGGGTCAATTTTTGGCTTCTGCGATATGGTATGAACTGGGTCTGGTTCGCGGCGCCGCAGCGCCGATGGGCGCACCGCAACGCCAGTTCCCTTATTAGAGCCGTAGCATGTCTTCATCCTTACGATCGTAGACACCTCTCGGCAGCCCTTGCCGGCAATCCCCGAAATCGTAGACAATTCTGCAAAATTTCATATCCTAGAGCAGTGATGATTTGGTCCATTTTAAGTAACTGTAACATGATATATGGAGACCCTCTAACATATCATAAGCCTACTTAACATGATTTTCTAAAAACAGGACTTAAAGTTTTGAAAATTAAACACTTGTAAAACCTTACGCCTTTTTGTGTCGAGCTTACAAACGTGTGTTATTTGAGTCCAATTTCTAGCTAATGCCTACATGTGAGATATGGTTTGAAATTGTTATACATATTAGATTGCATTAACTTAGCTTGTGGTGACTTTTAAGACTAATTGAGGCATGTTTACAAAATAAGTCCATATACATTACGTGATGATATTATAGGATTGCATGCTAGTATTCCTATGTCGTTACACATGATTTATATGAACACTCACTTACTTGCATACATCGTAACCTAATCAAACATGATTACAAGTAATGAACTAGTGTGGTTATAAGTAAAATAAAACGAATGCATGAATGTTATAAACCTTAAGAATGAGATCTTAAATGACATACCAAATGTATATTTGATTAAGTAGTCTAACGATCCTTTAACTTGTGATCCGATTGCGTAACTAGAATAGAACTTGATGTGTAGCGATAGGTTATGTGATCGAACATGTGTGATATAGCATATTGATTTAGCTTGTGTAACTAATGTGCACTTGAACACATACTAAATAGGATTCGATAAGACTTTGAAGTGACGTTAAGTTATAGATTGGATAATCTACGCTTGAGGCAAGTACTCGAACTCTTTCTCTCTATTGACAAACGTTGAAACTTGTATATTCATTAATCATACAAGTATGAGATAGTAAGTATGAATCTCTTAAATTGTTATTCATATCCTAATGTTGGTTTAAGATTTATATCCCTTGAACCTTGTTGCAAATATTGAACTCAATATACTCTTGAGTATGCTTAATAAGTTGTCTACGCCATTGTTTCGGCTAGACCCATATGCATGTGTTAAAAGCTATCCAAACCGATTATTTTGGTGCGGACTCTATTTACTGAGAGGAACAACCTTCATTGAAGGGAAATTTTATATATTGTCGGGGAACCGACGTGCGCACCTATAAACATGTGAAAGTTATGCATAACATGGAGTACTATAGGCTGATCACCTATTCACCTGTGTACTTGTTTTTTTTGGATTTTCAGTATAATAACTGTTAATTCTAGCAGGAGTTCATAGTCCTTAATGACTACTCAGTGTATTATTCTGTTGGGCATGAACAGTTTAATTCTTTAAATCATATTGTTATTCTTAGCCTTAGTGGCTCTTGTTATTTGGAATTTATTCTTCATGTTATTCTTGAAATATCAATTACTATTATACCCTGGAAATTCAAACCCTATATATTCATCCTTATTGCTATATTACTTGCTGGGCAAATTTCTTGCTCATTCTTGCTTTCCCTAAAACTTGCAGTTAAGGCTGAGCGTGGTGAAACCTCTGGAAGGGACAAAGGCAAGGGAAAGGCTATGGATTAGCTTACCCCTTTTTATTAAGAGTGTTATTATGTTGTAATAAGCTTAGGCTTGATTATGTACTTCAATTATGTTTAAGACTATGTTTTAGGTCGTGAATCATGTTAGTATCGGTTGTGAGACCTTGGGACGAGAATTATTTTGTTTAATCAATGTAATATATTCTGTAGTATTTTCCGCTGCATTTAGTGTTTTTGTCGTTATTTGAGGTAGGTCGTGACGAACCGAATTTTAGACAGTGACGTCTAAATTTGGGGGCGTCACAATTATTGACAATGTCTAAAAATTCTATCAAGGAAAGAGGTTATTTAATTGCGCGCCGTTTATACGGAAGACCCCTTTTTTCCTCGGAATGATCTGGTTGTCAATATTATAAGTCTATAATATTAATGGTGAATAATTGTTGAAAGTTTAAAATACTGTTGATTAACTATACGTGAAGCGTTTGTTATAAGTTATCTTATATTTCTGTGAGACCCACACTTTATTTCGTGGGACCCATAACTATTTGATCGGTGGGACCCAAAAATTATTTTCGTAGAATAATTTCTTCAGATTTTGTTTCATCCGTGGGACCCACATGTCATTTAATAGTGATTTACCGTCAGTAAATAGTTAATTAAGTTTTTATTTTACCTTAGGGTTAAAAACCTAAGAGAAAACATATTCTAAGAATATACTAATGTATAAAGTATATTAAATGAATATGCCAAGGGTATAAGTGTAATAAACCAAGAAAAGTTAGGAAAAAGACCAAAATGCCCTCACCTTGATTTTCCTATAAATAGGAAGGATTATCTTAAGAAAATTTCACACCTTCCTTGTTTATACTTCCTTTCTCTCTCTAAATTTCTTGAGTTCTCTAAGTATGTTAGGCTATTGTGAGTATTTGTGAGAATACCAATATTGTCCAAGTTAGTAAACTTCATAGAAAGCAACATTCAGTCATTTATTAACGAATGTAGGGGATATCATTTCTTTCATACTCTTATGTAATATCATTTGCTTCCATGTTCGTAAGTGATATTATACCCATAAAGGTTGTTATTCATTCCGTATTAATTTGTGGGGATAACCTGTCCGTGCGGAATGACGCATGCCTGGTGAATATCTTTTTGTATTCATTCCTTATTACTCCGTGGGAATAACCTGTATGTACGGAGTGTCGTACCTGGTGAATATCCCTTTGCATTTATTCCTTATTAATCTGGGGGTATAACCTGTCCGTGCGGATTGACGCATGCCTGGTGAATAACCCTTCGTATTCATTACTTATTAATCTTTTGTGGAAATAATCTGTTTACGCGGATTACCGCATGACGGATGAAAATCCATTTGCAGTTTCGTATATTCTTTTATACTCGTATAAAGTATCATTTCTTTTGTACTCTTTAAGGGATATCTTTTTCTTTCACATTTCTCCATTTATGATAAGAAATCTTTGTTTGTTTCCAAAACTTTATTTTTAAATGGTGAAAATCCTTGAAAATTTGTAGAATATCCTTAATAGTTTGTGCTTCATCTAATATCTTTTCACCTGAATCTTTCTATTTCATTTTATACAATATAGTTGAATCGTGAACTTTATTCTTGAATATCATTCTTGAATTTGACTCCACAATTTGGTCATCATGTTGGCAATTTGGTCAATCTTTGACACTGGATAAATTAAATTATAAATCTTTAATATTTATTCTTATCCTTAATCTCACTATATTTATTTTATATCATTATCATCATCCTCATACTTAAATTGTGGTGATAATTCTCTTTGCAAAGATGAACTAGCGTGACATGATTTTGACCAAACTGTGTATTAGTATAATCATGACTTTTGGTGTTACAAATAAAGGCATATGGTGAAAGTTCTCTTTGGCCCGTAGTGCAAAGATGAACTGGCGTTTAGCATGATCATGACCGGTAATATTACAAATAAATATCTTTGGCACGTAGTGCAAAGAGAGGCTATTGAATATAAACTGTTGATTTAGATGTTCATAAACATGAACTGTTGATTGGTGTTACAGGGATAAAATATTGGTGGTGATTCTTTAACTTATAGAAGACGGTAGATATTATAATCTACTTGACTCTTCTAATAGATTCTTCGTTCCGCTGCAGTTGTTATTGAACAATTATAATATCTTTAAATCTCTGATTTATTTCTGTTGAAGCCTAAAAATAATTTTATTCTTCATTATCTTAGTCATGATATTTTCTACTGGGCTATTTGTGATCACCCTTTTTCTTTTTGTTCTATTGTTCTCCTCAGGAAAAGAGTGTAGCGGGGACTAGCCGGGGAATGGAGTGATGGTCCGAGATAATAAAAGTATCTCAATACATTATTATTAGTGTGTCAATAAGTGTATTGAGAATTTAAGATGTATTTGTATTGTATTGTCATATTTTGCACAACACTTAGTAGTTGTAAATGGAAAAATTCGTTTTTGTAATTATATTTTGTAGAATATTATTGGCGACTTAAAATGGGTTGTGTGGACCTATTTTGGGGCGTCACACCTATGATATGTATGAAAACAGATATAACAGTTATTAAACAGAATGTAAATGACATAAAGTAAATGCACATGAGGTTTTAAGTGGTTCAGAGACTGAACAACTCCTACTCCACTCTTCTACTTCAACAAGTAGAAAATCCACTAAGAATTAGGTCGCTTAGACCAGAATGCTCTCCGTCCTCCTCAAGCCCAGTAGACTTGAGTTATTTTAGTCACAAAGACAAGAATCCTTTGACCCTCCTCAAGCTTAGCAGACTTGAGTTGTTTTTAGTAACAAAGATAAGGATCCTTTGACCCTCCTCAAGCCCATCAGACTTGAATTATTTTTAGTCACGAAGACAAGGATCCTTTGACCCTCTCCAAGCTCAGCAAACTTGAAGTATTTAGTCACTTAAGACAATGATGCATCGCCCTCTCCAAGCCCAGTAGACTTGAAGTATTTAGTCACTAAGACAAGGACTCGTCGCCATTTCCAAGCCTAGCAGACTTGAAGTATTTAGTCACTTAAGACAAGGATCCGTAAACCCTAGTTCGGTCACTAAGACCAGGTCACTAAGACCCTTATTGGTTTGTTGATGGTTGTTGGTTTAAGCTGCTAAGATGACATTCAAACTTCTTCATCTTTTGGTACTTAATAGCTTCTTGTGATCAACTTCTGGATGTTGTTGATGTTGGTCGTTGATGCTTGACTCCTTCTGGTATTCAGCAGCTGCAAATGATCCCTCTTGATATATTGTTAAGCTTTTCAAATAGGCTTGATATCTTCTTGTAGTTAGCAGTCTTGAACACTAGTTGACTTGTATACAGAACTTGTTCTGTTCTTGATCTCTTCAACTTGGAGTGTTCTTTATGAATCATAGAGTGGTTTTAGAGATTTGCCTTTAGCTTTGCCACTCTAGATCTTGGCTTCTTAGTCATTCGACTCTTAGCACTTATGTTAGCACTTCGGCATTCTTCCTTTCGTAGAGTGAAGCTTCAGCAAATGTGTTCAATGGTTGAGTATGCTTGCTCTCTTCATCTCACTTTTGATTCCGATGTTGTTGGCTCTTTATAGATCCTTCCATTATCTTTTTATTGGAATCTTCCCGTTGCAAATCTTCTCGTTGCATATTTCTTACTACAGACTTCTTTTTTGCATCAATGAATATTCTATTCCTTGAAGTCTGCTTAGTGATGGCTGAGTTAGCTTCCATTAACTGGTACCAAGACAATGGAGTCACATGTGCTGCTCTTTGCTGCTGTAAACATGGTTGTTTGAACCCCACTGAGATTGGTTCCCCATTATGTTCATTTAAGTAATCAGCAGTTCATCTTGGGATCATTAACTTAAGTGCTTTGATATCCGCAATCCTTGCTAGCACTTAAGTACTTTATGATTTGTGTCTGAGTTTGAAGCCTTTCACTTTTGATCGTAGAGTTATCTGCTTGCTCTATGATGCAGCTCTACGATCTTGCAATATGTAGACTGCTTTGGGGATTCGTAGAGTATCTGTCTGCACTAGCTCTACGATTTCATGCGAGCCTTACTATTCTGAAGTTATGCTTTCCATGTCTTGTAATCTCCATTCAACTTTTCGTTCTCAGAGCATACTTCATGTTGTGGCTGAGTTTTTGTAGTCTCTTTGTGTAGTCTCTATTTGTTCTTCAATAGGGAATGCTCTACGTTCTTCAGGTGCTTACTTTGTTGTATTTAAATGGACTTTCCATACTAGGCAGAGTAGCTCGTCATCCTTGGCTTAACTCTACGTTTGTTAATCATGGTCTACGATCATGCACTGAATGCTCGCACTCTGAGATTACTTGGTCGCTCTACGATCTTGTACTTTTACAACTGTTTGGCCGCTCTACGATCTTCTCTGTGGTGACCGAGGTCGTTCTACGATCTTTGCTAGTCGTAGAGTCTCAATAAAATCGTAGAGTAATTGTTTAAGCTGCTCTACAATCTCTGTTAGGACTTGATGTTGTAGATGTGCTTTGAGATCTTCGTTTAGCTCATTTATTATTCAGAGATAACTTACTTGATGAGCTTGATAATCTTCATGAAGACTGTTGTCTTAGTCTTGAATGCTCTTGCATAGGTTACTCTACGATCATACTTGGACGTAGATGGTTCATGAGAATTGTAGAGTGACTGACTGTATTGGCTCTACGATCCCGAGAGAGCTCTATGAGCCTGATTGAGCTTTACTCTGCGATTGCCTAGTAGACTTTACAATCTTACACTTAGCTCTGCGATCCTTTGCTGATTGCTCTACGATCATTCTCTAGTTGCTCTACAATAACTCTTGCAGTGTTCTACGATCAGTCTAGCCTTGCCATTTACATATTATTTTAGCTCATAAGATCAACCTAACAGGTTTGATATTTTCTATCTAAATCCTTTGTACATCATATTTATTTAAGGACTTTACAATACTTATTATTACAAATATGCTTTAATCAGATAACGATAGTTCAGTTTAGATCAACCTAACATATTTGATCTTTCCATTCTAAGTCTTTATACATATATAATTCACCTCATAAGATCAACCTAACACATTTGATCTTTTCTATCTAAGTCCTTGTACATCATATTCATTTAAGGACTTAACAAGGCTTATCATAATAAGTGTGCTTTAATCATCTTGTCATCAATTAAATCTTATACATTGAATTATAGTAATCTCATACAGGTCTTTTAACAATCTCCCCCTATGAACATGGACCTAAGATTCACATGTAGATTCCTGACAAGTCATAATCCAATTTGGATTATAAAATAGAAGAGTTGCATTTCTTCATCCTTCACTAAATGTCCTCCACAGATTTCTATACATTCTCTAGCTCCCTGAACTCCTCCACCATAATTATCAAAGTCCTAATATATATAAATATACATGTAGAGAGATGCAATCAGATCTATTATATATATATATAGAGAGAGAGAGTGAATAAAATAGAGAAGTGCAAGCTAAAGAAGATCGGAACATGTAGAGGAGGATTGAAAGAGTGGAGGTGTTGAAAATCAGTTGATTGAAGTCATTGACTGTTTGATGATGATAATGTGTTGGTGATGAGCCGTCGATGCACCGAATCTCTTCTTCACGACATGTATCTTTCCTCTGTAAAAATGGATTCCTCTTGGTTTTGAAAATAAGTTTTATTAGAAAACTATTTTTGCCATCTTCAATAAAAGCCTTCCCTCACTCTCTTTCTCTTTAAAATTGGATTACTTTTGAATCAATAAATTAATTATTAACTATTTTGTAAATTTGTTTGTATCTTGCACGGGTAGTATACTTGTTCACATGAATAGTGAATCAGCCCAACTCTACATATATGTAAGAGAACTCTGATAAAAATATCTTTTTATGTAAATATTGAGATCTTATTATAAATCGTGAGATAAAAATGAAAGTGCATTATGATTTGAATAAATGAACTTAACTTTTGATGCGTCTTTGTGCGATGCTACAATACTGAAAAATCATTCATGTTAAATTCTAGCTTGGTTAATGAAAAGTCCACTCTGTTAGTTGTCCCCGCAAAAGTCCTTCACCATATAACCTTTTGTGGATATACTCCTCGAATTTTATTTTTAATGAGAGTATTATTTTGGAAAGCAGTATAATTGTAATAAGAGTTTTATTTTAGAGTGTCTTATTTTAAATAAGAAGATAAAAATTGTGCATACTTTATAAATAGAGTCTTATGTTTAGTTGTTAAAATGTAGCACAACCAAAAGTCATATAGTATCTTAAGAGTTGAGAGAAAGTGTTAATGGGTTTTGTATTTGTGTGAGGGAAAAGATTTTTGTAGTTTTTATATTCCGCACAAAAAATTTGTATTGTGGGTGGAAGGATTTTGTATCTTTTAGTACATGTAAAAAATTATGTCGCGGTATTATGGAACCTCAAGTTTTAGGACGTAAAACTTGGAAGAATTATTGTAAGCCCATTATTTTGATATAGTAGATATTCAAAATTTGGCCTGTGATTTTTTCCGTTAAAAGTTTTTCATATTAAATCTTGTATTATTTTTTTTCTTATGTGTTATTGTTTATTTAGCGTGACTTAATTTCCAACACCTTGAATAATGGTGTATTATATGTCGGGTATACTATGAATAAAAATAAAAGAAGTTGATAAGTGGGTTGATCCGAGGATCCGAACGAACTTTCCAACAAAACAGAATAGAAGTTGACCACAAATGTCTGTGGGAGGCTAACTTATAAGACCATGCGTCTAACTTGAAGAGTCGTTGGTGACTGGTGTAATTAATCTAGTTGGTTGAATCCTTTGACCATGCTCTTCACCATTCTCACCGGCTACAAAATGCCGTAGCATAAATATGCCTCCCTATCTTAGAGTACAACACATTTGTTTTATTAATCTATCTCTCTCTCACACACACACATATATATATATATTCATCTCTGGCTGTCCACATGAAAAAATGAATGCACCAAATTTAAAGTTTTTTCAACTCTTCGATCTGTCGCTATTAGTAATGTGGATAACACTTCCTTTTATTAAATTTGGATCGTCCATTTGTCATGTGACGGTTAAAAATGAGTTAGTCTAAATAATATCATAACAAACATTTAGTATAAATCATTCTCTTTCTCTCTGTATATATGTGTGTTTGTATGTATGCTGCCACCTAGCTAATGTGAATAGTACTAGGCTAAATAGATATGAGCACACGAGAATGTTTTTTAAGTTTTGACAGTGCATGCAGTGAGTAGAAAGGTACACTCACAACAGTATACCTGGCTTGTCTTGAATTTGGTTTAACCGCTCTGACTGTAAAGCTTTATGTTCCCTATTCCCTGCTTCATTTATATTCTTTCTCAATTAGGTCTGTGTATTACAAATTTTACTGAAAAATTCAATAAATCGAAACCGGAAAAACCCAACAGTGCATTTAGTTACAAGAACAGCACCAAATTAACCAAACCGAACCAATATACACACACACATACACATACACACACATATATATATATATACATGATAAAACTCTAATATATGATTACTAATTTAATAATAAAAAGTGCATTCATGAATGGATTAATTATTTGCGTATTGCTAGCTTTTTAGTTATTTATATAATTTTTCTTCTACTTGTTCATATCATACATGTATAATAAATTTGTGGGGAATATTCATAACTCTTTTTTTTATAGCATAATATTGCTTTTAAGTCCTAATAATTTCATATATGCATGAGTAACAATATTAATAGTGAGTAATAGTTGTTGTTTGAACTTTTAAACTCATTTTATCATTAGCTTGTTTTTTTTACTTCTTTCCTTCTTTGAATAGCATATTAACCGAACAAAAAAACCATACAAACACATTGGAAGTACAAAAAGCACAAATGATACTACCTCCATTCCAGAATATAAGGTCAAAATTTTGAAATGAATCGAAGACATTTTCAAACTCAAAATTATATAACATGAATTCCTTTAATAATTTCAGTCAACGCAAATAATAAATACTTTAAATTATCTAAAAATAAAGTATTACTAAGATTTATTGTTTCATAATTTAATTAATCATCTCAATTTTAAATTTAAAAATATATTAAATTGACTATCAAACGTGAATAATAATCTTATACTCCCTCCGTCTCAAATTAATTGTTCAATTTTGACCATTTTAAGTCAAATTGACTATTTTTAGAACTAATCTTTTTATTATTTTTGCTAAAATATAAGTGAAGAGATTATAACCAAAAGAAAGTATATACAATTTATTACTAACTCCAATTTTTATAATTTTAGAAATATATTTATATATGCTTAATTATTAATTCTAAAAATAGTCAATTTGACTTAAAATGGTCAAAATTAAGCAATTAATTTGGGACGGACTGATAATTTAAAACCACATGAGTATCAATTTCCAACTGTTATTAATATAAATGAATATGAATAAATTCTCATATAGCACATGCTGTATCAATTACAATATTATTGGAAACATCTCGCTTCTCAATGCGGTAATACCGACCAATTTTAACCTTTTAATCAAGCTGTTGATATTTACAAAACAAAAGTTCTATTGGTCGAGCAAATATATATGTTGTCTAGTAAAGTAGGAAAGGGAAATGTCTCTACCATTAACGCTATCACTTTTGATCTTAACAATATACTTTTTTATATATTTAAAAAAAATTATATATATTATAAATATTTATGTCGTTTTTTTAATTATCAGTTACGTGGATAAATATTAGTAGTAATCTTCTTGGACTTATGTATAATAAGTGAAGTTTTCTTATAATTCTTATTAATTCTATATATTAATAAATTTCGTAATTATAATTCGATATAATTTTATCGCAATACATCGGAGACTTTATTCTGAATCAAAGGAGACTAGCAGAGTCAAAATTACTTAGGTCTCTACCAAAACTTAACATGCATTAAGACAAAAATCAATAGTCAAATAATGTTTCCCATTTGGGAGGGAAGTAGTAGTAACTATACATCCTTTATCCATTGTCATAAGTCAAAAGTTGCTTAGGTTTATTAGAATATGACTATTATTTCCATGATCTATACTTAGTCAATTAAAGATAGGAAATGTGAGCCTTGAAGTCCTAGTTGTAGTTTTTAGGTGAGACTTCCTCTTTTTCCTTTTGTTGGAAAAAGTAGTCATAAGATTTAAGCAAGAAAAAGATAAAGACGTGTATAAAATTAATTTGATGCATTTCATTTGCTCTATTTGAGAAAGAATATTAAAAAAAAAAATATTCCCTCCATTCCTGAAAAAAAGTCTCATTTATAAAATTTACATATGTTACTAATAAATTATTTTTCATATTTACTCTAAATTAATTTAATTCTACAAATGTTAATAATGAATTATTTTCCATGTTTACTCTAAATTAATTTAATTTTTAGTTTAGTAGTGATATGGCATAATAATCAAACTGTGACCGTTAACTTAAGTACATTAAGTAATTTTATACTATTATTAAAAAAACAAAAAAAAAACAGTAAATAGGTGTAGAAGGGAAATAGTAATAATAATATTTATTTAGGCAGCCTAGAAGTCTTCTTTCTTTCTTTCTGTTTAAGGTTCCACTTGGTCTATATATGCAAGTTGATGATCCATTTGTCTTTTTATCTTCTCTTTTTGGCCAATCAATATAAAATGGTTTCTTGTTGCTTTGCTTTGAGGTTGCGGTGAGTAAGGGTGTAAATGAACCGAATCGAGTTGAGTATTGAATTATTTAGATTTAGTTTATAAAATTTATCGAGTATAAAATAAGGTTTGATTGAGGCTCGTTTAGCTACCGAGTCGAGTACGATCTCGAATCGAGCTCAAGCAGTTTGAACTTTTCGAACGAATATAATCTGAGTATCAATATAAAATTGTAATTTGAGGAGGTTCAAGTAATTTATCAAACTTTAAAATTTGCTCATATTTAAATAATTTATATTTTAAGTCGAGCGAATACAAATCTAACCCGAACTGTTTGCTCATTTTACGGTGTCAGTGGTGAGAATAGTAATTTTGGAGCTTAGGGGACAACCCTTGTAAATTGACCCAAGACCAGAAGAAATACTAACATAGCGTAGTTGATATGAAAGGGAATATAATCATTTATCTATTTATTTTGCAACTAATCTCATGTTATTTAATTTGTTATATTGTTCTAGTTTTAATGAAAATTTTAGATGGAATATTAAGAATTACATTGCACACTCTTAAACATAAAATTTTACTTTTCATAGAAAAATACAAAAATGTCCCTTGTAGATTTTTTATTTTTTTTGGCTCTATTGAGAAGGACTAATTGGGAAGAAAGTCTGATCTGAAGGAAAATTTTAAGGTGAAGGGCATGAAATTAACTTCGATTTCAAGTATAACAATAAAAGAATTAGGACACTACTCTTATGATGTTTTCATCCTAACTTTAACTAATTAGCAATTTCCTCCCATAACGTATAATTTTTAGTGTAAAATTATCCTTTTTAAGTTGTACTAATTGTGCAAAACTAAACCAAATAAAATAATATTGTAAAAACCCTAATACTCCCGTCCCAAAATAAGTACTCCCTTCGTCCTAAATTAATTACTCAATTTTGACTTTTTAAAGTCAAATTGACCATTTTTAAAACTAATCTTTTTACTATTTTTGCTAAAATATAGGTGAAGAGATTATAACCAAAAGAAAGTATATACAATTTATTACTAACCCCAATTTTTATAATTTTAGAAATATATTTATATATGCTTAATTATTAATTCTAAAAATAGTCAATTTGACTCAAAAAAGTTAAAATTGAGCAATTAATTTGGGACGGAGTGATATTTTGCTTCCTTTCCTATGCATCCCAAATTTGATTATTTATTTTTTATAATTATATTTAAATGGAACTCGACCTATTTTAGGGCATAGGGAGAATATTTAATTAATATATGCTCCCATAAGGACAATTTAATTCTATTTTCCAACTAATTATGCATGTCACTAATTAATATTCCCTCCGTCCCAAATTAATTGCATTTCTAGAACTTTTTAAAGTCAAATTGACTATTTTTAAAACTAATCTTTTTATTATTTTTGTTAACATATAGGTGAAGATATTATAACCAAAAGAAAGTATATACAATTTATTACTAATTTCAATTTTTATAATTTTAGAAATATATTTATATATGCTCAATTATTAATTTTAAAAATAGTCAATTTGACTTTAAAAAGTCTTAGAAAAGTAATTAATTTGGGACGGAGGGAGTATTATATGTTATGAGAAAACGACACCCATGGAAGGCAATGGTGCGAGCAGATCAAGTGGCAGCTGATGATAAGTAAAAGGGATATAAAAATTGAAGAAAGGGGTGTTTTTCACTTTATATATAAAGAAGGAACCAATCTTTTTTCTACCTTCTTTCTTCTTCTGTCTTCTTTTTTTCCCCTCTTATTTTGTTTTTCTCTTCCACCTATCAGTACCAAAATAAGTGACAAACTTATCTTTTTAAAAAGAAGCTAATATTATTTAAAATAAAAATGACGTTGTCAAAGTAATAAATGTCGCTTAAAGTTAAAAAAGGATATAAGATTTATGTCTGATAGGAGCTTTGTACAATGTAAATAATAAAAAATATAAAAAATTAATATAAATTTAACCACTAAGTATTGCAACTCACTAAATATAAGAGTATTTTTCTCTTATCTGACCATAAATTCATTAACCATAGAAAAAGAAATAATTTTTTTATCATTTGTAAGTGGGGACTATGACTAATTATTTGTATAAATGAATAAACTTTATTCTCATTTGGGTAAAGGCCAATAGAAATTAGTAAATATATAAACTTAACGGAGGCCATAAACAAAAATGTAAATATATTAAAGGAAAAAAAAACTAGTGGGGACGGAGTCCCCACTTGACTACTCTAATTTTGTCCATGTTTAAAGCGTTAAGTGTTGCTAAAAAAATTACAAAAATATCGCTAAATGTAAATAATTTTATATTTTCGAGTTGCATATATAAAACACATATTTAGTTACAATGATAATATAATAATTGATAGAAATTCTATACATATATATATATATATATATTAATTTCTTAAATATTTTTAAAAATAACATAAAATAGATTATTAATTAATTTAAAAAGATTATATATATGGATATATGTATATAGAGGAGGTAAAAATGATATGAAATTGAAATTTGAGTAAGAAAATTAAACTTGACTCTGTATATTAGAAATTTTATGATCAATTTATATATAACATGCATCTAAAAATTTTAAATTTTGTCATAAAACCAAAAAAAAATAAAAATAAAAATAAAACATAGTGGGGTCAACTGACCCCACAACCACTTATGTGCCTTCGTTCCTGCTTGCAAAGTCATAGTACGCTGACTTTTGACGGAAAGATTCTTCCATGACCCAACTAAAAGAGCAAATGATGTGAGCATGTTAAAGTTTTAACAGTTAAATAATTGGGTACATTAACTTTTATAAAATACAAATATACAAGCGAGAGTCTCATATTTTAAAAAGATAAGTTATCACATCTAATAATTTTTTAACAAATTACTCTTATATTTGCAACGAAATATTAAAATTAAAGATGAATTTGAATTCTCAAATAAACAAGTACTCAAATTCTCTCTTTTAAAAGAATGACTAAAGATATAAAAAATTTATTCTCAAAAAATAAGATAAAATAAATAAAATAAAAAATAAATATGTCATTTAGTGGAGTCCGTTGATATAAAAAAAATATTCATCACTTTATATAATCTTGTAGAGTCACTAAAGATAAATTTAAAATTTTATTACTCTTTTTTTTCTATTTTTACTTTACTTAATATGTATGCATATTGTATTTTACTCATCTTTTTGGGAACTGAAGGAGTATCATGTAATAACAATCGTTTTGGTTGAGTTTTGGGAATTACTTTTTAGACTAATCTCCAATTTGGACTCTAAACTTTA
Organism: Aralia elata; assembly: GCA_034770075.1. Classification (NCBI taxonomy): domain Eukaryota; kingdom Viridiplantae; phylum Streptophyta; class Magnoliopsida; order Apiales; family Araliaceae; genus Aralia; species Aralia elata. The sequence continues at coordinate 39,763,214 of CM068385.1, forward strand.
ACCTTAAAATAAATTTGCATCCTAAATTTTATTTTTAATTATATGCACTCTAAATTTTGAGTTTTAATACAATATGCACCCTCCCCTACGCACCCTCAAAATCAAATCAATTTATACCCTAAACTTTAGTGCAAATTGTCCAAATTATATTGAAACTTAAAGTTTATAGTGCATTTAATTTAAAATAAAGTTTAGGGTGCAAATTGATTTTAGGTTAAAGTTTAGAATTCAATTTAGAATTTAGTCTACTTTTTATTATTTGAAGCAATTTTCTTTTTTTATTGGACAAAAAATCCAAAGTCACTATCAAAGATAGGGGAAATGATTTACATGTCAATAAATTTTATGACGATATTAAATTGCGACTAATGTAAAATTTTAAACGATAAAATAAAATAAATTAATGTAAGTCCTTTATCAGTTTCCTCCTCTCTCATGTGAAGACATATGTTAGTTTTTATTATCCACATAAATTTGTTATGTTATGTATCAAAACTCAAAAGATTGTTATGAGGTTGATTACTTGTTTATCTAAAGCATGTTTAACCAAGAAAATTGTTTAAATCTAAATTGCACTATAAATTGCCATACAATTTAATTACTTCTTTCATCGTCATATAAAGAATGTCTTAAGTATATTTTTGTACAAATTAAAAAAAAAAGAGCAGAAAAAAATTTAAAATTTATTCTTAATAGACTTATAAAATTACTTAAAGTGATAAGTCTTTCTTATTTTATTTTATTTTTAACTCAGGCCATTGTCTCAAGGCTTCTGTTGTAACCATCAGATTAACAACCTTATGGCGTCCACTATTAATTCACAAGTTGCCACATAACTTATATCATAAGAATACAAATTGGAGATTTTAGCATCATTATTTTTGTTATAGCACTCGTTTCATTTTATTTTTTTGAAAAGACAATACGATCCTTTACATTTATAAGTTATATATTACCTTTAGCTTTATAAATTGGATCTCTCTATTATATTTATCTACCAATTTTTTTCAATACATATTTAATGACATAAAAATTACTTTTAACTATACTTTTAACTACACAATTGTTTATAATAAATTTTATTATATCGTTAATTATTTTTAACCGTTAAATATAATTTTTACGTCGTTCGAAAAATAAATGTAACGGAAGGAATCACAATCCGGAGGGTATCAATGTTTTCCAATTAAATAGCATAGAAGAGACGTATAAAGGAGTTCCAAGTCACTCAAAATTTACCAAACCTATCCATGTCATTTAATATTTATGGTCAATGTATAAAACGTTTTAAAAAAAATTCAGAAGCAAAACACAACTTGTAAAAAAAAAGAAAAAAAAAGGACACTAATCTGTTAAAGGGACAACTGACAAGAGGACCCATAACTAAAAAATGTAGTTCAAAAGATTACAAACCTATAACATAATTTACAGTCAGTATTACCTTTTAGTCCTTTTATTAGGCCTCTTGGCAGCCACCTCCACTTCACCTCCTTCCTTCCCCCGCTTCACCGGAGTCGCCTCCCTCCCTCTCTTAGGCGGCCTTCCAACACCCCGCTTTGACAGACTATTCTCCTCCGTTACCTTTTTTCCACCACCACCGCCACTACCCTTTTGGCGGGCGGTCACTTCTTTCCGTTCATCCACCCTCTTCTTTTGCTGATCTCTCGACTCTCTCCGGCTGCTGCCATTACTATCCTCCGGTGAACTCTTCAACGTCTGATCAAGTAACGTCCCTTTTGCCGGAGAACTCTTCTTGATTCGCTTCAAAAAGTCCGCAGCACCGCGCTTTTTCACTATGTTTGGAACTTCATTTTTCTTCTTCTCTACTTTTGTAGCCTCTCCTTTGTTTGTGGAACCCGGGTTAGAGCTAGAGTTTGTGATCGGATTTTTAGTGGAATTAGTAGTACTATTTGTGCGGGTATTGCTGCTCCTTCTCATGCTCCTTACACCCGTTACCGGTTTTTCCTTCAGCTTCAACTTTATTATCGAACTCTCATCTTCATTTGGAGAGCCAGAGGAAGATTTAACCGTTGGTTTCGGGTTTATACCCGGTTTCCCATCTGTTTGTTTCTCCGTTTTGTTAGAAGTTGACGGTTTGCCTGAAATGGAACTTCTCTTCCTGCAGACTATAAAAGGGACCGAAGATTTTTGCTTTGATAGCAATGAATCGGATCTTACTGGGTCGGGTTTGGGTTTAAGAGGGATTGGAGCGGATTCGGGTGACGGGTTGGATTGACGGCCAATGCGCTTCTTGTTTAGGTCTTTTAAAATGAGTTTCCGGAGCTCAAAGGCGGCGGCTGATTCGGCTGATGCCTTGGGGAAGAAGACAATTGCATTGTTGACTAGGAGCAATAGATCCAAGTAAAATTTTGTGGAGCACGAGGAATAGGACCCGTCTTCAATCCGGGTTTGCACCGTTTCGAGGTCCACGTGTTGTCGGATTGTGCTTTTGTACTTTTCTGTTTTCTGCAATAGATCACAAAAGTTGGTTATCATTTCTTTCAATAGTAAATGTCAAAATAACCGGTCAAATATTAATGAACTCCACGTAGGCAAATGCAATCCAAGTATTTTTCATCATAAAAAAAGAGAGCCTACTATAATGTACTAATAATAATTAGGCTTCAGAGTATTAAATATTATTAAAAAATATATATAAATATTTATTTTAATATTATAAATATTAATATGATATTATCAATCGTCTAAAAAATAATAATAAGAGGTAAACATTCTAGTACAACAATAAGCGACCCACAAATCAAGCCCCTCATGGTTCAATAGTAAAACAACTACTCGTAAGATTTTAAGTGCATGAAGTCTTGGGATACATTTTCAGTTGAATGTGGAAAAAAAAAAGAAGCACCCCACAAGTTAGGCCATGCATGCGTACCGTCCACCAACAGGTGTAGCTGGGTGGGTCAATCTGGAGAGAGAGAGAGGATATTTTGATTTTCTTAGGGAGCATTCTTTTTCCAAAGGTAATTCCTTTTAGGGAGTTAAATAGTTAAAATGACGGCTATGGGAAAAGGGAATATTATAACAAAAATAATTAGAGACATATAAGAATGTAAAATTGTAATGTTGTAATTGTATATAAAGATGAATATTCAACTAAATTAAAAATAATAATTATTATTATTATTTGACCTAAATTCATTCCAAATTAAGAGGAAGATTAAAAAAATACAAAGAAAGAGACAATGGAAAAATGATAGGAATAAAATATCAAAGAAAGCATGCACAACTCACCAACCATTTTGGATGGTCATCATAACTTATACTTAATGTTTTTATTTATTATAATTTAGCGATAATCCTAAACTTGATGATATCCTGTCCGTTCAAATTTATGACCATCATACCCCTATATTGATGTTTTTATTTTATATTTTAATGATTCCTAAAGAAACAATTTATAAACTCTAATTTTATGTGTTTTTAAATTTTGATACCCTAATATTTTGTAACTATATACAATTAAAGATCAAAAAAATAAAACGAAGTTTTAACACGTGTTAAAACGTGAATAATACACATTAATAGAAAAATAATAAAAAGAATAAATAAAATGAGCAATAAAATAAGACGGTGACAAAATAAAAGATTCATACTTTTTGGGGTCCACAACGTGGTCCACGCTAATCCTACGCCACCTGTTTTGGATTGAGTATTGAGGGAATGGCTCCCTGGAGTATTTTCCAGGTAATTAGGCTTAGAATTATTTTCATTATTTAAGTACGGTCCGCTTCAAAAATAGCTCAACTCCTTGTTTGCATCTTTGCGTGTTTATTAGGTTAGGAGTGAAATTATAGTCATAGATACTTATTTCAAAGATCACGGAACATTAGAAAATGAGAGCTCCAGCATAAAATTAATACTTCTTCTATTTCAGGAAAATAATATTATCTGAATTATCTTAGTTAATTTACGAAATCTTAAATTTAAATTATAATATATATTATTTAATTTTTAAAATAATAATTTTATACCTACTAATTTAAAATATTAATTATTGTATTCATCGAAATCAAATCAATTCTCATCAATTTTAAAATTTTATTTTATTTTTGGAATGACAGTAGTATTAAAAATTTTATACCTTGTGCATACTTAAAGTTATGCATATGGTGCATTTATATATCTACGATACAACGAATAAAGCAGGAATTTTGACAATTTTTCTGCTCAACTCCCGCATACTCAGTATTATTTTATAAAAAATAATATCTTCCCGCTCAATTAGAAATATTTTGATGGACCCCACACAATTGAAGAGAACTCAATAATATATAAGAAAAATACCGTTTTTGTAATACTTTTTTTCATTTGGTCTACTCGATTACCTACACGTCAAATAAAATAATAATTCCATTATTATATAGAGCAAAGTGCAAAAAATTATACTTTCTAAAATGAATATAGAAGTAAATTTAATATTTGTGCGAGGTATTATTCATATAAATAAGAATTAAAGTTTTATACACGGATAATATATATACAATCGATTTTAAGAACATGACATCTCATTAATGTAATACTTATATTAAATATTATTATTCTTATGACATGTCATGACCTACCACCGTTTGTATATATATACTTTCGGTATATTAAATTTTAAATTTATAAATAATAGCTGAAACCTGCAATTTTATAAGATGGAACTTATAAAAAATTAAAAAAAAAATTATTAAAAACAAAGAATATAATTTATTTATTTTCCAAATAATCATATAAACATTTACCCAAGGAGCATATATACACACATAGTAATACATAGTGGTCTAGTACGTAAGCCAGTTTAGAAATTTAGATCAATAACTTCTTTTACATACATGCTACTTTTTAAGGAATAAAGTTTCTACAAGTGTATCGCATAAATCCAATATTATTTCGTTCAGTGTCCATACCATAACTGTTAAGCTGCGATAATCACAGCTTCACTTTTTGGAATTAAAAAAATATTGATTATGTATACATATATAATATATTATATATCCTATCTATTTAACTATATGCTGTAATATTCTACAATCTGCAAAATTAAAAAATGACAAAAGACATTGCTTAACACGTAGGTCAAAGCTCCATTAAGAATTTCTAGAAAAATTTAAAATTTTCGTACGTATGAGAATCAATTGTGTACAAATTAATCATATTAAAAATAAATGGACCACGATATAGCAGTCACAGTACCACCTAGCCGTTAAATTATTTACTTAAATTTCACATGCAGATTTTCTTAGTAAAAGCGCCACTTTTGCGGCAAATAAATTCTAAGGTATTTATATTTATATTTCTAGATGTGGGGTCTATTAATTCAAAGGTTATAGATTTATCAGCAAATGCAATTCAACGGTAGATATTAGATTATGATTGACAATTTGAAATGTGAGAAGCACAGAAACGCACCTGGCTTTCGAGCCGAATCTCAAACATTGAGCCGTGTTTATGCGCCCTGATTATATCTAAGAACCTAACCAACGGCTCAGATTTCTCCAACGAGTCCCGCCTAATGCTGGCGGGAGATACAACAGGCTCATCTCCGCCGGCAGCGGCGACGGCACCACTCTTCCTCGTCAAGCTTGCCGAGCTCTGCACGTCACTGCTTTCTTTCGTCCCTTCCTTCGACTCAGCAGCCGCCGAGTCATGCAACTCGGCTGACTCATCATCGACTTTCTTATCCTCACACGGTTTCGAACTATCATTCCAGGAGTCTGCCCGGACCGCTTTTGTATCCGGATCCTGTTTTACCGAACCGGTCTGGACCGGCTCTGTTTCCCTCTCCACCTTTTCTCCGGTCTGTCGATTCTCCGTTGAGTTCGACTCGTTAACCGACCGGTTCTCCCTCTCCGAACGTTCGCCGGAAACTGAAACTCCAGCGACGTCGTCCGCCGGCGGTACTCCTCCGATAACATCGTCTTTGTCGTTTTCTGATCTCTCCTCCCCCGAATCCTTCTCCAGATCTGGTTTTTGGTCGCCGTTTTCATTCTCTCTCATGCTCTGTTCTCTCTCTTCTTCCAATCTCTTTACTTTGGAGTTCAAACTCCTGTTGAAAATCGCAGATCAGAAAATGTTTCAGATCTAAAACACAAATTCACATCATTTTTTTGACGTGAAATTATTTTTTAAAATTTTTCGAAAATTAAATAAAAAAATTAAAAACATAAAAATGAGAGGGAGAAAGAGATTTATTACTGGATCGAAACATCGTGTCCATGAACCTTCCGCCTGAGCTCCGCCATCCTGAGTTTCTTCAAATCCTCCAGCCAAGGTACACTGTTATCACCACCACCACCATCGTCATCAACCTCTTCGCCGCCGCGACCGACGACGTCGTTTTGTTCGCTTGCAGTATTTTCAGCGAATCGGCGTCTAAGGTCGTGGAATTTGGTCCGACAGATTTGAGCGGTTAACAGAACAGGATTAGGAACAGAGGAGGCTCTGCTCTGAAGCTCCATGGCTATGGCGTTCCAGTCCTTGAGCCCGTGCCGCTTCACTGCGCTCGTTAGCAACAGCTCCTCCCAAGTTGTCCATGTACTCATCTCTTTGTTTCGAAATCTCACCAAAAGTTTTGTTCATGTCCCTCCATTTATGTGTTTTATGTTTTTGTTTTCAAAAAAAGCTAGGGTTTTGTTTTTCCTCTTTCTCTCTCCCCGTCTTCTTCTTCCTCCTCTCTCTCTCCCCTTTTTACTTCATCAATTTTAGTTTTTAATTTATTTTGTAGTACTGTTCGTGATTTTTGAATGGGAGGAGAAACAGAGAATTTATTTTTTCGTTTTGTTTTTGGGAATGGACTGACTCGTATTTATACACGGGGACTGGGCTCTCCCTCGAGCACGCAATTCATTTACCATTTTGGGTCTACACATTTATTTTTAATCTCATTGTGGCCCTTGAATTACAATGATGTTCAGTTTTGTCCTCACATTGTCAATTTTACTTTTAATCTCATGGTAGCCTATGATTCAGAATGTCATGAAACATTTTGATTCATATTTGGTATGAGCGTTAGAGCATCGAGGAGATCTTTCTCTAATATGTGATGATCGAAAAGGCTGTATCTTTGATTTACATATTATTTTGCTCATAGCGCTTAGCGGTTTAAGTAGCCTGGTATAGACTTGTTGCTCTAAGACATCTAATTTCTCTTTTTTCTTTTTTTTGTTGATTATAAAAATAAGATAAGGTTCGAATTTTCTTACTATCAATTCTAATATCACATTATCATTACTTTTTAGTTAATAATAGAAGTAATAATGACGACCTAGCCCTCGAATATTATATTCAATTATGGGTTTGTTCATTCGAACCTGCACAAACGCTTTCACGGTATGAAATGGCTCGGGCTGTCGTGGAAGCGTCTCGGGTGTGAGGATTAATGAACAGGACAGAGAGATAAGTAATTAATTTTAGTTTAAATTTCAAGTGTAAAAAGTATCTAATATTTCTTATCCCATTCGATCTCTATTTATAGTCTCACTCAATTTATCTTACTTGAGACGTCCCATCAGGTATCAAGGTATAGGTATAGCAAACACAACAGACAGCGTCCCATCACTTGACTTTCACACTGCTTGAGATACGGTTATGTAGGACTTTTTAGATTGGACAGACTCTCCAAACTTTCTAGACATGCTTCGCTTGAACCATTTGAGCATATCAGACCTAACAGTTCTTGGCCCTAGGGCAATAGGATGTGGGCTAGGCCTCTCAGGCTATATCCTACCAAATAAATTTGAAAACATAAAATTATTTTTAAAAGTCATCTTTTTTAAAAATATGTCTCTTGTTTTGAATGGAGATAATACAAAATAAGCTCAAATTTGTCAAAATGGAATCATAAGGGAGACCTAAATTTGTTGAAAAAGCGACACATGGAAATTCTTTGTTCAATTTCTGCACCTATGGTTGGTAAAAGGACTACACGGAAATTAAATTGAATGTATATGGGGTGAAATCGAACGTGAGGGTAATTGAAGGATAAAGGTTAAATTGCGTACAAATTTTTTGGGGAATCATTTTAAGAAATTCTGTGGTTGTTTATGTACTGAAATTACTAAGCTGCCCTCGGGTAAGATAGAAATTCTCATATTTGTCCGTACTTCAAATGTTTTTGTGGAGCGCTGGTTACTGAATTTGACAAATTTTGTTATATTGGTTAGGTAAGGGAGGGGACGGGAATGGGGTCAGAACGTCAGGTTGGAGGACCTTAGGGCGTGTTTGGTTGAGAGATAAAAAAGAGTTGGACATGGAAACGGTTGAAGTCGATAGCAATGTCTAGTCTACTTCCCTCCTCCAACTATTTTTTTATTATGACAAACATGGTGTTAAGGTTTGTGGGGGGTAAATAAATCTACATTTTAAATTATAGTACTCCCTACATTTTAAATTATAGTATCAATTTTAACGTTTTCATATTAATCTAAATTATTTTTAAATTTAAAGCTAATATAAATTTGTTTAGTTGTATACAATACACTTGTAAATTGTAAAAAATCTAAAAAAGTTACTACCAATTACAAAAAAATATAATTTATAAAAGTAAATGATTTCGTCAAATTAATTTTAAATTTAAAAATATCAAACAAAAGATGCCTACCGGAAATGAGGAAAACCACCTCGACCATTCCTTAAATGGTATTTCAAACAAGCCAACTAGGTGTCCACCTTGCCAGCCTATTCAAATTTATACTTTTCACATCAGAGAGTCTAGTCGCTATATTCCTGTAAAGATCACTAGCACTGGTTGTCATATCCATTACATGCGTAAATTATATGGAATAAAATAAATTTTTTATAAAATATAAAAGATTAAATAAAAAGATAAAAAACTAATATAAAAATGACAAAATAATAATAATGCAATTAAATTTTAAATGTCTTACAATTTTAAAATTGACAAAAAAATTAAAATTAGAAAATTGAAACTTATAACATTCTTTTGAGATGCATGGAGAAAGTTTACCGAATAATACTGCTCCAAACTTTCAACTCATATGATCTTTTCATATTTTTTTTTGTTGAACGATAAAGATATCTTTTTGGTCAGTTTACACATCAATCGAGACTAAATTTTTCCTCAGACATTTTAAGAACGCACCCCTCACATTGGTCTGGTATATTTAGGAGAATTTTTCGTAGGTGCTGGCTTCAAAGTTTGAATCCAAAAAATTAAGAAACAAAGCAAATCTCCTTAATTACTAGACCAACCTTTTAAGGTATCTTTGCATATCCGGCGCATAATTATTTACGAAACATATCGATCCTCCGGGTTGGCATTTGAACTATAAATACCCATAAAAGCTCTTGAAAATGTTAACTCCAAGTTCAGCTTACTTTGATATTAAAAAAAAAAATCATTGGAAAAGATAAGCATGTCTTATATAAACACTAATATTTGGCGGGAAAAAATCAACTAGTAACAAACAACATTAATAGTGATTATGAGATACCAAAATAAGTTTTTTGCATCACAAATGTAATAGGAGCATATGAATTATTGAATAAGAACTGTGGTCTTAGCATATAACGACGAAAAAATTTTTCGTCGTTATAGTCGGTTCGCGAACGAACCGATTCTCTGCAGAGAGCTGTTGTGTGTAGGGGTGTTCATCGGTAAAAAACCGAACCGGTACCGAAAATACCGAACCGGTACCGATCCAAAAATACCGAAAAACTAAGAACCGGTACCGAATTACCGGTTTCGGTACCGGTTCGGTACAAAATCGGTACCGATTTTTTCGGTTCGGTTGTCGGTAATACCGCATGGTAATATATATAATTATTAATAATAATTAAATAATTTTTTTATATATATTAACAATAAATAAATATATAATTAACAATAATTATTATTTAATAATAATTAAAATTTATATTTATATATATAATTATTAATAATAATTATATATTTCGGTATTTCGGTTTGTACCGAATTCAAAAAATCTCTTACCGCTACCGGTACCGAAAAGTGTTAAAATACCGAAAAACCGATACCGAAAAAACCGGTACCGAAAAAAACCGGTACCGCCGGTACCGGTATCAACCGGTTCGGTAAAAAACCGAAAAAACCGAATTTTTTGAACACCCCTAGTTGTGTGTGTATGTATATGTGTGTGTGTGTGTGTATATATATATATAAAAGCTTGTGCTTGAAGTTGCACAGTTGGTGATCTAAGTGTGCTTTTACATATGCAGGGTCTGAGGTTGGATTTGGATTGGATCCGGCCTTGACTTGATTTGCTAATTTTATTCATTTCATTCGTTGTTAAAAATTCAATAGACATGGTATAATTCTGTAATATATGGCTGCGCTGGAAAGAATATTCCCAATGCTGAAAATATGTACGTTGGTTTGAGCATTTTCCTGTACAAAGTTCTGAATTTTATGTTCCCATATTTTTTATTTTTTAACTAATTTAAATACACGCGTCCTTTCTTAGTCACTGTTTACCCTTTTGGTACACAAGGGATGAAAATAACCATTGGGTCAAGACCCTTTGATTATGTTCTGATATTTTTGTGACTAGAAAAATGAAAATTTTGACTTTGTTTTTTTTCTTTTATTTTTATTTTTTATTAATGCCAACTCATTTTATAAATCTAATTTTTAGTTTTTTTTATATTGCCATGTCATGCTCAGTCATTATTAGTTATTTCTTTCTTTTTATTTTATGAGCCACCTTTAAATATTACTAACGCCGGTCTACAATTTTAGACGGAATTGTCCAATTGAATATTATATTTAGTTCAGGATCAATTGGAGTTTTAATTGTTTAGTGCTCGAAACAGACCAAACTAAAGAGTTTAGTGGCATAAGCAAAAGTTTTGCCTAAAATAGTTATATATACATAATCAGACAGCGACACATAGAACAACATATTTTTGACCTAGAAGATAAAACATAAAATCTTTAAATACAATCAAAAGCAAAGGAACACACAATTTATATATAAACACAAATACAGTACCAACAACAATTGACCTAATTTATCAGAGCCGGTCTTGGGTTTTTAAAAGCTCGGAGCGAAATTTCTCAAGCGTGTCCAGTAGCGGGGGTTCGGGGGCAGCGCCCCCGAGCCATTTTTTTAATACTTTTGTATTTTTTTTAATTTGACAGGAGTTCGTATTGTGTCGAGATGAAACATTTTTTTTAATATAAAGGTTTGACAAAAAGTTTTTTCACAACATAATTAAAACAGTGTTTTTATATCAACAATTGTAAAATTGTTTTAAAAAAAAATAGATTAAAAAAATAGTAAGGTTGCCTTTGTAGTCAATATTGTGCCACATTTAAGGTCATTGTGTGAAATTAACCCTATGGTTGGTCATTTGTCGTATTAGGCTATTTCTTTTTCTTTTCCCTTAAAATTTAAGCATTGAAAAATATGTCAATAAAGTAGAGCAATATTGGAGTTTCATGTACACTTGAAACTTTAGACATATGATTGCATATATACATATATATACACAAGTTTAAAATAAATTTTGGGCCCTCTTCAACTTTGGGCCCTGGGCGGTCGCCCTGATGGCCCTGGCCCAAGGCCGGCTCTGTAATTTATACAGCATTCCTTTTTACAACAAATAAAGTTATATATATATATATATATATATATATATATATATACACACACACACACACACACACCACTCACATGCGGGTGGTGCGTAAATTTTTCAATGGGACCCACTATGGATACAAATTTTACGCACCACCCGCATGTGGGTGGTGTGTACAAGAAGCTTTCTGTATATATACATATATATAACATCTCAAATTAATATTACATTTAGTGACACAATAAAATTTATCGTAAATAATTGTATCGCAAATATATACACAAATATTATATTTAGTAACACAATAAAATCTCGCAAATAAATGTTTTGATGCTACCTTCGTTAAAAATAATATTTTTGTTGTTAAATGTGTATTAAAAAAATTATAGAATACATGTAATGGAATCGATCTTAATCCAAAGCGGTCATTTGAACCGTCACTAATACTTTTGCGACACTTTTTCATGAAAACTCCCATTTTTGTATTGTCTAGCAGCTTCCCTTCGATTAAATTAATAATGTCGTTGACGTCTTCGGCTCATATCTTGATCTTTGATAAATAACTCTCATTGTTGTTTGTTAGGGTGTATAATATTATCGATTCGGCCTAAAACATAAAGCCCAAATACCTTATTTGGTCATAAAGCCCAATTGGCCTAGATGGTGACAAGGCCTAAGTAGCTAGTCTCTCTCTATCCCTCTGTATATAGAATGAAGTCAAGGTATAAAATAGGCTATAAAACTAATACTCTCTCTAGATACAAGTCATTTTTATGGTTGAATGTCATAAAATTATATACTGATCATTACACTGGAAGAATTTTCTGACGACTCCGGTCATCACTCACAGTGTACTCTCTTGTATGTAGGTTTACAATCCGACTTACGAGATCAATATTCTTACTTACGGCATCAACATTGTTAATGAATGTTTTAAGTTCATCAACATTGTTGATGGTCTAAATGAGAATTAATATTGATAATAGAATACAATCATTGTATTTGCAAGTAAAATTGTAGTTCTCAAAACATGCATAATAATCAACAATATAATGGGTTTTGCAATTTTCAAATAATGGCGAAAGGAGACGGTGAGAGGAGAGGATATACATTTGATAAAGTGAAAAAAGAGAAGTTTGATAAAATAAATAACGATCGACATAACTGTTCTAGTTCCGTCCCAAAATTAGAGATACAATTTAACTTTTGAACTCAAACAGGACATATTAAACTTCAAAATTGGTATGACTCATAAAAGTTCATAAAGAAATTTTTTTATAATTAATAGTTTTTGTTATATACTTTACACTTATGTATAATAATTGTCTCACTAAAATTAAATAAATTCATATCAATTTAAAATTTAATATGCTGCCGTTTGACCTCAAAAGTCAAATTGTATCTCTAATTTTAAAACAGGGGAGATAATTATTATGAATATTAAGAACATTGTTGCCATATTCATAAATGAGGGGCAATATGGTCTTAAAAAATCCCCTAGATTGCCAAATATTAGTTATCCAACATAAACACCTATCTTATTACCAAAAAAAAACAAAAACACTTATCTTATTAGAGGTATGATCAGTTGTCTCAAATTGTATTTCATTTGCTATCTCAACCATGAGATTGTATGTTGTGACAATTTTTTGTTAACAAATGAAAAGACCCAGCTAAGAAAACGAAAAACGAAAGGGAACGCCAAGAACACAATATGAAATATCCTAAATTTCACACCTCCCTCATGTTCTGCGCTCTTTACCTCTTTCTTTTTTCTTTTTTTTTCTGTACACCCTTACTCTAGAGAGACATGAGTTTAAGTACAATAAATTTTACAATAATCTCAATAAAGTCTATATATATCCTAAGTTCTGACTATGATAGTTAATGCATATATAAATATTGATCTTATGCTCATTGTGGGCCCAAGTGCATATTAGGGTTCACATGACCTAATTAGATTAAATGTACAAATTAGGGTTTACAAAAACCTAATTAAATGTACAAATTAGGGTTCATGTGACCTAATTAAATGTACTAGACCCGGGGAAGTATCCACGTGTTCCAAGGCAGAAGACTCGTGGATGCGACCCATTTTGGGAATTGATTGAGGGATTGGATTGGTGGCTAGAAGAACAGGGCAATTTGGGCATTACTTTGATGATTAAAGGGCATTTCTGGAATTTCTCCTTTAAAACATAATTAAAGGGTATTTCGGGAATTTCCCTTAAAACATGTGTCTGGCATGTGACTATTTTCCAGAAAAACTCTATAAATAGCCCCTCTATTCTAAGAAAAGGGGATCGCTCTCAAGACATTACACTTAGACTCTTGGAAGCTCTAAACACTTGAAACTCTCTCTCTCAACTCGAAGACTCAAGAAGGCTCTTGGAATCCCTGCTACCCTAACCCGGTTTCCGGATTCTGAGAGTTCTGCCACGTATCATTGGAGTAATTGCTTACCTGTTCTTCTCCCCTTTTCAATCAATCAATCAGTTCCGTACTCTTCGTGGATTTCTCTCCTCTCCAGCCAACACGAAACCCTAACCCTAGCAAGGTGTAATTTCCTTACCTACATTTATTTGGCGACTCTGCTGGGGAGGTGTAGAATTCGTGAAGGGTATGCCCACAACTCGAAGTGGGAGAATTACAGGAAGAGTTTCACCGACAACAAGCATAACTTCACCGGATCCGATTTCAAGGCAAGCAAATCCAGTGTTCCAAAGTGCGAATCTGGATCTTGATCAACCCATTTCAGAAGACGTGTCGGAAGGAAGTTCAACATCACCGTAAATGGCTGATCAACAACAAACCAGTGCTAGACAGCCAAATGCAGGAAGGCAAGATGAGGAAGTCACTGGAGCGCAGACAACTGCGAATGCTGTGCAGATGGAGATGCTCAAAGCATTACAGGAGGCACGAGAAGGCCAAGGGATGATGATGATCATGATGCTGGAAATGCAAAGGAAGCAGGAAGAGATGGGGAATTTCCGCCAGCAGTTGATGCAAATCCCCACTTTCAGGGCTATGTTCCCAGGAAGTTCGCAGGGGGAAGGAGCAGAAGTGGAAGACAACAGCAACAACAAAGAGAATCCGACTGTGTTTCCAACAACGGAGAGTCAGCCGATTCCGATCATCAACTTGGAGCCCCAAAACAGCGGTGATATGCCACAACTCAGATTGGAAGCAAGTAAGCCTCAGCCTAACATCGTCCCGCCCACTCTCCCAGCATTTTCGCAAGTGCAGATACCAATCCTCCCAAGCCACATCTAACGAACAAACCAACAAGTACAATCGATACAAGTTGTGCAGGATGGAAGTGTGCACAAGCCAATTTCCTTACCATACACACCACCTATGCATCAATACATCACAGCCCCTCAAAGAATCCATACCACAAGCCAGTATGTGACGAAAGATGATATGATCGATGTGATCAATCAACTTCGCAAGCAGACAGCCCGACCTTCAGAGTTGGACTTTACTCAATCATACCCGGCACACGTTCGGAGACAACCTTACCCGGCAGGGTATATTTAGCATCCCCTGCAGTTCCCAAAGTATAGCGGGGAGAAAGGGAATGCCAAGGAGCATATTGCCAAGTTCGTGGAGTCGATGTCTCCATGGTTGGGCTATGATGAGGTGAATAACCACAATTTGTTGATGAGAGAATTCAACAAGACCTTGACGGATAGTGCCTTCAGTTGGTACTACAACTTGGAGAAGGGATCAGTCCATGATTGGGATGATCTAAAATTGCAATTTTTTAAGAAATTTTTCTATGTGCAGAAACAGGTAACTATTGTAGAGCTGATGCGGTTCAAACAGAAGCCGAATAAAGAACTGCCAGATTATGTGGACAGATTCAGGGCCCAAGCACAGAAGTGTGCCGAGCCAATTGAGGAGAAGAACTTGGTTAGCATATGCAACAATGGTGCTCTAGACTCCTTCAAGCCCCATCTCATTACAAAGGCCTGTGATTCATTTGCAACTCTTTCATCCTTCGCACAAGACTTGGGAGGAATCGTGACAGTTCCCATCAACCATGCGATGGTTACATGGAAGAGTAAGAGAACAGCAACTGTGGCTTTGGCTGACTCTCAGTCAAACCCACAAGGGGGCAAGAGGGAGAAGAACGAGCGAAATTTTGAACAAAGTAAAGGAAAACTTGGGGGCAAGTATACCAGGATGTCAGTTCCAGAGGCTATCACATGCAGTGAGAAGGCATTCAGGGGCCTGTACGAACAATGGGTTGAGCACGGAGTGCTGAAACCTCCAAAGCCTAAATTTGTGGTTACGGAAGAGATGAAAAGAAGACCGGATTTCTGTGTGTACCACCAGTACGCAGGACATTCCACTATGGACTGTTATAGTATGCGGAGGATATACCATGAGAAGCTGGCAGCCGGAGAAATTGAACTGTGAAAAGAAAAGCACCGTGTATGAAAAGCCACTTCCAAACCACAAAAGAAAAGAAGCATGCAACATTATTACCCATGGTGTAGCCCAAGAAGTTGAAAGGATAAAAAAAATAATAATAATAAAAAAAATTCACCCAAGATGGTGGTCCACTAGAAAATGGTGGTTGAAGTACTCAAGAGTATCTCTTGCCAAGAAATTGGATGACCAAGGGAGGAGACACAAGAATTGACGAATTAAAAATCCACCCACGATGGTGGTCAAGTCCTCGTAGATTGCACTTGCCAAGAAATTGGATGACCAAGTGACGAGGCATGCAACTTAAGCCCTTATGAAACCCTATACGCCAAATAATTGGCACGACGTACCAAGGAATAAGGCACAAAGTTATACTTTCAACTTTAAAAGTAATCGAGGCACCTGATTATAAGTCCTCAAAGTTATACTTTCAACTCTAAAAGTAAGCGAGGCACCTGACTATAAGTACTCAAAGTTATACTTTCAACTCTAAAAGTAAGTGAGGCACCTGACTATAAGCCCTCAAACCCGAAAAAGTTACACTTTATCTCTAAAAGTGGCGAACGTTATGCTTTATCCGACAAAAGCAAAATCTATCATTATTATCTTTATGAAAAAATTTTGAAACGCTATGTTTTTCGTTAAAAGCAATATGATTATTAATAAAAATGTCAAACTTTCACTTATACTTGAATATTCTTCGATTTTAAAAGTATGAATTCAAGTGTTAGTTTGCAAGAAATCGAAAAAAAAACATGTTAATTAAAAACAAAAATTTGCATGTTTACTATCACTATTATGAATATTGTTGTCTTGGAGTATTAATTTGAATCACTTATAATTCAATGCTAAATATTGGGTCTTAAGGAAAATTCAAGTTAAAGGCAATCAATAATACTAAAGAAACTCTATTATGATAAATGATAATATAAATGGGTTCTTTGATACAGGAAATAACAAAAAGCTACAAACAGTCATACCTAGAAGTAAGGAGATCCAGCCCAGCACGAAAAGATATTCATCGGGAGAGGGGCTGTACAAATCACGGGCTTAGAGAATGCCTATAGCTCCACGACATCTTTGTTGTTGGGTGGATAGCCGAGGTCACTAAAAGGTGAGGTGGCAGAATCAAGATGAGGAAAGTCAAATAAGGCAAGCTCCTCAACGGGCAAAGAAAGTAAAACGTCGATGCCCCCACCCAAAGAACTAGCAACTGTATCCTCCCTTTCAGGTGAAGCCTCGGGAAAATCCTTCTGGGGAGGATGGAAATCAATAATAGGTTTCGAAGGATTCCCCCTCGGGGGAGGAGGATTAACTGCCATAATAGCATCAGCATCAACATGGGTGTCACCAGTACCCTTCAAGCTGTCATGAGAAGATGTTATATGTGGGCGCGAAGATGGAACTGTACTAACCACAGCAGGACCTAAGCCTACATCAGACATGGAATCGTCCACATTAAGGCTGCCACGATCATCATGAGGTGAGGAGGACTAGACAACAATCATGTTATGTCAGGGAGACTCACAAGTAGTGGAGGTCGCCACCTACCGTACCCATAAGAAATCCAATGGGAACATCATCATCATCATCATCATCATCATCATTATCATCATCATGCTCGGCAATCTAAAAACAAGGATCCTCGGCTTTACTCTAGAGCAAGTAACTCTCATCTCCCCGACAGCAGAGGATCCTGGGGGAGGAACTCGAGGAGGTACCCGAGACGAAGTCTGAAAGGATTGGGTCACCATGAAATCATGAAGTATAATTGTCAGCCCGCCTGAAAGCCTCTATCAAGTATGCAACACACTTGGTATCCCTAGGAGACAGTCTGGATGGGTTACAAGAAGCCGAAGCAACAACAGGAAGACTGCAAGATATATATAATCTAGAATAAGAATGTAATTTGAAAAAAGAAAAGGAAGCAGACATACTCTAGCGTAACGAATGTGCATGAAGGAAAGCACCCGTGGGAAATCAACACAGTAAAGACGTCATGATACATAGATCCCTACATAGTTGAATGTCCTACATGGTTGAATGCCCTGCATGGCTGAATGCCCTACATAGCTGAATGCCCTACATAGCTGAATGTAGCGATATATGCCCGCACTCTTTAGTATAGCCTTATTCTCAGCATTCCCGAGGATTTCGTCAGTTCAATGTTACCATCCTTGAAGACGGCTAGATGAGTCAGATAGGAATCGAAAGGGACTGACAGGATACTCTTGTTTCTCTATGCACATGCGGGGAATGCGACCGGAATGGGGGAAGTCGTCCCAACCTCCGCAAGCCGCGACATAAAGAAACAAGCCTTCTTTATCTGGTGAAGGAAAAGTTGTGCGATCGTAAGTCTTCAGAGCATCCGGTAGACGAGGCCTGCAAGTAAGGAAGACTTCACATAAGGGTACTAAGGATGTCAAGTAAAGCATATGAACTTGCGTAGGCTTACCATGGCAAGGGGAGAATTTGAGATTTTCACTTGAGAATAACTGAAAATAAGAAGAAATGAAGTCAGGGAAGGATCAAAATCACAATTATGAAAGAAAAACAAGATTTGAAATTTTTTCAAAAAACTTCGGACAGCCAAAAGGCATCCTTCGGAGCCATTTTTTGGATTATTTTGACATGTGTCATGGCCGTTGGCGATGACTTTTGAAGTACTCGTCGATACGGTCGTTTTGATATATTATGGGCCCCAAGACTCCAAACGGAACAAAAGTTATGGTCAAAACGGCGATCACGATTCCCAACGTTCAAATTTTAATGACATTTTTCCTAGGGTTCGCCCCCTAGGGTTCGGCCTGCTTCAAAAAAAAATTGCTCGGCTTAATTTCCCCTATAGGGTTCGCCCCCCTAGGGTTCGGCCCCTAGGGTTCGGCCACCTATAGGGTTCGGCCCCCTAGGGGGATTTATTTTGTGTACCTTGAAAATTCTGATGCTCCACAAATCAATTTTTCGAAACGGATGCTTCTTTGTCAATAAATATTGTGTTTTTCATTATTATCCAAGGGAACCCTACCGAGATATAATCCAAGTAACGGGGCTCGAAAGACAAAAGAAAAGCTATAATAACCTGAAAAGAAACGTAAGAGAGGCAAGTTAAGAAGAAGTTCGACAGAAAGTACTCAAATAAATTAAAAAATTGAAAGAAAAGAAGAAGGAAGGATAACCATATAAGGTTCAACCTTTAGGATTTGGCCCTATAGGGGTGGAATTGCTTTCTTACCTCTTTCCCAAGATGAAGAACGATTGCTTGACGACTTCTTGGTGATCTTCAGACTTGAAGGAGGAAAGAAAATGTCAAGACAAAAATTACACGATGAAAAGAAAAGCCTAAGTGACTTGGGAGATGTATACATTCAAACTGCAAGCTTGCAATACCTAAGGAAACAATCTTTATTTTCCTCTTAAGGAAGATTTCGCAATATAAAGATAAGTTTATTTGAACTTATTTCTAAATAAAAATATAAATTTTTGAAAATTGTTTAGATTTGGTATTTTAATGCAATTTCGAAATATATATATATTCGATATCTGATATTTTATTCCTAACAGTAGGACAATTTCGAAATTATTATTATATATATATATATATATGTATATTGAATGTTTGATTTTCTTAAGGAAAAAGATCTTGCTTTATAAAATTATAATAAAGGAAAATTTTGTTGCTAAATAATAAAATAAGATTTGATTATTGGATTTTGTTTAGTGATATCTGATGGTCTTTCTTGTTTTAATTCTCAGAAAATAAGGAAATAAATATTGAGCAAAATGAGGAAGCTTTCAGATGATCTACCAAGAGGTTCAAGGAAGAGCCCTTCTAGGTATTGCCTCCTTAGGGTTTAACCCTAATGGTTTGGCTCCTAGGGGTTCCCTCTTCTAGAACTCTTGTGAGCAGTACTTGGACAAGTGGAGTCACACAAAATCATTCACAAGCCTGGAGTATTTTGCACGAGCGTCTCTCAGGAATCGTGACTCTCGCGCAGGGGGCAAATGTGGGTCCAAGTGCATATTAGGGTTCACATGACCTAATTAGATTAAATGTACAAATTAGGGTTTACAAAAACCTAATTAAATGTACAAATTAGGGTTCATGTGACCTAATTAAATGTACTAGACCCGGAGAAGTATCCACGTGTTCCAAGGCAGAAGACTCGTGGATGCGACCCATTTTGGGAATTGATTGAGGGATTGGATTGGTGGCTAGAAGAACAGGGCAATTTGGGCATTATTTTGATGATTAAAGGGCATTTCTGGAATTTCTCCTTTAAAACATAATTAAAGGGTATTTCGGGAATTTCCCTTAAAACATGTGCCTGGCATGTGACTATTTTCCAGGAAAACTCTATAAATAGCCCCTCTATTCTAAGAAAAGGGGATCGCTCTCAAGACATTACACTTAGACTCTTGGAAGCTCTAAACACTTGAAACTCTCTCTCTCAACTCGAAGACTCAAGAAGGCTCTTGGAATCCCTACTACCCTAACCCGGTTTCCGGATTCTGAGAGTTCTGCCACGTGTCATTGGAGTAATTGCTTACCTGTTCTTCTCCCCTCTTCAATCAATCAATCAGTTCCGTACTCTTCGTGGATTTCTCTCCTCTCCAACCAACACGAAACCCTAACCCTAGCAAAATGTAATTTCCTTACCTACACTCATATATCATCTTGGAAATGAGAGTTCGTATGTACTAAATTATTTAGTTTTCAACAAATGTTAGCACACATAATATGTTAAACATATGTTCTCATGTTAGAACAAAATTTGCAAACACATAATCAATAAAGAACATTAAAAATAAAAATACAAGATAATACTGGTATTTGCACACACACGACACATGTGACAAAAAAAATATTTTTGTAGTTAAAATTTAAAATAAAAATACATGAACATTAAAAGAATGCATCAACAAATATTGAAATATGTATAACTGAATGTAATTTAGAGTAGAGTAAAATACAATTTATCACTTGTGATTTATACGTTTTTATACTTAACCATCCGTGGTAAAAAAAGAAAAGAAAAGGCCGCAAATTAGCCAATTGACATGTTTACCCTTCATTTATATTTTAATAAATTTGTCATTTTCCACACAATCTCCAATTAAAATCTGGGTTTGGAAATACAAAATACCAAACTTATACTTACCAATATACAAACCAATCTATATCTGATTCTCTCACTTTGTCCTTTTTATTCAAACTAAATAAAATAATTAAAGAAATCATTTGTATATAAATTACTTTGATAATAAACCTTTAGTTTATTTGGATATGTTTAATTTTTATATTTTATATAGATATGTTTATTTATAAGTAAAATTTACTTGTAATTTTAACTTAACAGTGGTAATATACCTTTATTTAACTTCTATAACTTCTAATAATAATAATTGTGTTCTTATTAAACATGTTATAGACTGATTGACATACAATCTGAAAAATAACTATTCAAATAAAATAGTCAAGTTATAACAATAAAAATAAACTGTCAATCATATTAAAAATGTCTAGCTAACTGTTGTTTAAGAAGAAGAAAAAGTAACAAAACTCATTATTGAAAAATAAATAAATAAATAAAAGAAAGTTGATAAGACTATATATATTGATTAAAGTAAATCGATATATATATATATATATATATATATATATATATATATATATGGATTAAAGTAAATTTCAAAAATATAGAGTAGTCATGGAAGCAAATATTTTGGAGTTTTTTCTCCCTAATATATATGAACTGAAATTCAAGCGAATGTTTCTCCATTCTTAATCATCTAGTGAAATTAATGGAGATGATTTACCTCTTTATCTCGGGTGAACCTACCTCATCTTCAAGCAAGAAATTACAACAATAAAATCAAATATTTGGGTGCAAGAACCTTCATCTCTGTTGCCTTTTCTTTCTATATATACATATGCATATATATCATTAATTTTGAGTTAGATGTGTATGTGTTATTAATGAAGGGCATGCATTTTTAAATTTGATGAAGACTTAAGGGTATTTTAATAATTTGCACATGTGATTTAATTCTTAGACATCTCATGGGGGAGTGGATCTCACCCTCCATTAAGTTCAATGAAATTGAGGTAACGTGCAACTTTTTTTATACCATAGGTGATTAATTGGCGACTTTTTACCACATGTGGCCAAGTGTAAAAACGTGTAAATTATAGGAGTTAAATTGCATTTTACTCTTTAGAGTAATATTGTGTAAGAATTAATGTTCTTAAAAAAGAAGAAAGAAATAACATATTGTATACGATTAATTGTTTCTTCACAAAAAAAAAAAGAAAAAAGAAAAGGTGGTTGTACGTGCTGGAATGTTGATGCTAGGAAGAAAAAGAAAATAAAAAGAACAAAATGGGGATTATAGGGAGTTTGTTAACAGTTTGGAAAAGATTATTTTAGACACATTAATTGGAGAGTTTTAAGTGGAAAATAAATGTTACATGAGTTAATATAAATAGAGTTTTGGAGTTAGTTGACATCTCAAAATTGTGACATAACTTGAAATTGAGGTTACACCAAAATTAATCGTCAAATTATACATAAAAAATTGTGTACAAAATGATATGACCTATGATGTGTAAGTATTTAGTGGACCCGTAACAACTAACTCTCTTCATAAATAGGTCCACTAAATACTTACACATCATGTATCATGTCATTTTGTATACATTTTTTTTGTGTATGGTTTGTATCCATAACATTACTCCAAAAAAAGAGGTGGAACTCTAAAAGTTGAGCACTTGAAGAGATTAAATTTGAAAAGTTATTATCAACAAATTGGGAGGGATAATTATATTTATATTAATGTAAGTAAATTTTATTAGATAATGATATATATTGGACTTTACATGTCGATTTTTTTATTGTGCATTACGTGGATAAGTCTAATTGGTAATATTTTTACGATATATTTGATATAATAGTGAGTCAATTTTATAATTATATTCAATCTCATGTATTGATATACGTTGCAATCGTTTCGATAAAAATCTTTCACAATATATAGCAGGACTCAATTTTATTTTACCTTAAAAGTGTGATAAAACTACACTAAAATAACTGTCAAGGTTCTTGCTCCTGCTTTATAATATATAGTAGTACACACGGCATACATTTGCATGTTTGTGTAATTTTTTGAAAATAAAATTTTTAATTAATTGGAGAAAAAATTATAAAATGTGGAAAGTTTTATTCAATTATAATTACACATTTTATAAGATATACCAAATAACTTAAGCTATAAAAAAATTACACTAAAAGTAACCATATCTCTCACGTCCAACTTTATATAATATATACCAGTTACTGTGACATACACATTGTGTGACTAAAAAAATAAACATAAAAAAATTGAAAGAGTTAAATAATTCGTACAACATTATCTTCTTCTTCTTCTTCTTTTTCATCTACTGCTTTATCACTTCTTCTCTTTTTTATAAGAGTTATGTTATGTATTGCAATAAATTTATGTCGATTTACAATTGCAAAATTTATCAATACACGAGATTGGTAAGAATTATAGGAAGGTCTCACTTATTACACATCTTTTCAAAAAAATTACCACTAATACTTATCTACGTAACGACAATCAAATAATCGACATAAAACATTCATAATATATATCATTTTTCTTTCTATAATTAATTGTAATATTCAAACTCTCCGTGTTAGAGAAGTTGTTTTGCTACTTTGGTTGTTTTAATGAATGCAAAAATTCAAATTTGTAATAGAACAACCGAGTAGGAGAGTAGTAGTTAGGAAAAAGTGGAGAAGAATTTGATATGAGAAAATGAAGCTATGTGGTTGTAGTGGGAAAACTAATCAATTTTGGGCAGGAGTTAATAACTTTTTAGAGTTTGCAATTTATCCAACTATTTTTCTTTTTCTTTGAAGCCACTTGAAAATATACAATATAATCTCATAACCTCGCAATTTACATGAAGAAAAAAATAAATTCACCCACATGAAAAAAGAAATAAATTCGTTCAAGTGAGAATCGAACTTGAACTTGAGCCTCGATCTTAATCACTATGATAAGACCTCATCGGCTTATCCAACTCTTTGACATTAAGGAAGTTGGAGAGAATAGAGAAATATGAGGATTGCTCATAATGGCATGTGTAATTTTTTTTTAAGCTCTAAAATGTGAATATATCACACCAAAAGATTTCTTAAGAATTGCTCTCGTTTTATAAAATAGATATATACTAGTAATCGGAGCACATGTGTTGCGTGTGCAAAATTCTAATATTTAAAAATTATAAGAAAATATTGAAAATGATATTTACAGCGAATTTGAAAAGCAAAGAAAGAGAAAAAGGACATGAATATGATAGTGGGAATAAAAACGTCAAAACCTTAAAGCTTAGTGGAAAGAGAAAGAAAACTTTCATGCATGGTTGAGAAAGTTGTGGATTGAGAAGTTACCCATATTACTTGAGATTTTTTAAATGATTAATTAAACGATGTTGAACGAAAATTGAGAAGTGGTGAAAATAGATTATCAGATTTTTTATTTTTATTTTTAAAAAAACTTTTTTTTATAATAAGTTGTGAATATATTACACCAATTTTAATTGTCAAAATCCTCCCGCTTTATAATATGTATTTACTAGTACACGTGGCACACATTTACATGGGTGCATAATTTTTTAAAATGAAAATTTAAAATAATTGGAGGAAAAATATGGGATGTGGGGAGTTTCACTCACTAATAATTATAATTTATAAACAATAAATAATTTAAAGTGTGAAAAAATTATACCTTATATATATATATATATATATATATATATATTCACGGTCTTTTTTTATAGCAGGCTAGCGGAGCTGAATATATTCATGGTCTTTTTTTAGCAGGCTAGGCTAGTGGAGCTGAATTGGGTTAATGATTTGGCCCAATCTATTCAAATGCCTGTATAAGGTATTCAGTGAGCTTTTGACGTAAGGCCCAATATTAAGGGCACGTGAGAAAATAAAAAAGATAGAAGGAGCGCGGGCTCCAATGAAAATGCTTAATCAAATTTGAATCTGAAATTTCAGTTCCGCGGAACCGCTTCTCTCCGCCGTCTGCAAAACCCTAGGGTTTTGCTTTGCACTCTTTGAATTCAGAAATTGAAACTTTCTCTTTCCACATTCTCGTATTGATACACACAATTTTTGTGGTAAAAATTTTTTAGTCTGTTTTTTGTTGTTGAGTTTCTGTTTGGATCTGAGGATAATGGAGTTCGGGCGGAAGAGAGGCAGACAAGATGGTGTTTGGAACGGAGGCCACAAGAGATCTAAGGATGGTTAGTCTTTTTCTCTCTCTTTTTAGCTAGTATTTTAGTTCAATCTTACTTTTCTTGTTACTATCTTTGTGGTTATTGGCGACTTCTTGCTTTTAGATATAATTTATCTTGTTAATTAATTCATTTGAGTCAATTTATTTCAATTTTTTTTCCTGTTGATTGAAATGTTGTGCATCATTTTATGTTCTAGCTGTATTATGATTCCCAAATGTTAAATTTGTTGTTTTATTTTTTTTTATTTTTTTATTTTTTTATCTTTTGTATGGCTACAAAGGCTTAGCAGGGTCAAGAATGGCGGGAGTTAATTTAGTCAAATTGAACAAGAGTTACCTGATGATTATTACTAAACCTGTTATACTCCCTCCGTCCCAAATTAATTGCTTTTCTAGGACTTTTTTAAGTCAAATTGACTATTTTTAAAATTAATAATTAAGCATATATAAATATATTTCTAAAATTATAAAAATTGAAATTAGTAATAAATTGTATATACTTTCTTTTGGTTATAATATCTTCACCTATATGTTAGCAAAAATAGTAAAAAGATTAGTTTTAAAAATAGTCAATTTGACTTTAAAA
The DNA here is from genome assembly GCA_034770075.1 of Aralia elata. Classification (NCBI taxonomy): domain Eukaryota; kingdom Viridiplantae; phylum Streptophyta; class Magnoliopsida; order Apiales; family Araliaceae; genus Aralia; species Aralia elata. The sequence goes on from CM068385.1 coordinate 39,789,114, forward strand.
AGTCCTAGAAATGCAATTAATTTGGGACGGAGTGATACTATATATGTTTTGTTTCTTCTGCTTTTGTGTGTATTCACTGTGCAATCATGATTTTTTTTCTGTGAGACTTTAAGCAGTATTAATATAGAGGAATAAGCGAAGGACTCTTAATGAGAATCTTGTAGATTGTTGTCAAGTATGGATGGTGTTTAAGTTGGTTCTGTGTACTACATTTGTTTCGAGAATTTGTTTCTAATAAACTTAGAGCACATCAATAATATTTATTGTTGGTTGTCTAGAAAATTTAAGATATTTAATGGTAGGCTTGACTTTTGTTTACGGGTTTAGTGTATTGCTAAATTTGGGATTGGTGAAGTAGAGGTTACATAAATTGCTTTTAATGAATTATTAATTTTGAATGATATGGTTATCATTAATAATGAATAATGATGTCAATTGTCCTTGTTCTTGAAAGGTTTTTTTTTGTTTAATTAAGAATTTAACTGTAACAAAGTAATTAATTTTCTGCCACAGAAATGGAGTCCTTTGGAACTGGTGTAGGAAGCAAATCAAAGCCATGCATGAAGTTTTTCAGGTTGTAATCTTAATTCATCCCAAATAATGTCCTAAATTATAATTGTTATCTTGAAGTAGCTGATTCAAATCAATTTAAATTTTCAAGGAAGACCAAAGTCTATGATAGGTATATATTGGTGTTACGGATTGTTCTTCTCAGCGTAATAATGGAAGAAGTTGTAAATCAGTGGCAGTGATTCCCTTTCAGAATATAATTGTATATGGGCAATTATTCTAATAATTGAAAAGCTGTTGCTTTGAGTCATTAGTTCTTACTTTCGAGGTTTGGATGATGTGGTATTTTTTGGATCATGTAGACCTGATATGTGGTACTACATATGCTTCTCACACTCTTCATTGAAGCATATTTATGGGAGTTATTAGTATATGTATTACTTAAAAAGATAAGGCTTCATAAGAAAAGTCCAGGTAGGTCTTAATGGAAACTCCCCCCTCCAACCCCCATCCCCTCTTTTCGCTTTTCCTTTCTCTCTTTGAGAAATTTCCCTTTTTGAAATGCAACAAGAAACTCCAAATCAGTACCTATTTGAGTGCTACAAAATGCTGTATGTGGTCCATGGTGGACAGTTGGTTGGGAAATAGTAGTAAATGTAAGTAAATGTTGAATGTAGAAATGACTCTATGTCCTTATTCTAAGTTATACATACTTGTTTGTTTTTTGAGTGGGTGATGGAGTGTGAGCCTACATTAAATACTTCAACAGTGAACCTGTTTTACTTGTTACTTTCTTGATGCCTCAATAGTGGATTATCAAATTGTGTGACTCATTGTGTTATGCCAAAGAGACAGGAGGTTGGTCAGACTTCTTTGGAGTTGAAATAGTTTCCTTTTACATTTGACCTCGTCTCCATTACTTGTATGATTTTTCCCTGCCAGTCCAGTCTGTCCTGCCCTTATCTTCGTTCATTTCCTTTTCATGTGATCTATTTATGTGCAAGGAACATTTTGGTGGTTACTCAGTTAGTTCAATAACTTCACGCGTCTTAGTCACTTATGTATGTTGTATGTATTATATATTTGGCATGCATCAATGCTTAATTGTATGCATGATATATCGATGCTATTCCTTCAGTATTGTGTGCCACCTTGTTTCTCACGTATTCATGTCCTGCAGCCCTTCAGGATGCCAATTCGGTGAGGGGTGTCACTTTCTGCATTATGTTCCTGGTGGCTATAATGCAGTTGGTCACATGACAAATATGGCTGGGCCAGTCGCAAGAAAACCCGCCCTGCCACCCTTTGCTGATGGTCCTGCACCAATTGTCAAAGCTAAGCTCTGCAACAAGTACAACACCCCAGAAGGGTGCAAGTTTGGTGATAAATGTCGTTTTGCCCATAGTGAGATGGAACTTGGGAAGCCAGGTTTCTCAGGTTACGAAGATCCTCGAGCCTTGAGACCAATGGGCCCTTATGGTGGACGGGTAGAACCATCCCCAACTGGGCTAGCTGCTGCTGCCAATTTTGGTGCATCAGCTACAGCCAAGATAAGCATAGATGCATCACTTGCTGGAGCTGTTATTGGAAAGGGTGGTGTGAATTCAAAGCAAATATCCCGCATGACTGGGGTCAAGCTCGCCATAAGGGAGCATGACACAGATTCTAATCAAAGGAATGTTGAGCTTGAGGGAACTTTTGATCAAATCAAACACGCAAGTACAATGGTACATGAGCTTATCATGAACATTGGTGTTGGCACAGGAGGCCCTGGAAGAAACCCTATGACTAAGCCTGTGCAAGCTCCTCCAGCAGGCAATTTCAAAACAAAGGTATGTGAAAATTTTTCCAAGGGGTCGTGCACTTTTGGGGAAAAGTGTCATTTTGCACATGGAGCGAGTGAGCTGCGCAGGACAGCTGCTTGAGCAATATAAATGTGCTTTAATTGTTTGACAAAGCATTTCTCATGGGATGCAACAACTTTTTTGGCAGAAAATCTTACATTGTATTTGTCTCAGCCAGAAGCATGATTTACATTTGCATTTAGGCTATGTTATTTTGATCATTTGTAAGGCTCTGTAAATTGTGTGATTGCTAGACTGAATCCTTTTATGTTTAATTTTGTCGAAATACCAAATGCAGGCGAGTAATAAAAAACAGGAATCTTCTCAGTCGCATCATCCTTGAATCTTAACTAAGTTCTTGTTTGGTTAACACCAAAACAAGGTGTTGTAAGGATTGTGTATGCAATCAAATTCAAATCCATTTGCTCTCTCATTTGGGGATTCTTATTGACCTTAATAAATCCATTACTCAAAATTTACCTTTCACCCGGCTGCATTTAGGGTTTTATAGTAGTTCCGGTGGTTATAACTTGAAGCCTCCTTTTTGTTGATACAATGAAGCTGCTGAATTAGCTTAACTGTTTTCAGGATATTGGTAGTGAAATGATACTATTTCTGTCATAGATGTACTAGGAAAGAAATTATGTTCCCATGTGTAAACACCCAATATCCATTTCTAGGCTACTAATCTTGTATTTCATTAAATAGTCTATATTCTTTCATCTTTTAGCTTGGTACTATATTAATTCTGTTCCTTCTCAATTTGGTAAATTGATGCGTATGAACGTGGCCATTAATTATGATAAATTTGCAATTTTCTTTAAAACCTTACTTGTGAAATAAGTAAACTAATTTGGAACAAGAGTTTTTTCTCGTTTTCTTTGGGAAGAATCCGAGGTTTCCTTGTTCTAGGTTACTTAGACACTAATACTATGTTTGGTTCCCATTCCTTGAGATGTATGGAATGGAATGACCTAAGGAATGGAATGACTTAAGAAATGGAATGGGAATGGGAATGGAATGGTCATTCTCATTTTTATGTTTGGTTTGTTCATTTGACGGAATAGAATCACCATTCTACTTTAGGTGTTTGGTTTACATGAATTATATTATGAATGGAATGAGAAATGATTTTTTACGTTTTTTATATACTACTAACTTATAAAAATGAATGAAAAATAGATTAAATAAAATTAAAATAACATCTTCACTAGAATTATTTATATATATTTTTATGCATTTAAAATTCAAATAAACACCTTCATGAATTTTTTTTAAAAAAAGCCTTAAAACCAATACAGATCATATATAGAAATAAACAAAAAGCAATATTCCTGAACATCTCATAATAGTTTATTCAATGCAGTAGTAAACTAAGATTATTGGTTTCTATGCCCAATGATGAACAATAAGCTATTTACCAATAAGCTGTTTAAATAAGTCGTTTACCAATAAGTTATGTATCAATAAGTTGTTCAAATAATAAGTTGTTTACCAATAAGCTGTTTAAATAATAAGTTGTTTACCAATAATAAGCTACTTGCCAATAAGTTGTTTAAATAATAAGCTGTTTACTATTAATAAGTTGTTTACCAATAATAAGTTGTTTAAATAATAAGTTGTTTACCAATAATAAACTATTTACCAATACGTTGTTTAAATAATAAGTTTACTATTAATAAGTTGTTTACCAATAAGCTGTTTAAATAATAAGTTGTTTACCAATAAGCTGTTTACTATTAATAAGTCGTTTACTAATAATAAGCTGTTTAAATAATAAGTTGTTTACCAATAAGCTGTTTACTATTAATAAGTCGTTTACTAATAATAAGCTATTTAAATAATAAGTTGTTTACCAATAAGCTGTTTAAATAATAAGTTGTTTACCAATAATAAGCTGTTTAAATAATAAATTGTTTACCAATAATAAGTTATTTACCAATAAGTTGTTTAAATAATAAGTTGTGTACTATTAATAAGCTGTTTAGCAATAATAAGTTATTTACTAATAAACTGTTTAAATAATAAGTTGTTTACCAATAAGCTGCTTAAATAATAAGTTGTTTACTATTAATAAGTTGTTTACCAATAATAAGTTGTTTACCAATAAACTGTTTAAATAATAAGTTGTTTACTAATAAGCTGTTTACCAATAATAAGTTGTTTACCAATAAACTATTTAAATAAGTTATTTTTTTTTACGAATAATAAGCTTTTTAAATAAGTTATTTACCAATAATAAGCTATTTACCAATAATAAGCCGTTTAAATAAATTGTTTACCAATAAGCTGTTTGAATAATAAGTTAACTTATATTTTAACTTATAAGTCATTTTAAAATAAGTCATTCCCGAACAGGCCCAAAGTCGGGCAAAAAATGAACGACGCGGAAGGGAATGAAATAAACCCACCTATTTAGAAAGAAATGAAAAATAATATTTCAGATAGGGATGGAATAACTAAAGGAATGGAATGCTCATTCCAACTAACTAACCAAACATGTTTTTAGTCATTCTAGAAGGAATGGTCATTCCATTCCCAGCTCATTCCATTCCATTCCCACCAACCAAACACAACATAATTAGTGGCAAAAGAAATAACTTTAGATATACTTCGACAACATGAAGAAAGTCCTTTTGACAGCCCGTAAAGACAAAAGAAACAAATGGAGATTAGGTTTTGGCCTGGCCAAACAGGAACTGTAGTTCCATATATGCAGAAGCTCAGTTCTAGGTTCTGCAAATTAAATAAAAACTCCAATCCAATATGAAGAACTAAAATACCAACATCAAATGATATAACACAGCTGACCAAAAGGGAAAAAAACAAGAGAAGCAAAATGTTTAAACATGTTATGCTTATCAGGTGCCAAGTTCATGGAAAATGGTGAACTAAATTGAACAAGGGAAATTTTTTGGTAATATTAAACAAAAATACTAGTTGCATAATACTAAAACACAAACACAGTATTAATTTTATCCCCCTCCAAGAGAGATCAATAGCTCTAGCTTTGTAAAGTTTGAACTGGGTATTCCTTATGAATTCGTATTAGGATATTCACATAATGAGGAAAAGATGGCCAAGCAATAATATTCCATGTAACTGTAAGCTATAAAAATTCTAATTTGTCAACTAGGGAGCTCAAACTGATCAAGCAATAACATCGATTTTACTGCAGTGCACATGATCACGAGCTTGATACAGTAAATAATGGTTCACATATAAGGAGAGAAGCGCCAATTTCACTCCAATTTAATCCTCAAAACCCAAAAAAAAAAAAGAACGGGGGGTGGGGGGGTGTGCCTTTTTAGCACCTTCTCCAACCTCCACCTGAAGTCCTCTCAAATACATGAGGCTGCTTTGAAGGAAAGGTTTTTCTCCAGTCTGGGTGTTCAATCAAATATTCACATTTCCTGTATAAGCAACAAAAGAAGTTATCTTTCATTAATGAATCTCTTCCTCGTAATTATGCCCTGCATGTCATAACAGTAACGACCAGTATTTTCTAAGAGGTTTCAAAGTTGAAACCCCAAACTTATTTTGATAATTTTAGAACTTAAATCAATGAGAAGTATCAATGAGAAAGATCATTTTTTATTTATTTATTTTTTACAATGAATAGGTTCTAAAAAGAATGTTAAAACATTAAAACAATATGTGATGGTAAATAACTATAATACCGCAGGAAATAACATGATTTCGTTAATCCATTACTTTTGAGTTTATGGTAAATTAAGTAGTATTGTATGCATGTTTGACATCATAAAATTTTAATTTACAAATAGGGATTTGTTCACAAAGTATGGGATAGGTATCGCCAAAGATGAATTAGACTCCGGCGTTATTACAGATCCCTCAAAATTTCCATACTTCATTGTACCAAAGCTCAAATGTTGCAGACTGCAACCCAAGTGTTAAGAAATGAGAATTCTATACAATAAACCAATAATAGCATAGAGCTGTTAGTACCTTCTTTGATTATCAACAAAATCTGGGCCTTCAGCTGAAGGTGAAGTAGAACATGAGAGGAGAATTTCTGTGTCAGGAAGGTGTCGCAGTGTGAAGGCAACACTTAATTGGCGTCTGGTCCTAACAAATGAAAAATATAACATCTCTGTAAGGGAAATCTATTTGCCGGAGACTTGATAAGAAAAGGCAGAATAGTTAAGGTTTTAGAGGGAAAAATCCAAACACGAGTAACAAGTAGAAAAAGGACAGTATAAGTGGAACCAAGCATAATTCACTACTTCTTTCAGACTTTAAAAGCATTTAAGTATAAACATTCAAATACGACTGATTAAAGCAAAAGCTGTTAAAAGAATCAGTCTCACCAGGTAAATGGAGCAATTACAAATTGATCGGTTCGTGTGTCGTATGTCTCTAGTAACCTCCCAGAACAACTAGGGTCCTCAAAAGAAGCAGTCAGTCGGATCCTTCTGACAATTTCATCTGGACTTCTTGAAGTTATATCAAAGCTGGCTGGGACGACTGAACCAGTGGAAGGTTCAACCTGCATTAAGGTACAAAAGAGACTAAAGACATTATTTTAAAAACAAGGTTAGCAGCATACGTGATTGTGATTTGTGAGTAATTGGAATGAAGTTCAGATCACAAGGTTATATAGTAAAATCACAAGGCTATAAGCGCATAAAAGTGAAGGAAGAGGAATAAGCTAGGAAGCATAACTAAGTCATAGTAGGCATCAACGAGATTAACTTTGCATAACAATCTTAAAATAAATTATGGGGAAATTTTCTATTACTTTATCGTTACTAATTTTGAGTTGAAACTTGAACGCATGACATGACTTTATATCAGCTTAAGCAATTCCAACTCTACGAAGACTGGAACATCTTAATTGAAAACTATTTGACTTGACTCTGAAAATATAAACAAACATCTAGTAAACCCATATCAAAGGACCCAATAGTCCATAAACTAATAAAATAAGACTCACGGAACACTGGCGACCTATGTCCAAACTAAATCTAGAAAACATGCCTAGACTCCTAACAAAAGAAAATGTATAAATTTGGCAATTTTCCAAGCAACATAAATCATTAATAGAGTAAGACTCCAATAAGCCTAATAGTTCCTCGAGTACACCCTCCATCAACTAGAATGTCCTGGGTCAAGGCTTGGGACTGTGACATATACTTTTCAAGTCAACAATCCGAATATTGCTGTGACTTAATAAGATTAATCATGACCCTTGGTTAGATTCAAGTTCAGTTACTATATGTACTATTTTATAGAATTATAAGATGGTCAATTGTTGATGGGTTTTCATCTACTGGAATTACCAAAGTTTGAAGACTGAAGACTACTGGTATGTCTGAATGCTAGGGAATCTGCATTTCTCCTGGAGAATTTAGAGGAGCAGTTAGCAGGACATAGCCAGAAAACACAGTCAACTTATAAGAGTTAAGAGTAAAAGAATGACATATAGGATTTAGTAAAATTCTAAATAGTATCATCACTAAATATTTAAAATAGTTTTCCTTCAACAACTGATCGGGGCATAAAGGTAGTCAACTGGTGCTAATTAGGTTTAATATTCATGACAGAAGTAGAACTTTTTCCTTTTAAATTAAGAAGATGAAACTTTCACATGAATTAGTTAGAGATACAAATATAATATATTGTCATCTTTACAAACAACAAACTTGAATTATTACAGTAAAAGCATACCAAACTTGTTACATGAAGAAAGGAATTCATGAAGTCAAAACTGACCAGGAACCCATTGAATATGGGGAAAGCATGTCCTTGAGAATCCCATCTTGTGTTGTGTCCCAGAACATGGAGAGTTTGGATGTGAAAGTTTACATTGCTTTTTCGCAAAGTTTCAATTATCTTCGTACACAATGAAAAAGAATAGCCATCCAATTTTGTACGGTTTCTTGATTTAGTGCCACGAATTACACTCTGCACGCAAAGTCCATTAGATTCAACATTAATATTTCTGCCTGAGTGATAACAACTAACAACATCTGTGGAAAATCAAAGACAAAGTACAGGGACTTGGGCCAAACTTGAGGTGAGGTATCCTCAAAAGCACCAACTAGATGGACCTGCATACATTTTTGCAGAGGTTACATCTTTTGCTAAAAAAGTACTCACAGTTAACACATAAAAATCACCATCCGGACAACACAGGTTTTTAAGGATATAAAAAGCATACATCCAAAACGTCATCAAAATTATGATTGACAACTAATGACAACATCTGGGTGAGCCCAATATCAACAACATTCGGTGAATCCATATGGGCAACAGAGGTCCTGCAATCAAGCACCCAGGTATAGAAGGTAAGACATTCAAATCAAGCACTTACTAACAAATTAATATATATATATATGTGTGTGTGTGTGTGTGTGTCTATATATATATATATATTTATGCATGCGATACATACATTCCACTTCTCCGGTTTCGAATGACAAGGCCCACACAAGTTGTTGCTTCATCAGTGCCAACTAACTTTCCATAAGAAGAACAATAGTAACACAGATGTTCAGTACATTTCAGTGAAAGAAACATACAAAATCTAGATGTGGAATCAGAATCTTTAATTTCTGGCCCTTAAAGAGAATTACACCGATCCTTTCCACATAAAACTTAGATAACCAAAGAACAATGAGTCAATAAGCAATGTAAACTCCAATTGGGTTAATTTTTGCAAGTATATTTTATTAACCACTGTTCATAGCACTTTGAAAAGCTTGTTCACTAAGAAAAGTCAGTTTAGCTTTTAAGGTGAACCAAAATCAACTTAATAAACTATAACCTAAACTACACCAACGGTATTACTAATTCTCACATGAGATAGAAGTCACAACTTTACTTTAAGCTGCCAGGGTGGATGCATCCAATCGAAAATAACACCTTATTTTGGTAATAAGTTATAAGCATGACCTGGGGCATGTCTAGACCATGGCCCACATAAAAAGGTAAAGCAGTAAATGACACCAGTCCTACAAGAACCTCTCTTCCTGAATCACTTTTTGTGCAGTAAACTGTGTCGTGAGCCACGGTTATAACATCATACCTCTACTGCGCTCTGGACAATAATGCTCGTCTTACAGGCTTATCATTCATAGATAGGACAGACCTTCTCACTGAAGAACTACCACGGATTACTTGTCCCAAACATGAGGCACTGGAAGGTCCTTCTTGATCTATTTATAGCAAGAGGGCACTCCTAATCTCAGGGAATTAAGGGATTGGATTGGCTAGACACACAACTCCAATTACATGACAAGTTCCTTAACATATTACATTGTGTTTACCTACAACAGACTAACTTCTTTAGTGTTTGTGTGTCTGTCAGTGAATTTATAGATTATACGTGCATTGCATTGATCTACGTACAAATTAGCTCTAGTACAATCCAACTGATGAAAAATGAGCTGTTAAATGCAAATTTGAAAATTCATACTAGAGCATTTTAGCTGCCTGGAGAAACAAAGATATGAACATACATCCACAAGGGCAGGATCGACAGTTGCATATTCTCTTTGAAAAACATAAACACATTTACTGGTTGATTTCTCCAAATTAGATTCTTCAGAAACTAAGAACTTCCTCTCTGAGATAGCATTGAATGACTCCGATGCAGATACCAAAATAGGGTGCTCCATCAAAACAACCAAAGCATCACTGTCCTACAAGGAATATGAGTTTCGAGAGCAAGTTATCAGGTAAGTTGAACACTTGAGCCATGATATAGTGAAAATCAATGAAAACTTTTTATGATCCTGATGTGGTGGATGCAATTGAAAAAGTATTCAGGTACCCCACAGCATATGAGTTGATAAAGCTTTAAGATAATCCAGTCTTCAAGCTGCGCATTATGCACAAATAGCCACAAGGGAGTTATGAACCTTCCCTTCAAACTTATTAAATTTCACATAGATTGATCACAGTTCAAATAAGACATCTCTTAACTCTAGAGTCTAGACAAAACATATTGAATTGGGTGGCCATGGGATATACTCATGACGAATATATTAACTCATTATTAAAAAATGATGAGACTGAGAGTTATTCTTCACCCAACTTCAATTTTTATTTTCATTTTCTTTGTGTTTGAGGGAGATATATCAACTTCTTAGTTCTTGTTTCAAGCCAACTGCTGACTGGAAAAATGAGAATAAACTTATGAATAAACAAGTAAATAGTAGCTTCCAGCACGAGCTGAATAAATTTGGTATATACTCTTTTGTTTTCCTAAATAATTTCACATTCACTTGCATACCAATAAACAATATTTTTATTCACTCTAATATCAGAGATGTTCCAGAACTAATCTTAGATAGTACTCCATGATCCTCCGTTTCACAAAAAAGTCCCATTTGACAATTTTTCTCTTGGTTAGTACTCCATGATCCCCCGTTTCACAAAAAAAGTCCCATTCGACAATTTTTTCCAAAACAAAAAAGGTCCCATTTCCTCAAGTTCGCCATCACAATTTCATTATAATGCCATCTTTGTTAAACTGAACTCTGAAGAAATATAATGTATAAAAATCGAACAAAAATATATCCTTGAAGTTCGTAAAATTTGCAAAAGTGAGTTGTTTTTTTTGGAACGGGGGTAGTACCTTATATAGATAATCCTACATACCTCAAATAGGTCCTCAAGCTAAACAAAACACCTAAAAACGCAAACTTTCATGTTTGACAAATGCCAACAAAATATCCCCTTTCTTTATTTTGATCAATTTTAAGTACACATTCAAATGCCAGAAAAAAGGGGGCAGACCCTCATCAAAATAAGACTTTGGGGAGCTGATCAGAAACTCCTATTCTGAAAATAAGACCAGAAGGGTGAGGTTTCAAAATAAGGTCCACCCGAAAAAATGAAAATTTTTACAAACTAAGGGGTGTTTGTTTAGAGCATGTGAATGAGTAAAAAAAAATTAAAAATTAAAAAAAATATTAACTATTATATTAAGCAATATATTAAATAAATTTATAATAATTTTGAATTTTGTAAGAGGGGTAAAATAATAAAACTGTCCTTTAGATATTTCAGACATGTCAATTATCAAATAATTTTTTTAATTCAGATTCAGCTCATTCAGATTCATTCATTTTTTATCAAAACCCACTAAAACAGTCCAAAAATCCCCATTTTATATTTGAAATTCAGTTCATGTACAGTAACATATACAAAGAGATGGGAAAACGAAGATTTCGTGTGCCAGGAAAATGGAACAGGGAGGTGAAGAATACCTGAGACGAAGATGGGTCTGTTGAAAATGGAATTCCGCCAACAAATATCATGATTTCGATGCACAGAAGATTGTAATCAAATGATCATCAGAGGGGTTTTATGAAGAGATACAGAATTGCAGAGGAAGGAATAGTGTCTAATTGACTTGGGCAAAACGACCCTTTGGTCCATCTACTCGTTTCAATTAATTATCGTACAATTTTTATTTTATAATTGTCCTATATAATTTTCTAATTAAATAATGTGATCTTTACTAGGTCCTAGTAACATGTAATGACATAGATTTAAAAATATATTAAAAACAATCCATGTTAGCTTTTTTAACATTTCTACATAGAAAATTAGGATAAAAAAGTATTTTTAACAATTTATTCTTACTCCGTTTTCTCTCCTGTCGATTTAAGTCGACAAAAAAATATGAAACCCTAGTATCGTCATCTAATCTATGTTAGCTTCTTCGGCATGTATCAGAATTATTTCGCCGAAGGAGGGAGTGAAAGTGTAAGAAATGAGCTAAATGTAATAAAGATGGTTAAAATAGTTAATTTGTTAGAAGTAGGGGGATAATTGTTTTTTCACTGTAATATTTGTTTTAATAGATTTGGGCGTGAAAGGTTATTGGACTAATTTGGACTTTGATTAAACAGCTGGAGTTACTTTGTATTGAGCATGTTAAACGTAATGAATCCTTTCTTTCATTTTTATCCCTAGAATCTCCTTCTCTCTTTTTTATGTTCTTTCTAATTTCTCTATGATCCATTTCCAATCTTTGTGTTCACATTCATTAAGTTTTGCTAGAAAATGTAATTGAATTGTTCTCAACTAGTTCATTACAAATTGGTATCAGAGTCATCTCGATTTTCAATCATGGCGACCAATAATCAACGATTAAGCAACCTAGAAAACTATGTAAATGAACAAACGGATGCAATTCAGATTCAATTAGTTCTTTCAAGCAAGGATTTGATGAAAAGTTAGAGCAAATGATGAAAGGATTTGAAGTTTTGCTTTCAGTACGAATGTAATCCGGAGATTTGAATCAAGCAGGTAATTCTAGAACTCAATCTGGATCTATTCTAGGGCCATTTGATGGTGTTAATCGATATGGAAAAAAAAATGAAAGTATATTCAAGATCATTAAGCTTGAGTTTCCAAAATTTAATGGTGAAAACCCTAGATCTTGGATTCGAAAATATAATAAGTTGTTTACTCACCATGCTGTTATTGAGAATTAAAAGTTATATCTAGCTACCTTGCATTTAGATGGAGAGGCTGAGTCTTGCTATTCAAGATCAATTGTGCAAGAATGTCAGGAATTAACTTGGGAAGGTAATTGAGGAAATAATTACAAGGTTCAGTCCAGAAACTCATGTAAATACGATTGGGGAACTTAATAGATTACAACAAACTAAGACTGTAGATGACTATAGAAAGAATTTTGAGGAGTTAAGAGGTTGTGCTTTTGGCTAGAAACCCAGTCCTTAATGAAGAATTCTTTATGAACTGCTTCCTGGGGGTTTAAAAGAGGAAATACAATTAAGGGTGCAGGAATTAAAAGTTACTACTCTCAAGGAAATGATTCAATTGTCTAGAGTTGAGGAAGCTAAATTGGAGGCTTGGTTAAAAAGAAATAGAATGGTGAATAAGGGAATAAATATAGTAGGGTACTAGAAAGGTAGTACGAGTACTAATAGCAAGATTGGTTCAACATTAGGACTTGGTGTATACTTTGCCTCACAATTCACAAGTGAAAATAAGGAAAACTCTAACTATTAGAGGTCTCAAAAGAAAAAAAAAAGTTGATGTTTTTCTTGGGATGAGCCTTATACTGTATAATATGTTTACAAGAAACCACACTTGTTTATGATGTTGCCTTCAGATTGTCAGGAGGAACTATGTGAGAAAACCGATTGTGTAAAAAAGTGTTTAGTGGATGAAACTATTTTGAATAACCAAACAGAAGCTTACATCACCTTACATGCATTATCTAGTAATAGTGCTAATAACACTATTAGGGTTTTGGGAATGGTTAGTGGAAAGATTCTAAGGATTTTGATTGATAGTGACAGCATTAATAATTTCTTATATCCACAGGCTGCTAAAATGGTGAAAGCATCATTAATTCAAACTCCTCCAATTGTTGTTTTTTTATAGCAGATGGTTTCAAAGTGACTAGTATCCAACAATACAAGGGACTTAAATGGTCTATTCAGGGAGAAGAATTTTCTATAGATTTTAGAATTCTTCCATCAGAAGGTATTGATGTTGTTTTGGGTGTTTAGTGGCTTAAACTCTTTAGCCCAGTTACATTTGATTTCAATGAATTGTAGTTAACTTTTGATAGGGAATGTAAATCAATTGTTTTTCAAGGAGAGTCAGACCAAGTTACTCCTAGTGTACATCTCATGACTTCTGGAGAATTTTAAAAAATGCTGAATTCTACCACACATGGTTATTTTGGTTATTTGTTTGGTATGCATCAAGAGTAGGAAAATGATAGGGGGCACGTGAACGATAGGAATAACAAGGCTACAAGTTCAGTTAGCACAGTTAATGTTGAATGTTTTCAGTTGAAACAGTTGTTGGCAGACTTCTCTATGGTATTTTAGGAACCTAAGGATTTACCCCCAAACAAGTCACATATTCATCACATAAATTTGTAGTAAGGTAGTCAGTCAGTCAATTTGAGGCCTTATAGGTATCCCTATGTACAAAACGAGGAATTTGAGAAAATAGTAAATGACATGTTGACATTTGGAGTGATTCAACCTAGTAAGTCTCTATGCTTTTTCAGTTCTCTTGGTCAAGAAACATGATGGATCTTGGAGAATGTGTATCGATTATAAGGTCTTGAATAACATGACTGTGGAAGATAAGTTCCATATCTTTGCAATTGATGAACAACTAGATGAGCTGTATGGGTCTAGATGGTACATATTTTAAGTTAGATTTAAAGCTTAGTTACCATCAGATAAGAGTACATAGTCTTGATGTGTTAAATACTGCTATTAGGACTCATATTGGACACTTTGAATTTCTAGTGATGCTATTTAGGTTAATAAATGCACTACTACCTTTCAATCTCTGATGAATGAGGTGCTTAAACCATATTTAAGGAAATTCATATTGATGTTCTTTGATGACATACTTGTGTATAGCAGGAGCTATGAAGAGCACATAGAACATTTAAAGAAAACTTTGCAGATTTTAAAAGATCATACATTATATGCCAAGAAAAGTAAGTGTATTTGGCACTGAGCAAGTTCAGTATTTGGGACATATCATTACTCAAGAAAGAGTGTCTAATGATCTAGATAAAATCAGTTGTATGGTTAACTGGCCTATTCCTAGCAGCATCAAAAGCTTGCAAGTTTTTTTAGGTTTGGCTGGGTATTATAAGAAGTTTATCTGGAATAATAAGTAGGTCATTGATTGTTTACTCAAGAAGGATAAATTTCATTGGCATGAAGGAGCTACAGAGGCCTTCCTTGCTTTTAAAGAAGCTATGACTCATGCCCTAGTGGTAGTCATGCCAGATTTTACTTTACTATTTGTTTTAGAGACTGATGCATCCAACAGAAGTATTGGAGTTGTGTTAATGCAGAGGAGGAAACCTATAACTTATCTTAGTAAAGCTATTGCTACCAAGCATTTAAGGTGGTCTACATATGAAAATGAGTTCATGGCAGTTGTGTATGCAGTGGGAAAATGGAGGCACTATTTGTTGGGAAACAAGGTACTTATTAAGATTGATCATCAAAGTCTTAAATACTTATTAGATCAAACTATCAAAGAATCACTACTACAAATCAACAGAAGTGGATTACCAAATTAATGGGATTAGATTATGAAATAGTTTATAAAAAGGAAAAAGAAAATATAGCAACAGATAGTTTGTTTAGACAAAGAGAAGAGACTTCTAGAGCAGTTAGTTGTTGTGCCCTGGTTACAGGGCATGTTACTTTTCATACTTTGTCCATAGTTATTCCATAATGGATTCAAGAGCTGACATAATCTTGAGAAGCAGATGTAGGACTAAGGGAACTCATTATACAATTGTAAATGGATCCACAATCTTTACCCGGGTATCCATTTGAACATGGGAGACTCAAGTTTGAAGGAAAATTAGTGGTGGGGCTTGATTTAAAGCTTAAAAGGAAATTTCTTTATGAGTTTCATTGTTCTCTAATAGGAGGGCATTTTGGTATTAAAGGAACTTTTGAGAGGTTCAGTAAATATTTCTTTTGGGCTACTCTTAGACAGGATGTCACAATTTTTGTGAGGGAATGTGATACTTGTCAACAGTAAAAACATGAAACTGTGTCTTTTCTAGTGTTGTTATAACCTCTTCCAATTCTAGAGAGACCTTGGCATTATATTACTATGGATTATATTGAAGGGCTGCCTAGGTCAAAGGGAATGACAGTCATCTGGATAATAGTGGACAGATTGACCAAGTATGCTCATTTTATTGCACTCAAGCATCCTTTCACAACTCAACACTAGCTCAAATTTTCATTTCTAACATCTATAAGCTCCATGGAATGCCTTCTAGAATTGTTTCAGATAAAGATAAGATTTTCACTAGCTTGTTTTGGCAGTCTCTTTTTAAATTGGTAGGCACAAAGCTCAATCTCAATTCTGCATACCATCCCCAATCTGATGATCAAACTAAAAGACTAAACCAATTATTAGAATGTTATTTGAGGTGCATGTTTACTCAGAGGCCTAACAATTGGATGTCATGGCTTAGTTTAATTGAATGGTGGTATAATTCACATCATCATTGTGGATTGTAGGCAACTCCATTTGAAGCTTTGTATGGATACAAACCTCCTTATCTTAATTTCTATTAGTTTGGCCAGCTTAATGACTAAGATGTTTTGTGTAAGACCCTAGCTTTTTATGAATATGACTTAATTTTTTTAAAAAAATGTTATTCTAAATAATAAGGTGTTGATTTAATAAATGTTATAGTTATGGGTGATATGTGCAAATTATACGAAGTAAATAGTCTGTCGGGAAATATTCATTTTGTCGGAGAATATGCCGTGTGTCGGGGAATATTCGTAGGACGGCGTCGAAATAACCAATCATTGGTGGGCCCCACAACGAAATAACTGTCAAATATAGAAAACGATAGAAATAATATTTTTAAAAATTAACGACGGAACTTTTACCGTTAACTGTTGAAATACCCGATAATAAAAGAACAGTAACACAAGTTATTCCATAGTAACATGTGGTACTCCACAGTAGTACACGGTATTCTACAGTAGCACACGATATTGCATAGTATTTCTGATTATTGATTCAATAATTGTTACAGTAGTAGTCACTTAATATTTCATTCAATATTTGCTACAGTAGTAGTCATATAGTGTTTTATATTATTAATTCAATAATTGTCACAGTAGTTACTGCATAGTATTTCATATTATTGGTTCAATAATTGCTACAATGACAATTGCATAGTATTTTATATTATTGACTTAATAATTGTCACGGTAACAACTGCATGGTATTTTACATTATTAAATCAATAATTGTCACGGCACAGTAACTCATATTATTGAAAGGATATTAGTAATTAGCATTATTGGCAATGTTTAGAAGTTCTGTCGAGGAAATGGGTTATTTAACTGCGCACTATTTATACGAAAGACCCCCTCTTTATTGGGAATGATCTGGTTGTCAATATTGCGAGTATATGATATCTGTGATATTAATACATTTAATACAATAATACAAAAATGAATATATTAATAATAATAATTTTTTGATAATAGATCTATCTTTGGATTTATCTTTTTAATAATGAAGTTATCTTTTGATAATGGAATTATCTTTTTGATAATGGATTTATCTTTTTGATAATGGATCTATCTTTTTTGATAATGAATTTATCTGTTTGATAATGGATATATCTTTTTGATAATAGATCTATCTTTTTGATAATGAATTTATCTTTTTGATGATGTATTAATCTTTTTGATAATTGATGAATATTATATTTATACAGTGTGATGGGTTTTTGGCTATAAATAGGAGGGGTTAACATAAGAAAATTCATAACTTCCTTGCTTATACTTCCTTCCACTCTCTAAAAAAATTTTTAGTGTAAGTTCTCTCTAAATGTGCTAGACTATCTTGAGTATTTGTGAAGATCCGTAAGAGTACTAGTATTGTTCAAATAATTTTTTTTATAAAAATTGGTTAAGCACCCACACACATCACACGGTGTTTATAATTCTTCCTTTATAATAGTTATTTTGAAAAACTTTCTTTGAAAGATTTTATTTCGAAATATTATTTTTAAAGTTTATTTTGTATACTACACAAAATATACTATATAGTCATTTTTGATAATTTCATAATATACGAGTTAGTGTACACCATATGTGATAGTTACTAATTAAATTATAAATATATTTAGGTTGGTAAATTTCATAGAAAGTAACATCCAATCACTTGCTAATTGAGGTAAGGGATATATTTTCTTTCATACTCCTAAATTTATGGTAAGAAATTATTATTTGTTTCTACAGTGTTATCCTCAAACGGTGAATTTGTTTCATCTAATATCTTTTCACCTGAATCTTTCTATTGCACTTTACACGTGTTTCATCTAATATCTTTTCACCTGAATCTTCCTATTGCGTTTTACAGGTTATAGTTGAATTGTGAACCTTATTTATTTTATTCGTGAACTTTCTTATTAAATCTTAATCGTTATTTTTGAACTATAAATCTTGAATATCATTCTTGAATTTGACTCTACATTTTGGTCATCGTGTTGATAATTTGGACATTTTTAGACTCTGGACAAATTAAATTATAAATTTTTAATATTTATTTTTGATCTTATTATTCTTATTGCATCTATTCATCTTTTATATCATTTTCATAATCCTCAGACTTAAAATGTGGTGAAAAGTTCTCTTTGGCCGGAGTGCAAAGAGTAACCATTGATTGACATGATTATGACCACGAACTGAGAATTGGTATAATAATAACCTTTGGTGTTACAGGCAAAGGTTTATAGTGAAAGTTCTCTTTGGCCCGTAGTGTAAAGATGGACTATTGATTAGCATGGTCATGACCATTGGTGTTACAAATGAATATCTTTGGCTCGTAGTGCAAAGATAAACTATTGATTTGCAGGAACTGTTAATTGGTGCTACAAATAAATATCTGTGGCCCTTAGTGCAAAGATAAACTATTTATTTGTAGGAACTGTTGACTGGTATTACAGTGATAAAATATTGATGGTGAACTTTTAAAATATTACCCTCTTAATTGATTGTTATTTTTGCTGCAGTTGATATAAAACTTGTTGTCTATTATATTCTATCAGATTTATCCTTGTTAAAGACTAAAGATAATTTATTATTTATTATCTTAGTCATGATATTCTTTACTGGGCTATTTGAGCTCGCCCTTTTCTCTTTTGTTCCATTGTTCTTCTCAGGAAATGAGAGTGCATGTGGGACTAGCCGAAAAATGGAGTGATTGTCTGAGATAGTTATTATAGTAGTCTTCACCATGTTGTAAAATAGTATGACAATAATTGTAGTGAAGACTTAGAATGAGTTATTGTAATTGGTATTGTATTTGTTATGAGTTTGTTGTTTGTCTTTTGGAGACTCAAATTGGGTTGTGTGGACCAGATTTTGGAAGCGTCATATTTTGTCAAGGAAGAACTCAAATCTTACAGCTATTGCACCAGAATTTAGTGCCAGCTCAATCAAGAATTAAGTAGTATGCAAATAAAAATAGAAATTAGAGGTCTTTTGATCTAGGAGATATAGTTTATTTGCGTATGAAACCACACAGGCAATCTACGTCAGCTCAAACTAAATTTGGGAAGTTGGTGCCTAAATATTTTGGTCATTTTCAAGTGAAAGAGAACATTAGGTATGTGGCCTATAGACTCAAATTGCCAGTGTTGCCAAGATACACCATATGTTCCATATGTCTTTGTTAAAGAAGAAAATAGGACAACATTGTTCAGTATCTGCTACATTATCTTCTGTAGATGTTAATGATCAGTTCTTAGTTGAACCAATTGTTATACAAGATAATAAGATGGTGAAACACAATAATGCTCCTGATGTTGAGGTCTTGGTCCAATGGACTAATATATTACCATCTAAGGTTACTTACGAAAATTGGGACCAGTTACATAGTGATTTTTCCATTTTTAGCCTTGAGGCCAAGGCTTTTCTAAGAGATATGGAATGTAAGAAATGAGCTAAATGTAATAAGGATGGTAAAATAGTTAGTTTATTAGAACTGAGGGCACAATTGTCTTTTTATTGTAAAATCTATTTTAACAAATTTGGGCGGGAAAGGTTGTTGGACTGATTTGGACTTTGATTAAATAGCTGGATTTACTTTGTATTGAGCATGTTGAATGTAATGAATCCTTTCTTTCATTTCTATCTCTAGAATCTTCTTCTCCTACTCTGTTCTCTCTCAATATTCTTTCTAATTTCTCTGTGATCCATTTCCAATCTTTGTGTTTACATTCGATAAGTTTAGCTAGAAAAGGTAATTGAATTGTTCTCAACCAGTTCATTACAAAAAGCAGCTGTTGCTCGTTGTTATAAGTCGCCGACCTTATATTAAGTTGTTTGATTTTTGTTGTGGGTTTTACAATTTGATAAGTATTTCTCTTTTTTTTTGGTGATTTTTAGGCTAAATTAGCTAGGTTTTCTATTTGATTTTGGGGTTTTGGTGATATAAGGTCTCTCGAAAGCATTCCAACAGACAATCTTTAAGTTTTAAAATTTCATTTAATTGAATTGGGTGAGTGATTCCTTATTTTGTTCCTTTTTCGTGAGCTAGGGAAAGACTACGCGTTTATAAACACGGAATAGGGGGCCCTAGGTACACCATCAGCAAAAGAGGCATAGGTAATTCCTATGTGCCTTTCCTTTAATTTAAGTCGAGTGTTGCAAAGGGATTCTCTTAAGAGAAGCTTTAGAGGGAATATGGGTAAAACTACTTTTATGAGTTGTCACAGTAGTTTGTGATTTTTTTTTCATGGGTTTGTTAAAAATTAAAGTGGGTTTGTGGTTTGTGGGTCTTTAATTTGTTTAAAAACAAATAGAGACCTCATGTTATGGTTTCATATTGATGAATTTTTTCCAGAAATGTTATGGGTATGTTTTTTTATGAATTGTTATTGTTATTGTTATTGTAGGTACTTGAATATATCTAGGGTTTGTTTGAAGAGGAAAGTGATGGGTGTTGATTATGGATTTGAGAAGTTGAAGAACAAAAAGTCATTTAAGCTTATTTTGGCTGACATTTTGAAGAGATTCTTGCTATTATTTTTCTTGAGTTTATTGTTGTTGGTTTGATAAGCTTAAGCTAAAAAGAATGATGTCTACCATCAAATTTAAAATAACAAATTTATAGGCATGTTCATGGATGCCCAAATCAAATGATTTGATACAGAGTCTTCAAACACGCCTATTTATTTTTAGAGAGACAAATGTTTGTAATGTAAAGAGAGAGTATAATTTATTTGTTGTTTGTAGACTTAGAGAGAGTAAGTAAAAGACGTTAATACCGTTCATCTTCCACGCAGATTTGCAGAAAAATCCAACATGATTTTTTTAATCCACATCATTAGTGACTCTCACTCCCACTAAGACTAGATTGTTCACATAGAAATTTGTACAAGAATAATTATGAAATAAAAATTATATAGGAGCTAGATTGAAACTAAAGTAAAAAGTACTCAAAAGAATTGTTTTGCCGATTGAATTATATACTAGTAAAAGTGCTTTTATGTAAAACTTAAATAGTACTAGCATTTAAGTAACATGTATAATAAATTTAAAATGTTAAATTCAAGAATTTTTTAAAAATAAAAAATGAGCAAATAAAACTTTTTTTATGAGACGGTGAGTAATATTTGACAATAATTTTAAAATATTCTAAAGGAATAAATTTTAACTTATCTTGAAAGTGCTTTAAAGCTAAAAAAAGTTTACCAATAACTATACTTTTGTTATGTTATTATACACTAGCTAAGTATTTCGTGCGAAACACGGATTTATTTTTTAAATAACATAAATTTTAATTTCTTATTCTTTTTATATATAATGATTATAAAATATTTTTAAGATTTCACAAATTAATTTATTATTGCTATTAGAATGTTTACAAACTTTGCTCGAAAAGACAAAATTGTATGATTAATGAGCTAAAGGAATTTTATAAGGAATAAAATTGTTGTATAAACTAAGTTACTATTATGAGAAAATTGGAAACTAAAGTTTAATTATGCAATATATATGTTAAAGTTTTTTTAATATTATTTACTCAAAATATTTTTTAATATATTATTAACATATAGTTACTAGGAAATAGAATTGTTGTAAAATAATAAGGGAAAAAAATTAACTTTTGGTGCATGTACTGAGACTCGACTTACAAGTTGGCACTCTAACGAAAAAAGTAACAAATTGGTGCTTGTACTAGAAAAAATTTTCAAGCTGTTAATTATTAGGGTTTCGTCCGACTTATGTTTAAATTTTTAACACGTCAGAGCGAAAACGATGACATGGCGATGATTGGACAAGTCAGTTGAATGATGGGTCGTTCTCCATTTATGTAAATGAGTGTAAGGCCATTTTGGGAAAAAAGTTGGGGCTTCAAACCTTCATCTTTCTCTCTTGATTCTTCAACAAAGAGTAAAATTATTTGCTTTCTCGCTCGATTACTAGTTCGCATATATATATATATATATATATATATATATATTAAAGGCTTTTGAGTGCCAAATTGAAAGGATGATCTTGTTTTGGAATGGAATCACGAATGAAATTGTGGAAGAAGATTGTAGTTCATGTATCTCAAATCAATAGATATAACCTGAGTTTTCAAGTTGCTGCTATTGTGGAACAATTGTGCGAATGTGGAAGGCAAGGAAAGATGGTACAAAACATCTAGGAAGGTGATTCCTTGAGTGTATTAATTATCGGGTATGAATGTATTTTTTTTTATTTGTTTCCATATTATTGCTTATGTTAATGGTTGGTGTGTAATAGGACAAGAGAGCTTACTGTGGTTTCTTTAAATGGTATGATCCACCATTTCCTTACAGAGCTATTTGACATTAAAATTGAAGGTCAACAGAGAGATGGTAGATAAAATGAAAAAGGAAAAAAGTGAGAAGGCTAAAAATTGGTTAACAACTGAGATAACTGAAAGTTCAGTGAAGACCTTGGAGATGGAGGTTAAAAAGCTGAAGAATATGAATGTCAAACTTGTAGGAAGGGAAAAAATTTACTGGTTTCTTTTAATTTGCTCATGGATGTGTGTTTTAGTGTTTGTTATTTTACAAATGTAAATGTAAGTTTAGATACAATTAGGATTCTGAGCTTTTATTTTGATCATAGATATAAATTGTAAGTTTAGATGTAATTGGGATTTCAAGCTTGTATTTTGGTCATGGATATGAATTAATTAATTAAAGGAGATTATTATGTTTGATTGTGTGATGTTTTGTTTTGGATTTCAAGCGTGCATTTTGCTATTTGATTGTGTAATATTCTATTTGGTATTTGATCGACAATGACAGTACATGGAAAAAAATGGCATGCCTGCCTCAACTTAAAGGAATCCAACTATGCCATTGTCATCATTCAATAGCCATGCTTGCTTCAACTAATCCATATCAAGGCAATCCAACTATGACATTGCCATCATTCAATCCAATCATGAAAAAATGACAACTATTGTCAATATGTCAACCCAAAACAGATGACAACCTAGGACAATCCATAACAAGGCAATAAGATTTCATAAAAAGAAAATAATACACTGTCAATTACAACCATTAAGACTAAATAACACGCTGTCCAACCATCTTGAACCAAGTAATAGACTACTGCAAACATTAATCAAAAGATGTCTTAAATAAGTAATTATGAGCCATCACCAAATTACAACCATTACATAAAAGACATTAAACAAAAGTTATTGACATGTCTAAATAGCTGCTGGCTTCCAAGTTGGCCTCTCATGTTCCCTAATCTAGTCTTTCTTATTGCTAGAGTTGTTACTTGAGTTGTGCTTGGAGTTGGTTGAGTGGTGCTTGATGTTAATAGTTGTGGGGTGCTATAGATTTTGTTAGAGTCTGCATGATAAATTTGATGATGATATGATTAATGTATATTTGTACCAGTAGCTTTTGTAAAGTCCTTAATTAGATTGCGATGTACAAGGACTTAGAATAGAAAGATCAAACTTGTTAGATTGATCTTATGATCCGAATTGATGATAAGATGATAGGATCAAAAAAATCGTATAGTATTGTTAAACGATCGCAAAGCTACTCTGCCAATTCGAAGTGTTAATAGTAATCGCAAAGTAAGCTATACTTTCGTAGAACATCGAGTGTTTGATCACAAAGTCTGAACAAAAAATTGCAGAGTTGAGTCTAAATTGCAGAGTCTGCCAGAAGCTCGTAGAGTAAAATCAAGATCGCAGAGCCTGCATTCAGAACGTAGAGTTCATTCAGAAATCGTATAGTGAAGTATGAATCGCAGAGTGACTCAAAGATCATTCAGTAAAGAAAGATCATAGAGAGCACATCATAGAGTGTCTTTCTACTCGTAGAATAATCATTCGCTGAATAGAATATAGAGCTCAAAACATTGAGTAAGATCAATCATAGACTCTACGTTCCTCATTAAACTCTATGATCAACCAAATTCATAGAGCAAGTTAAGACTGACAATTAGGAGCGTTGCAGATTGAAGAACCCAAGACTTTACCAAACATCCTTAGTTAAAATCGAAAATCAGAGAATGTTTGTGTCTAACAGCTAGTTTGGTAAAAACGACAGCACCCATATAGTTGGTGAGGTTGCAGTCTGATGTGACAGGTCAAAACTGCAAAGCAAATTGACACAACAACCTAAGAAGTCAACATCAAAGATCCTAGAGTATTTACATCAAATGCTCAACGGGAACTTTGCAATGGAAAGCTCTCAAGAGGGTCTATATTAGAGCAAACAAATTTCAAATCAAAGTAACGAATCACGAAGAACAAAGTTAAAACTGTCAAAGCTCAAAAAGAACCCACTCAACGAACTTAAAACATTTTATTCTGCTACTAAGCACATTAGCAGCTGATCTTAAAAGCTGCTTAATAGCACCTCAGACAACAACATTTTTCACTATGATTCATTGTCTAAGTGGCAATATTCCAAGTCTAAGTGACTGAAGAGATCTTAGTGATCTGGACTAAGTGTCCCAGTCTTAGTGAATATATCGAGACTTAGTGACTCGAAGGAACCTAAGTGGTTCAGTTGTAACAGATCTTAGTAATCTACATCCTTAGTGGATTTCCTAATCGTAGAGTAGAGGAGTGGATTAGGAGTTATTCATACTCTAAACCACTTAAATTTCTTATATCATTTAATTTCTGCCTTTACTTTTTGCATATTATCTGTTATATCTGTGTGGCTGAAATTCATATGAACAAAATTCAGAACTTAGATTTCTTTAAATCTTTAAAGGGTTTTCAAACTAATATTCCACTGTGCTTACTTAACATTGATTAATTAATTATCTGGTAATACATTCCTTAACAAGTAAAAAAATTTAAAAGATCCATTTAACCTGTCATTCTAGATTTCTTTTGCCTATGGGAAACTATATATTCTTGTAGCATGAGGTGTGTTGTTGGTCAATCCATCTTGATTTTTGGATTCTCATGGAATAGGCATCTACATATGATAAGTACAAAGCTAGGGTTACACATGACCATCCAAAATAAGCTAAATAATAAGTCATTAAAAAATGGTTAACTCACAGAAACAAAGTCAGAATTGTTTCTATTCATATTGTCTATTATTGTTCCTTCAGGACTCACATAAACACCAAATCCTTCTAGTACTTTATATGAATTTTTTCTTCTTTTAACTGGTAACTTTTCTCTATTATTGCTCTTTGGATGCTCCTGTATAATGTAAATCATTTATCATTTAGGTATCAACAATGTAAATTAATTGTAAATCATGCATTAGTTGTAAATTATTGATGTTATATACCTTATTTGAATTTGATCTTTCCCTCTCATTGGTTTGTTTCTTTTTTGGGCCAATTGATGTAGGTCCCTTCCTTTTCACCTGTTTGCTTTGCTGAAACAGAGAAACATAAATTTTGTTAATCAAAATATAAATATAAAAAGTGTTAAATACAAATATAAAAATTATCATACTTACATTACTTAACTTAGGTTGCTTTGTTTGGACTTGACTTGATTATGTTTCTGAATTATCATTTTTAGGACAATTACTCTTATTAGAGTCAGGATCAGAAGTTTACCCTTATTAAGCTTACCTAACATACCTATAAAAGCCCTTCTCTTAATAATTTCTCTCTCCTCGCTCAAACTTATTTTCTCCCTCTTATTTCTCTCGTCTAAAAGTAGGATTCTGGCTTCATCCAATAAATCGAGCGACGAGAGGATCCAAATCTGAAGCCCCTTGACATGAAGAGAACAGAAGTTCGAATCGGTCGACCCCTCATCTGTGTATTCCAAAGCTAGTAAGAACAAGCCCTAATTTGAAGCCCTTGACACGAAGCGAGAGAATACCGAAGAGAAGCTGAACACAATTGAGCCCTTCCCTCATCCGATTATCTCTCATGTGCTTCTAAAACAAGCCCTAATTCTGGTATGTCTCTAATTTCCCTAATCCCGTTATGTCTCCAATTTTTAAACTTTTATGTAGACCCAATTCTTGATAATGAAGTTCAAGGAGGTCTCTATACTTGATAGAATGACCCAATTCTTGATAATGAAGTTCAAGGAATTTGTGTATAGTATGTAGATGGAATTATTCATCTTTTGCTATATTAGTTGGGGTCTGTCATGAAGGACTGCTTTGTGCATACTTAATCTGAACATCAGCTTATACTGTCTGGAATGAAATTATAGGAAAGAAAATTTGTAATTTTAGTTGGTTGGACCCGTTCAGAAAACCTTGAAAGTTGGATGTGCTATCTTTTTGAAACAGATATGCTACTTAGTTGAAGATAAGAAAGGAAGTAACTAATAATGAAATGTATATTTGCCATTCATTCATTAAATGCAATTTCCAAAACATAGAACTTTCACTTTTTATAGGTGAGGCATTTTCTATAAGCTGATATTTTTCTTAAATCAAATTCTGATAATATGGTGGATGTTATGACAGTGGATTTTTTTTCTATATCAGGTACTTGATTGTTGTTTATTATGGATGTTATGAACCATGAAATTGATAGTTGTGGGGATAATGTAGAAATGAATTTAAATTGCATTTACAATTTTGAAATGGAGATGGATGACTTGATTGAAGAGGGGTTGGATATGAACAATGATAAATCTATTGTCTATTATCCTCAAGTAGTCGATAAATTTACGCCTAAGCTAGGACAAGAATTTCAAACATTAGAGGACATTCACACTTTTTACATTACGTATGCAGTACATGCTGGTTTTAGTGTGCGAAAGCATACTGAGAAAAAAAAGGAGGGAAACGGTGAGATTGTGAGGAAGGAGTTTGTCTGTTATAAGCAAGGAAAGGGCAAATTATTAGCCAATGTGGATGCAAAAAGAAAACGTGGATCTACCAAAGAAGGTTGTAGTGCAAGAATTGTGGTGGTTAAAAGAAATGACTTGTATGTAGTTACCATAACTGAAGAGGGCCATTGTCACCTATTGTCAACCCCACATAAGAGACATCTATTACGATCGCACCGAAATGTGTCAGCTGCCCAAAAATGTTTGAGTCAACAACTTAGCATGGTGAATATACCACAATGCCAACAATACAACTTTCATGCAGTGCAAGTGGGAGGGATTGAAAATATTGGTTGCACGCAACGAGATTTATATAACTTTGAAAGAGACAATCGTAATGAGCTGAAGGGACAAGATGACGATATGTTGAATGAGTACTTGAAGTTAGAACAACAGAAGAATCATGCATTCACCTTTACAATTGATACAGACGATGAAAAAAGGATTACTCGTTGTTTTTGGGCTGATGCAACTTCTAGACGGGCTTATAGATTTTATGGCGATGTTGTCATTTTTGATACCACGTACAACACTAATCGTTACGGAATGATATTTGCACCATTAATGGGGGTTAAAAACATTTTAACCAAATTTTCAGAAAAGATTGACTCAGCAAAATTTAGTGCTTATTATAAAGAGTTTTCAGATTGCATTTGGAATTCAGAAACTGTGGAAAAGTTTGACTCTACTTGGGTGGAGTTGTTGGAGAAAAGTGGGTTGAATACTAATAAATGGCTACAATCAATGTATGACATCCGTTGTAGATGGGTACCCGCACATGTGAATCATGTTTTCTCAGCTGACATGTCAAGTAGCCAACGAGCGGAGAGTTCTCATGCGTTTTTTAAAAGATTTGTTTCTAAAGGAAATTCATTAACGGATTTTATGATTCAATTTGGTTGGGCCCTTCAACATCAACGACATGTAAAGTTGGAAGCAGATAACAAAGATTTGATTGAGAGACCGAGAATTAAAATTGCCAATCACTTCCTAAGTCAAATGGTTGACATTTATACATATTCTATGTATTATAAATTTGATGACGAGTTGTGTGAGTCTTTGAATTATAAGTTTAAACTTATGAAAGAGGATGTCAACTACCATATATATAAGATTTGTCGAAGGAATGTCGAGAAGTGTAATGTAAGAGAAATCCATTATGACAAATCTTGGGATTATGCTACATGCACTTGTAAAAAATTTGAGAGTTTGGGAATCCTATGTCAGCATATACTAGCTTACTTGAATAAGTATCATGATCTTGACAAGTTGCCTACAAAATACATTTTATCGAGGTGGACAAAGACAATAAAATCAATAAGTGTAATTGATGATAATGGTGTGGCGATAAAAGATGATAAGTCATACTTACTCTTACGGAGTCAATTGATTCAATGTTCTCTACGTTTGATTGATAGTGCTCTCACAAATGAAGAAGCCACAAACTTTGTTAAAGAATGTCTAGATAATGGATATGAGACGGTGAAGCAAATTATTGGAAAGACTGATTCCGAAAGAAACAAGGAAATAGAGTGTGGTGGAATTAATGTATCCAAGTCAGTTAACATGACTTCTACACATGAACATAGTTATATTGAGTCAAACCACGTGCGAGTAAAAGGGTGTGGCAAAAGGCTAAAGGGTGGCAAAGAAAAGGCTTTGGGGAAAGCAAAAAGTGGTAAGAGTAGACGTTGTCATACATGTGGGGAGGTTGGTGTGACACACGATAAAAGAAACTGTCCGAAGCTTAATAATCTGTAAGCAAGTTTGTGTATTTTGACTTTGCTATTATTTTAAAATTGACTTTAGTATTTGAATAATTTTGACTTTAATATTTGTTTACATGTAGAATTGGAGTATCAAATGACGATGCTACTCAGGCTTCAACTGTAGATAATGATGATGCTATTGAGATTGATATGTGAATCATTAAATCTAAATTCTGAGGTAATTCTGATTTTTATTCTGCTAGCATTTGAGCGACTGTATTTAGTTTCTGTGTGTTTATTTTGTTGGTATGTCATGTGTTGGTAGAGGCCATTTTATTAAGTTGCAGCTTATATATTCTGGAATTTTTTTGTGTTGGTTGTTGTGAAGATTTGATTTGATAATTGGATATGATGTTGTTACATTTTACAGACTTCAAGGTTAGTGGTGCAATGACAATTCTACTACTGCACTTAAAGTTGTTCATTCATGCTGCAGAATTATATGTTGACTTTTGTGGTGAATCTGTTATGCTAAAGTTGTAATCTTTTATCACGGAGGTTTAAGAGTTGTAATCTGATATGATGTTGTTACATTTTACAGACTTCAAGGTTATGTAAAACTCTTATTATAATTGGAATTATATAGTTCAATATTTTATGGTGACTTTTGGATGGTGAATCTGTTATGCTAAAGTTGACAGGTGGTATTTTATCAAGTGAGGTTGTTTCTTAGTGCAATGGTAAATTAAGATTTGGTACATTGACATTTGATCACAACTTGCTTAAATTTTATTGAGATTTGGTACATTGATATGGAAATATATAGATGTGTAGGTATGTCAAAACTCAACTATTTGTCGCAAGCCCATCTTTTTTTGGCTTCTAAGATTACAATGTGTTAGCGTCTGGTACATGGTGATGATTAATGTAACTCTCCAATGTGTTGAGGATCAGCCTTGTAACATTTCTCACCATTTTGGTACCCATAAAACAGAATACAACACAATTTTTGTATATTGCTGTAAGTTGCTACAGTTGTGTTACTTATTAGTATGCTTCTTTTTTCATTTGATTCAACAAAATACAACACAATATTCAACTCATTTTCCAACTATTCAACAAAATACAACAAAATATTCAACACATTTTACAATATAATCAGATTCTTATAGATCCTTAATCAACATGACAATACACAATATTACAATATTTAGTACATCTACAATAACATGATTAAAATCAATAACCAAGAAATAACAAATGCAATAATAAATTTGTTTCTTCGCATTTTGCCTAGTGCACGCATTTCCTCTATCTCTTGCTCCATTCCGTTAATCTTTCGAAGTAATCCAGGGATTATTTATCTTGATCTATCACACATTGGAGGATCATACCAAGCAAAATATTGACAAGCATTCCTCTGTAAACAAAGAAGGTTTGAATTTTAGGTGCAAGTAAATACAATGGAAGAGATATAAACAAAATTGAAATCTTAAGACACTTACTTTTCCATAATTCGGACATGATAAAAACCTTCTTCCTAGGTTTGAATTGGTCCATGCTGTTTTAAGTTGAGGTCGCCTCTCACAATCACAATGTGCATTCATAGTTGCTCAAGTGAGAAAGTCTTTCTCAAACACGAATAGAGTTATTGATATATGGAATGCTATACATTAGAACCACTATGTTGCAGCAAGTTACAAGTCGAATAAAACATAACAAAACTGCAAAATAATTTTGCAATATTTGACATCTAATTGAAATCCTGTCCACACATGAGCAATTAAAGAAGTTATGCATATGCAGTAAAGTACATCAAAACTACAAATTTTTTCAAGAAAAAATTTAAATTAGCAAGATAGTTGTGATGTATATATGGGAGAGAGATAAAATTAATAAGAAAGAGCACAAACAGACAACATTTACCCGTGATTGAGTTTTACTCTTTTGTGCTTGTTGGTACTTTAGGATTGTCCAATCAAATATGTTATTAAAATTATACCCTGTAAGATAAGAAAACACATTTGTTGAATTTAGAATTCTAAACTTGTGAAGGAAACAAGGCACTACACATCAAATAGTTGTCTAGCAACTTGAATAGCATTAATTAATAAAATTCAATTTTGGGCTGCATACTAAAATGAAAGGTATCAGGACTACTTTTATTAATGTTGCAGGACATTTTCATAGTCAGGACGTTGATCAAAGGTCAATGAATGGCAGTAATGGTGGCATGTTAAGCAGATTCCACTGGGTGTGACTTGCATAAAACCTTTATAAGAACAGATAAGCATAAGCTAGAACTATCAGACCAGTTCGAAACCCCAAAATAAAGATAGATTCATACCAGATAGAGAACACGCAGGATTAGGGGTTTGTTTTGTCTGAATCTGAGAGAGAACGCGCTAAATCTGAGAGAGAACACGCAGGATTAGGGCTTGTTTTGAAATACCCATAAAAAACTGAATCGAGCTTTTGATACATTCATACCAGGATTAGGGCTTGTTCTTACTCGCTTTGGAATACACGGATGAGGGGTCGACCAATTCGAACTTCTCTTCTCTTCGTGTTAAAGGGGCTTCAGATTTGGATCCTTTCGTCGCTCAATTTATTGGATGAAGCCGGAATCCTACTTTCAGACGAGAGAAATAAGAGGGAGAAAATAAAACGCGTTTTATTTGAGCGAGGAGAGAGGAATTATTAAGAGAAAGGGCTTTTATAGGAATGTTAGGTAAGCTTAATAAGTGTAAGCTTCTGATCCTGACTCACTCTTATTATACCCTGCTTGTCTACATTTCAAACAATGCATTCTTCTTCCCTTCCTTGTAATCTTTGTAGGATTGTTTGGATTCTCCCATCCTTCTATTCTTCTCATTTTCTTAGGCATTCCCTTGAATTTCTTGCATATTTGTGGAGGCAACATCTTATCATAAGTTGTTTCATCCCAAAAACTGCTAATAACCTCTAACACGTGTGTATGCTTATAAATATTTTTTCTTCTTATACCAATGAGCAAGGTAAGTTTCAGGCTCTTCCTCCTTGAAATAAATATTAGAAATGGCATGAGCACATGGAATTCCTGTCAAATCTCACTTTTGGCATGTACATGTCTTTGTATCAATGTTAACAACATATGTATCTCCTCTCATTTTAACCCAAAACTCATTCCTTCCACCCCCACATTGGATCATAATAGTCTAAATCTTCAATAGCTTGATCGAGTTTTTTTCTTCTTATAATCCTAGGATATATAGTATCATCTAACTTCAATATTGCATCCATTTTAGTGTGGAGCCTAATTATAACCCGACTTCTTATCTCTTCTAACATATCAATGCAATTCATCCATCTTGTTTTTACAATCTCTGCATTAAAGCATTTTGAGATGTTGTTCTTAACCACATTTGATTAGCATAGAGTCTTAAAAAAAGCCTTACTCTATACCCTAGGATTTTGTTCTTGCAGTTTATCATATGCATCCCTGTTTAGTCTCTTCAACTCCTTCATGTTTCTCTTGAACTCAGCTTCATATGTTGACATTCATGCTGCCCAGAAAGCCTTCCTTAATGCCAATGACGAGAACTTTTTGTATATATGTGCCTTGCACAATTCCTGTGCTCAACAAAAGGAAGAATTTCATCAATGACAACTTTTAAGCCTTTTTGTTGATCACTGACCATTGTCCAGCCAACCCTATCACCTCCTTTTAAGTCTTCAACTACCAATTTTAGAAACCATCTCCAATTATCGGTGTTTTCACTCTCCACAATAGCCCATGCAATAGGATACATTTAGTTGTTCTCATCTTTATCCACAGCTGAGAGCAACTATCCCCATACAATAGTCTTAAAGAAACATCCATTTAGCCCAATTATAGGTTTACATCCCTCAAGCCAACCCCTTTTCAAAGAATGAAGACATACATAGAACCTCTTTTAGTAAGGCTGATCAGTAGAGTTGTTTCTATGCGGAAGGATGTCAAGTTATTGTTCTTGTTGGACTTGATCAATTCACTACCATAATCCCATATTTTTTCATAGTGTTCAACCTGTAAATCCCAAACATTACTTAAAGCCATGCTTTTAATCCTAGAACACTTGACTATAGTAGTGTCCAACTTAAATTTTCTTTTGATCTCATCTTGTAAGTCTTTTAACTTCCATTGAGGGCTTTTTTTGATTCTATTGCCACAAAACTGTGCCAAGAATTTGACTGACCCTTTCCTGTTTTTAAAAGCCCGCTACATCTATATTTTTTCTAGTATGTCTTCACTTTGCAGTGTGTTTGATGTTTCATCCATCCTGTTAACCCATAGCTCCTAAGGACATTTTGTCACGCAGACATCACTTTATCTCGCCAAAACTACCAATTTTGAAGGATCGGACTTGCAATTTTGAAAAATCACGTCGTGTTCTGTGTGTGTGTGTGTTTGTGTCTTTAACGTTCTGAATTTGCTGGCCAATTTACTCATTTTGCCTCATTCCTCAACACGTGAGTCACACGCAGTAACTATGAAGGAGATTTCCCTCCATTTTTGACCTTTGATGGGTCCCGAATACAAATATCATTATTCACGTAGGATCTGTTAGCCTACTAAGTCTTTTCCGTCATGTCCATTAGTCAAATTCAACGATTTTACATAAATATTCAAGTACAATCACTTGCTTATAAATTTTTTCTAGTACAAATATCAGTTTATTACTTTTTTTCAGTTGGAGTATCAACTTGTAAGTTGGGTCTAAGTACAAGCACAAAAAGTTGATTTTTCCCAAACAATAAGTGAGCATTATATTTTTTAGTTTTAAAATTAGTTAACTAAATCTTAATCACTAATATATAAGTTAGAATTGATTTTATAATATTAATTAACTAAAGATCTCTCGTATGAAATAGAATTGGTAAAATATTTTTCTTCCTTTTTTTACTTCTTTCTTTGCACATTAAAAAGTGTTTTAACTGTAGTTAAATTCTGGACATAATTAAAATAAATAAAATAGAATTAAGGAGATTTTAAAAAATATTTTAGTAACAGGCCTTTACCAAAGGCGAAGATAAAAAAAACAAATTTTGTCTTATTATATATATTTATATAGATTATAATATGTATTTATTTAACTTTAAAGTATTTTACTTCATTGCAGTTTTATGTCAAAATTATACCTACCCTCACAAGAAAAATTTTGATTACGTTTGTATGAACAATGCTTTATCCAATTTTCAGTGCATGAACAATACATGTTGAACAGTTGAAGTCGATTTCCCTGTCTTTTTTTCCCCTTTGTTTTCCCATAATAAAGCCATCCAAGGTTTTAATTTCTACCCAATTCTTAATAATATGTATTTATTCTTAAAAATGATAGGAGTACTTAATAACAAATCAAACGAGTATAAACTATTTTTTAAAAAAACTATATTTTATAAATTTTATTATAAAATAACACACGTTTTGTGAAATTGAGGGGTGTATAATAAAAGTTTTGTATCATTTTATGTGTATAAAGTGGTATAGTTATTACACTTCATTGTCCACAACTCACCCACAATCACCAATTCTCATGGCCCATAGGGGCGGGGAGCATCAATTTTGGTTTTGCGCTATAAAGTTTAAATCTTTTAAAGTAAGAGCTCAATCCAAAAAGGGAACTAATTTGAATTTTTATTTAAAAACAAACAAAAAAAAATAAAAAAATAAAACACCTCCCAAACCCAAAATTACCCGCCACCATATACACATCAACTCCATGGCTATGCCTTCTTCTTCCCCTCCAAATCCTCCCTCCTCCACCGCGACCGCCGCCGCCGCAACCCCTCGTCTATTCTCTAATCCACCGCCGCAATCCGTCAACAAAGCCCCAATTCACCATCACTCCGCCGCCGCCACCACATACCAATCTCACCGCCAACAACCCCACCTCAATTATCAAAATATTGCCCCAAGGGTCCCACAGTTAAACAAAGCCCACGACCCACCGGCAGCTCAGGGGATTCTTTACCCACTAGCATCTTCAGGCCGGGGATTCCTCCATAAACCCACTTCAGCCGCGGATCAGCCAGTCGCTATGGCCGGCCCTGGCGGCTTCCCCCCTCGGCCCTATGCTCCGGCTCGGGTGCCATATGGGTGTCAGCCAGTGCACTTGATCCGGCCGACCCATTTGCAACACGGTCATGTTG
This sequence comes from Aralia elata, assembly GCA_034770075.1. Classification (NCBI taxonomy): domain Eukaryota; kingdom Viridiplantae; phylum Streptophyta; class Magnoliopsida; order Apiales; family Araliaceae; genus Aralia; species Aralia elata. The sequence continues at coordinate 39,824,182 of CM068385.1, forward strand.
GTTCTACTGGTGGTGTGGTTAAAGGCATTCCAGTTTCCTCGCATCCCAAGGTTTGAACGTTACTTTTTATTTTTTCCCAAGTTTTTTGATTTTGTTAATTAAAATGAGATTTTTTGATTTCACCTGATAATTTGATGATTAATGCTTTATAATTAGCTCAGAGTGAGCTGAATAAATTTGTCTTTTTGAAGTTTGTAAATTCAAGAATTGCTAAATAAATGAACCTGTATGATGAAATTCAATCTGTTTAGTAAATTTATGCTTAAATTCAAGTAGTTTCTCCTGTTTGTCTGGTTTCAGGCTTTGATTGTTGAAATATTGTTAGGTGTGATTTGGTATTTTTGAATCTTGGAGTGGAGAATAAATGATCTTGGCTTCACACTTTATTTTATTTTTTTTCAATCAAAAGTCCAAATTATTGGCCCAAAACCACTGGAGAAGTGGAGGGGAAATGTACTCCGCTTCCATTTTTATGTTTGATGACAAATTAAGAACAACTATATAGCCCTTTGTCCTTATAATGAATCTAAGACATTTAATTATCTGATATATTCTCTTTATTAATAAGAGATTTGGGCATACAAAGTTGTGCATTCTGTTAGCATGAGTAATGAATGCTATAATTGTTACCTAAGTCAGCTTTCATGTGTATAAGGGAAGATTTTTTTTGAGCAACCAAATTAATATAATCCACACATTAGACCTTTTATTGTTTTCATTTACGGATTGAGGAAAAAGTAAGCCTATGACTCTTTGTTCTACACTTCTAGTCTGGAATAATTCATGCATGCCGCCTTTGTATTTGTTGGAATTAATTCAGCTTGCCTTATATGCTCGAATAACAAAATGATATACTAGAGAAAGTTGTACATGCTTTGTGTATACATGTTTCTTATCTGCTAGTTCTTTTATTTGGGATTGATATATATGTATCCACTTTAGACATTCTGTAACGCCTTAATCCCAAGTTCCACTTGCCCCGTGCGTACCACGGATCCTACAGCCCACCATAGGCTTGACCCAAAAGTCATGAATTTTAGGTACACATGAGTAGTGAGTTAGGTCTTATAAGGACCTATACTTTTCTTATTGTCACCGAGGATGTTACAATCACCCCACTTTAAGACTTGACGTCCCCGTCAAGTTCCAAACAATGTTCAAATTCAATCTCGGGCATGTTAGGAGTCTAGAGGTGGCTCCTTCGGGTTCTAAAGGTGGCTCCACTGGCCTCTTTGGTGTAACACTTAGTCCCGCATATCACTTAGGTACCACACTTTCGGTCGAATGATGGCTCTGATACCATTTGTAATGACTCAAGCCTAAATTCCACTTACCTCATGTGTACCACGGATCCTATAGCCTACCACAAGCTCGATTTAAAAGTCATGAATACACACGAGTTGTGAGTTTGGTCTTATAAGGTCCTTACCTATTCCCTTCTTATTGCCACCGATGTGGGATGTTTCACATTTAGTAGTGGGTTACTCTTGAGATTAGTTAGATGCTATGTTACACGGACTCGGATGGAGTATCCGGTTGGATACGGTTTTTGAAAAGTCTGACAAGGGTACTCCCTCCGTCCCAATTAATTGCTTTTCTATTTTTTTACACAAATTGACTATTTTTAAAATTAATAATTAAGCATATATAAATATATTTGTTAAAATTATAAAAATTGAAATTAGTAATAAAGTGATAGTACTTTCTTAGATGGTTATTGGTATCTTCACCTATATGTTAGCAAAAATAGTAAAAAAATTAGTTTTAAAAATAGTCAATTTGACTTTAAAAAGTCCTAGAAATGCAATTAATTTGGGACGGAGGGAATATTAACTATTGGACAAAGTTTGTTTTTCGAAAGTCATCAGTGTTTAGGTACTATTATTTTGACAATCACTTGTAAGATCGCTTTACGGCCTATTTGTGAGTTTTGATTTGAGGGGATGGGAAGGGAAAGTTCTTTCCAAAAAATTGGAAGGAAGTGCTTTCCCTTCCCTTCCCTTAAAATTAAAACTTACAAACACCGCCTTAGTGTTGCATCAACAGTTTGTATTAGGCCAACTTCATTGGTAGGCAGGTACTGCACAATAGTGTTTTATGAGGAACTTATTAATTATCTAACAGCTGTTTCATTTGTTCCTGAATCAAATGATCTAGAAGTTATAGCAACTTTGAGGTACTTATTATTGGGATAGGTTCAATATTTAGCTGGACAGAAACTGCTGCATTCATTATGCAACTTCTCTTCCAATTTAAATATGTAAAAAATTCACTGTTTCAGTTGACTTTCACCGTGTGTAGTGTTCTGTATCCTGTTTCTGTTTTGGTTGCTGCATGAGCTATCTGCATCTACCAGAGTAAATTCCCATAATACTAGAATCACTGAAACTGATATTTTCTGTTTTGCTTTGTAGTTTTCCACTTTGCAGAGTTCTTATTGTTGCGCGTTAACTATATTGATGTTATGCCTGCATCTTTCTTGCAATCTCTTTATATCATATCATCAGATTTGAGATTTATGGTCCTCTTATAGCTACTTTTTGTACTCGTCTTATGTATTGCGTTTCCATGTTCTAGGCTGCTGCTTCTCCACCTTCAGTGTCCGATTCTAATGGGTATAAAGACACAAGGTAACGTTTGATCACTAATATATATTCTTCTATCGGTTATCTGGTAACGTTTGATCACAAATATGTATTCTTCTATCAGTTAACTTCATTTATGTGCTGGTAATCCTTTTGGTTTACATTAGTATTGTTGATTACTCTACTTTCATGCTGGCTATAGGGATAGAACTAGGGAGGACAGTCTTGCCACAGTCAGAGATCGAAAGGTGAGCATGCATTCTTGTTCTTTTATTTGATTGGTTACATATTAATTTCATTTTGGGATATTCGTCAATGAGAAGAATTGATACTAAATTGAGGATGTGTATCCTCCTGACTGTTGAAGATGTACAAACCCAATCAGACAAGTTTCGAACCCTCCCACCAAAAGACACATTTAATCCATTAAAATATATCTAGAAGTCTCTGGTATCGTCCTGCATGAGTATGCACCATCTGTTGTAGAATTTTATATAAAAGATGAACCACATTCGGTAGTACTTTCTTCATCACTTTGCAATTCTATAGTTTCTCAGGTGTATAATGACTTACCTTACCCAAACTTTGGCTGCACTCCTGAACTTGACTTCCTTTCAACAATTGGGTGAATCTATTGAGTTATACTTATCATTGTCCCTACCTAAATATTTCCAAAAAGAAAGAATGATATAATATAATAACATACTCTGTGTGTGTGTGTGTGTACTCGCAACACCTGATTGACCAGGATTACTCATATAGATATCAAGATAAACCTTTTCTGTTAACGCAATTAACATTCTAAATCTAATCCTCTAGTTATAATGTTTATCTAGTTTGCTTTCAGAATTCATATTTTAGCTCTGATTATAGAAGTATTCTATGTGTTTCATGCCTATGTTTCTGTTTTCAGGTTAGAATAATTGATGGTGCTTCTCTTTATGCCCAATGCCGATCGTGGTTGAGGAATGGATTTCCTGAAGAAAGTCAGGTTTGTGCTGTGGAAACTGTGCTATGTATTATTTGTGCTTTCTTCTTTTACTGTTTTCCTTTCATATGAATAATTGATATTAATAACCGAGAGGTCAGATATTACAGCAAGAGAGTATTCGTAAAAGTAAAAGCGTGTACACATTTATTTTTGAAGAGTTTCTTAATTTTGTATGTGCAACTTAATTCAGTCCTTCTTCAATGTACCTAGACAGACTGCAGGAGCAAAGTCGGCAACTGCTTTCATATAAATAGGAAGTACATATTACTATCAGAGATAACAAATAGAATATTCTTAAAAGCTTTATACTCGTATATTCGTGAAGAGTTGGCTAAATTTTTATATGTAACTTATTCAATCCTTCTTTAATCTGCCTGGACTGCAAGAGTAAAGTCTGTTCAAAACACGAAATTTAAGATATTACCCCCATTCAACTCCCTTCCCCTACAGCTTCCCCTTCAATGAAGAATGTGTATTTCTGAAAAAGTAGTTTATTATTCAAGATATGTTTTATGATAATCTAGATTCAAGCACAAGAAAATTAATGATGTTATCTACAATTCTTGCAGCTGGAGTTAATTAAATACTTCCTGCTATTGTTAATATATATCTTGATTCCCATTCATTTGTGTGGTATTTATTCTTCAACATCAGTTGTAAGCTGTCATTGTTATCACCATGATGTAGCCTTGTTTTGAAACATATGTATGCAGTAAGATCCAGAAGTTAAGCACCAAAAGATCATAAATATTATTCTACATTAGTCTGATACAACTAAACTGATGAATATCCTTTCTTGTGCTTGTCATTTATTAAGTTATACCAAAAATATGAGTAAAAGATCCAGATTTTATAGCTTGGGTGCTGTAAATTGAACGATAAGCTATCTGCAAATAAGATCCATAATTATTTTTCCTCTGACTAGGCAAAGTTATGTAGCAAAGGTTTCTTAAACCTTTCAACACAAGCTAAAGAACTATAGTCAAATTCTACAAAGCAAATTGTTACCTATATGGTTGAAGAAGTTGGTACGATTCCCCATACTAGTCCTTGCTTTTAGGGTGTGGCTTCATCCTTTTCAAAACTATATTTGTTGCTTTTAGTGCCGACCAGTTGTTTGTCCAATGTACCTGGACAATAGAAAGAACATTATTCTCTTTATTGAGATATCTGTCTGTTAGTAGCTCTACTTCTTCAACTCCTTCGAGTCAGTGTCCATTCTTTGATAAAAAGGACTGCGAAGTTATTTTTTGTGCCAGATTTCCTAAAATTATATTGTCATTACAACATGGATGTCAAAATTTGTGTATACAGTTATTGAGACATCAGCCTTTGGACATGACAATTTCCTTTAAGAAAAGTTGCAAAACTGAAGTGCTGATGATTTTTGTGATTTTGTCTTATGGTACTGTATTGACTATTTATGCAATGTGTCTGGTTTAATTTTTGTAATTGGCTTTTTTGAATTTTGTTCTTCTGATTGCATAATGTATCTCATTGCCTTTTATGCTTGGCACTTGGCAGCCACAATATGTGGATGGTGTGAAGTCTCTTCCCAGACCTTTGCCTATGGCTATACCGCTGGCCGATGCTCACTCTCCGGGAAAAAAGGAAGGCGACAACGAAGAGGAGGTCGGTACTTATATTTTTTACATGCTTATTGTAATTTTTTCCTTTCATTTGTTTTTCTCCCATCTTATTTTATACTATTTCTTTAGATGGTGATATGGCGTTTGAGTACAAAATGAACAGGAATAGTAGTTGCGAGTAAGTATCAGGAAGTAGGAAATACAGATATGATGTGGGACATGTTAGCTAGAGATTTGACAACTTAGGAATATTACTTGGACTATGACTGTAAAAAATTGTAATTATAGGGTCTGAGAATTATTTAAACTATGTAAATTGTTTTAGTCAACATATGGAAATTTTTGTTTGTAAATTGTTAGTCAACCTATAGAAATCATTTTCAAATAAATCCTTGGTGAGGATGATACAGAACCACATTTTCTTTTTCTTTAATTTTCTTTTGGCCTTCTATAGGCATCTGAATTGGACCTACATGAAGTAGGCAGAGTACAAATCTGTTTCAATTGCACTGTGTTTATTTATTCTATTATTGTATACTAATTCAATGTTTTAAAGCTTGAATGATTTAAATAATGCTTTAGTTATGCACCTCTTAACATTTATTCACAGTTTCAAAATTTTTCGTTGTGATTCTTTAATGATATTCAGCTGCAACTGTGTCTCCTTCTTAATTATGATATAAGCAGTTAAGAATTAAGCATACTAGAAGAAAAATAAGTAGTTTGATGGTATATAGTTGTTCTTTGGAATTTGGATGCATTTAGTATTAGGATAGGTTGTGGTTATGGTTATTACTATAGGTAATTAATTCAAGATCCAGCTTTTAAATCTCATGGGTATCAGTTTGTATTGTCCAAATTTTTGTTCTGTTCGAGTCCAATTGGGAAATAATTCGGGAAACTCTTTTTGGATTGTTATTGTGACTGGTGTTCATTCTGTCAAATGTTATGAGGTACAATAATTGTTCTTCCCAATTGTTCTTCCGAACTAGTACGTAGACAGTCTCAATGAAAATGGAAGTTATATGTTGAGGAAGATGAGATTATTGTAGGGAAACTACTTTTTTTACTCTCATGACTTCTATTATCAACGAGTGTTTTGACTACTGGAAACATCAAATCTGTGTAGTGTAAATCTAATCGCTATGGTTTGAAGAACTTTCAGTTAGTCTTCTCCTCGTGATTCATAACGAGGATATGACTCTGGTACATGATGCTTAATACATATTTGAAGTGACACCTTTTTTGAGCAATCCCAAACCTCTGATTTAAATCCCTCTTATTACTTGGACCAGTTTTTTTTTTTTTTTTTAATTTTTTTTGGGGGGTGGGGGTGGGTGGGTTTGAGATCAGAAAGTGTTTCTAGAATGTCTTATGTATAAACTTAGGAGGGCATTTGCGATCTAATTCTAGGTCTTTATAAGCTTTGCGATCTGATTCTAATGTCATATTTCTGGTTAATTACTCTGAATGGTGTTTGATTAGTCTCCTTAAGTTCCTAGATCTATTTATGCACTGGTGCAGTGGTGCTTTCCCTTCTTCCAATATACCCATAGAGGAGGGAAATAAATAAATAAAAGGAAGAGAGGAACAGAAGCATCAATTTAGAGAAGTCTCATCAGTGGGGCTAGCCTTAGGACATGGAATTTGAAAATGTCTCATGGAAGAAAAAAATCAATTATATGTTAAAATCCAGAAACTTTAAAGCTTAATTAATACAAAAGAAGGACCGGTAGCAGCTTGAACAATTTAAGAGATTTCAAATTCTTTTTGGAAATACATTAGTATGTGTTCGTGTGTTCGACAAAGGATTTTGAACCGAAAAAGGGTTGGCATACAGATCTAAGAATGTAGCACTTTATTTTCCCTTTTTTAAATTTTATTTTTGTGTAGATGATTGTGGAATTATTTATGATGGCCAATGGCTGAGTATAGTCTTTCCTATTAACAGTTTGTTTCCAAAAAACATAATTGATTTATTTAGACCAAAATTATGGGGCAACTCTTTATGGCCAAAATTAAGGGGTGAGTGTTTGCTTTTTGTCGCTTGACCTTACTATAGAATGCTTATTTTTATTAAATCTGGGTTGTAAATGTTAGAGTATATATCTTGTACCACATTGAATACCTTGACAAAATATGTCTAGTATATAATGACTTAGACCAACTCTTTTCATTACCAATTGATTTTGAGTTAGAGAGCTTAATGTCTTTATATACTAGACTTTGGGCTTATTTTATAAATCTAACATGGTATCAGAGCGGCTGACTATCCTTGGGCCTAATTAAACATTTTTCTTAGCCTTCATTCTTATCCACTTGCAGTCCATTTCTTAAGGGTCAAAATTACCCATTTCTTAACTAGTACCACTTATCAATTGGGCCAATAAATGTCTGTGGTTTAATATCTTCTGGGCTTGTCTTGTGACTAACTACTTTTGGGCTTGCTTATCTTGTGTGGATCTTCATATTCATCGGGTCCACGTGCAACCCTCAATACACTGAGTTACACGTGAGGGGGAGTGATAGAGTATATATCTTGTCCCACATTGAATACCTTGAGAAAATGTTTAGTATATAATGACTTGGGTCAACTCTTCTCATTGTCAATTAGTTTTGAGTTAGAGAGCTTGGTGTCTTTATATACTAGACTTTGGGCCCATTTTATAAAATCTAACAGTAACTGGTGTGCTGTCGCAGGCAATCAAAAATAAAACCTTACTGCGAAAGATAATTATGTAGTAGTGCAAGTAAGAGTCGATCCCACAGAGAATGATTTGTTTTGTTTTTATGCTTTGTAACCAAAATTGGGGGTTTGATTGTGATTGTTAAAGTAAACTAAAAATAATGCAAAATAATTTATTAAAGTAAATCAGAGAAAACAAATCTTGGATTAAATCAACTTTCACCTCATAAACTTACGCTGATCATTGACTCAAGCATAATCAATTCATATTTTGAGTATTCACCGTTAGAATCAATTCACCATTTTGAATCATTCCGTGTCTTTTTTTAATTTTAGTTAGATAGAAACAAGCGATCTAAATAACTCTAACTACTAAACAACTTTAGACAAGCGTTAAAAGTTTAATCTAGTAGATGCTTTAAGAACTAGAAAAACAGATGAAGCTAAACAACACAAGCACAAGCGGTTGCATTTAATTTAGTTGAGTATTCTTCCTAAGATATAATAATCTCGTGATCTGCAGTCAATCATTAACCTTAGTTGCTTTGCAAATTAGAGTGACCAAACAATTACAGATTTGATATCTAATTTAGCAGTAGATTTCAATGAATAATAAACTAGTTTGCAACCTAACAATTAAACAGTTCAATCATTTAATTTAAGCACAGAAGAATAATCAATATTCAAAATAATAATTGAACAATTAAAATCAATTAGATCTCACAGTGTAATAATCTGAGGCTTCCGTCTCTTTAATCCAAGAACAGAAATTTAGTTACACATGACCTTGAAAACACCAAAGAATTATAGAGAGGAAAGTTTGTAGACAAGTCCCTAAGTTTTCTTGGTAATCCTCTATTTATAGGCATAAGACATTAGTCATTTTCCATGTAGGTTTCAACTTTTTAGTGGCAATCAACTTCCTTCAAAGAGATCTTCTAGATAGACTTTCCTTTCCTTCATTGGATTTGACTTGCACACCAAGATTGTTCCACCTCCTTTCTTCTCCTTGTAGGATTCTTCTTGTTTCTTTTCTTCCATGAATAGGAGTATTAAATATTGCTTGATCACCAAGATATTGACTTTATTGTAATAATATATTAAATCCTACAAAACAAAATAAAACATATTAATTAAATAAACTAATATAATTAAAAAGGAAAAACATTTAATTGCACCTTAAATAAAAATATAAGAATAATGAGTGTATTTAGGCACAAAATAAATACAAAAGATTAAGCATTAAGAGATAAAAATATAACAAATTCCATTCACATCAGTAACCATTATCAGACACTCTCCTTGTTTATATTAGAATGAACTTTGATATCACTCTCTATTTTAAATTATTGCCTTATTGGTTATCTTGGGGAATGATGATAATTACTTATCCTTTAGTTTGGATTTCTTTGTATCTTCACCTGTTTCTTTGTTTCATTAGAGAAGTAAATATGTTCCATTTATTTTTTTTCAGGATGAGGAAGATGTGGATCATTTATCTCCAGAAGAGTTGTTGCAAAGGCACATAAAGCGTGCTAAAAACGTTCGGGCAAGGTATATATCACTAATTACCATTTTTGTTCAAAGATATCATTTCCATTCCAACATGTAGCATTGTATGTATTTAGAAAATTTTAATGAGAAAAATCTAAGTCGGTGTCTCTAGTGCTATTCAATGTAATAGGAATATAGCTACGAAATGAACATGGGTAGTTCCCCATATTAATGGTATATCTACTTTATTTTTTCAGTAAGCTGTGTCTACTGTATTATATATATACACACACATTACTGCTTATATGTAATACTCATATTAGCTGTGTAGTGAATATGGATTGTTTACTGCTTTTTTTTTGTTGATAAATGATTGTTTTCTGTTTTGATGCTATGTCTACTTTAGTGTATATATAGTCATTTCTATGTAATTGTAATATAGTTATTTGATCATTTCCCGTATCAATGCTATGTGAATCTGTATGAGGCTTATGGTTATGCCTTTTGATATTCCATGAATGTGCTGGGTACACTTGCTTACTAAGTTGGGGATCTATTATTATATGTGACACATGCTAAATTATTGTAGGGACTTCTTTTTGTAGTCTGTAGGGGTAGGATACTAACTAAAGAACAATGTTGGGTACATTGTTCAAATCATCAACTGATGTAGTAACTCAGATTGCTCAGCATGTCTAAACAGCATCAACTTTTTACGCTTGAATTAAAATATAAGGAGGCCAAATAGAGGCTCATTTAACTTTTTAAAGAGGACTTCCTATACTCACTCTTGTCTCACATTAATTGCCACACTTCTTGTAGTATGTAAGACAGTCCAAATATGCATTTAATATTATACTTTTATAAAATTATAATATAGATAAACTATAACATTTGAATATTTAAATATGTATAATATATTTAAATATACTTTTTGGAACCTCTTTAACTGCATGTCACACAAGCTAAAAGAAGCGTTGAAATTTATGTGGAGCGGATGGAGTATTTTCCATCTTTCGGTCTCCAATTTTCTGCAAGATTTTTTTGTTTTTTAATTTAAATTAATTAACTATTATCCTAGTGGGTAGAAGGCACCTCAAACCCTACATGGAAAGAAGGCCATAAAGGCTATAGGATAGCGCCTCGACTGAGGCTACAATTAAGGCCATAAAGCTATAGAATAGTGCCTCCACTGAGGCTAGTAAAATGTCTCCACTGACAGTCTAACCAATGACTAATCTCATATAAGAGAGGGTATGATACAATTGGAGCTAGAGCTCGTTGGTCAAGGTTTTTGTTTTTGATAATAACAAGTTTGTTTTATTTGGTTTCTCAAAAATGATGATACCATCGCATCACTATTTGAGGCTTGAGAATTTCTGAACCTTTGCAAAGTCGTACCACTTTGTTTTGTTGGTAATGGAAAGATAATGCTAAGATTGTAGAAGTTGACAACAACGGTCAGTAAGATGCTACATCCTCTTTACCACGGGGAGAAAAGTCTTGAATCAACGGGAATTAAGCAGGTCTAGAATCTATATCATAAGATGGATGTTAGAATGTACGGCTGTGAGGTTGGAGGCTCTCATTGGAAAAATAATGAAAGAGAACTAATATACAGGGTATCCCAGAGAGCTCATGGCTCAAACTTTTACGTCAAAATTGAGTTTTACGTGTGTATTGAAACCTTTCCACGAGCACATGGAGGGCACTAATTCTCCATTACCCCAAATAAGTGGTATAAGGTAGGCAAGAGGATCTTACACTCCCAAGTAGTTAACTGTTGGCATCTCTAATCGGTTGGATTCTTTAGAATAACCTGTTCATGTGGGGTTCTAGGAACGGGTCAGGGTGATGCATTGTTGACTCCTGTTCAGTAATAATTCTCAGTGGTGGTATTTCTTTTTAACGACATTCAGCACAAAGCCTTCCCCTTTCATATGGTTATTGAAATCCCATGTGTGCCATGTAATACATTATGTCGGTGTCCAAGTTGGATTTGGCTAGTGTTAGAAGCCTATAATTGATCAACGATTTCGTGGAAATAGTGTGGGATGCGTTGAACTCTTATTAGTCTTTAAGATTTGTTAACTTTGTGTTAAGCTCAACAAGCATTATCATCATTGAATGATCTACCTAGAAGAGAAGTTCTTGATTGCTATCTTTCCATTAAAAATATTTCTTTGCAGCATCTAAGTATTTGATGTTCTTTTTGCAGACTAAGAGAGGAAAGACTGCAACGAATTGCAAGGTACAAAACTAGGCTTGCTCTTCTCCTTCCCCCGATTGTTGAGCAACAGCTCAGAAATGATACGACGGCTGCTGGAAACTAAAGCACCTTCATTGACCCGACTTCCAGCTAGATATCTGTTCCCTCATTGAGATCAAGCCTTATGAGTGTATTTTTAAGATAATAAATTTGAAGCACACGGATTGATGGATTTCCGTGGGGCTGATAGTACTAACAGAACTAGTTCTATCTTCGAGTGTACTAGTAGTGTGTTCTTGTAGTTATGTTGTTCGATTGTGCAGTCATTAAATAGAATTGAGAGCGAGTTCTTTAGAGCACAATCATTAAATAGAATTAAGAGCGAGTTCTTTAGACTTTTGTCGAAGAACTCTTTTTCTTCAAATTATGAAGTTGGGAGATTTCCATGAATGATTCATATGTATTGGCTTGAGTTTTTCATTTGTATACAATTAAAACCGGTTACAAATAGTTTTGTGTCTTATGGAACAGTTTGCAGTATTTACTCCTGCTGTTTCTGTTTTAATTGTCAAATCTATTTGACCAGTAAACTTACTCCAACCAAACTTCTTCACCCCATTATGACTTTGGTAACTCTCTGTTATAGATTCTCAATTTTAATTGAATATCATGTGTCTGGCAGTTCAAAGTGGTGAATAATATTTACTGTTTCAATGTATTAAATTTACACCATTTCCTACTGGAGGGTGTCAATGTTCCAAGCAAGCAATATATTGGGCTAGGTGTGAATTAACTTGTTTTAAGTCTGCATTTACAATCTTTGAAATGGATCATAGGTAATATTATAAAACAAAGGGTTCTTTACATAAGTATACAACATATAGAAAATAATTACAATAATAGTGCATCAACTAAATAATTATGGAAACAGTAAAATATTGTATATTAATTTTAACAATAATGCAAAACTCGTTATTATATCCAATCCAAAAAAATTTGAAAACCCTTAATTCAAGGAAAAAACTACTCCACTTGCCTTGGCAGTTACCAACTAACCCAAAATATTCAAAAATCACGTTGCAAAATAAGGTATCCAACGAAGAACAAAAAAAAAAAAAACTACATCGATCATTCTATACTGTAAAGAAGGATCAATGGGGGAGTAATACAACAGAAATCTGATTCAAAATCAACAAGAAGCAAAAACAGAGCATCCGAACACCATAAAATAACCGATCAGAAACGTAATCAACAAATTGATTATGAGACAGTGTATTGAATCTGCAAATAAACTACAAAGGTATGAATCAATTAACCATGTTTATTAGCTTTTTATCAATTGATTGCAAATCAGTTTTGAAAATTACGAATGTCTGATTTATCCAATTAAATAGATTTTGAAGAATCAACACGCTGTTGTGTATTATGCAGTACGGAATCATAGTTTGGGGACATTCATATAAAAGTATGGTTACCTTCATTTAAGTGTTCATTAAGTTGTAATTAACCTTCGCATAAGCATAATTTCTGAGTTTCTGATAAACGATTTGTAAACAGTATTTTTAAAAATTGTTGATACTAATAACATATAATTTGGTTACTTTATAATGATAATTTGGAAACCTATAAAGTAATAGTATTAATTTCAATTAAAAAGGAGGATTGTGAGACAGATTCGTGACAAAGATTGGTCTCATTCGTCTATCAATTCATTGTATATTTGACAATACAAGCAATGTGTTTAAAATTTATTATTACTAAAAAGATGAAATTTGATTACTATTTGATGTTGATTTGCACACTATGTTAATAATTTTATTAATATTATTGTTTCAGTTGCTTGGTCATGGATATGATTCCAGTTGTAATCTACTTCAATGGAACTTGGAGTAACAATAACCAATATCAAGATTTCCAAGTTACCGGGGTACTAGTTCCTCATTCTTGTTCTTTCACAGAAATACACAACTTGATATACACTGCATTGAGCTTAGACTGCAACACAACAAAGTTGTCAATCAAATTTCATATTAGTGGCAACATCCCTCCAATGAAGGTGACAAATGAAACAACATTAAGATTCTATATGGAAGTAAGTAGAAAATCAGGTGAGCATGGAAAGTTTTCACTGATTATAGATTATGAAAACAACAATGGAGGCAATACAATGTTGCAAAACATGACAAATGAAGAAGAAAGTAGACTGCAATCTGTATCTACCATGAGATTGACACAATATCATTCAGAACTTGAATTGTTGGCAACACAAGAATACCAAATTGGATCACATTATGTTGAGCATCTGGCCATTGAATCTGTTGATAAAGAACAAGGCAGACAACAATTCGTAGCAAAAAATAGAGAACAATGTGATGAGGTCATATCTGATCCAAATAAGTTTGAAGTTAAACTTCAGCAAACATACAAAGACAAAAAAATCCTTATGCAAGCGATAAGGGTACATTCAATAAGGCAAAACAGACAACACAAGGTGGAAAGAACAAGTGGAAGAGACTTTGTTCTGGTTTGCATTGATGGTGAAAATTGCAAATGGAAACTAAGAGCTTCAAAGTTTCAAAGAGCAAATATGTTCAAGGTGAGAGAATTTAATGATTCACACACTTGTTCAGCAAACATACTGCTTAGAGATCACAGACAAGCAAGTAGTCAGATGGTTAGTGAATGCATAATGCATAAATTAACAAACTTCAAGAAAGTTTACACACCAACTGATATTGTCGAAGACATGATGACGGAGTTTAATGTGTCCATATCCTACCAAAAAGCATGAAGATCAAAAGAACAAGTAATGAAAAAAATAAGAGGGAATCCACATGACTACACTCTCATTCCTTCTTGGTTGTACATGCTGAAAAAAATAAATCCAAGTATGAATTGGAATATGTTCATTAATATTTTAAAATTTGTTAGTTACCCAACTTTTCTGATTTGGTTACCTAGTAAAGAAAGTTTGGCTACTAACTGTACTGTTGAGTTATTTAAAAAAAATGCTTTTTGCAGGATACAAGTATATTGATGAAATATAACTATCAAATGTCATTTTAGACACCATCTGAATAGTATTAAAAATATTAAATTATATTTAAATGGAAACCAATAGTAATACAAATAGTGCAGCCTAAAATACAAATGTTGATTTGGTAAGATACCCAACATTTATGATTTGTTGTTGCCTCTTTTTAAGTCTTAAATAAAAGAGCTCTAACTCACGCAAGTATACGTGGTCAACAAGTAATACAGAGGAAGTAAAGTATCGTCCCACAGAGACATGATTAAATTAATTCACTATGCATCAGTTCTATCACTATACTTATTTGCCTAAACTATTGTCTTACTTTTGGTGACAAAATTATTTCTATATTAATTAATAACTAATTATGCAAAGACTAACGAAATATATCAAGCTTGGAATTAATGGGATCCTAACTTCATTTAATAGTTCATCTAATTACCACTATCATGCTAGTAAGTTCACATATCACAGAAAAGTAGTTAAGGACACTAAAATAGACATAACCATTTGTCAATGCATTATGACCTACTTACATAATATCCATACTTGATAGACATCATGTAATCACCACTATAACCAAAATCACTATATTTCTATGTGAAATTGCAATTATATTGATTTTAAGCACAAGTCCTTATTTTGACTCTTACGGTGAAACAATATATTTCTATCTGACTCACACAATATTAAGCTATCCAATTAAGCCTCTTATTCGCAAGCTATCATGATTACAATCCATACTTATATGTTATTTTTCAATTCCATACAAGTATTGAAGTCGAATGGTGATCAAGCATTCATACATGCAAAACAATCATGATAGAAATTCCTTATGATATGCAAAACAATCTAACAATCAATCTTATAATTAGACTACTTATTAAAATCCGTTAGAATCCCATAATGGAGATTAGTTCATGTATGAACCAAAAGCCATCATGGCATCAAATCTACACATGGAAAATTAACAATCAATTGAATAAAGAAGAAGTAGATTGATCAAACCCAATTGTGAATAAAATTTCAAAGTAAGCTTAAACCCACATCAAAATCCAATGCTTGAACAAAAGTAATCCACACAAAAATCTCCTCTCTAGAAAAGTAGAATAATAAAATTACTAAAATTCTCCAAGTCCCTTCTTAGGGTTTCCTTCTCACTATCTGATCAATAATATTCACTAGAATCCTTTTCCGAATTGGCTTCCTTTTCCTCCTCCAGCCGCAACTTAGCAACAAATTTTGTGCCCTAGTGCCTCTGGTGTTAGCCCAAGCGCTGCTGGCGCTGAATTGTAACTGATTGAGGTGTCTTGAGGTGATGGTAGTGCTTCTGGCGCTGGATTGGGCGCTAATAGCGCTGAGGTACAGTATCTTGGCATGGCCCTAGCGCTTCTGGCGCTACCTCAGTACAAATCCTAGCGCCTTTGGCGCTAGGTCATGCCCACGTAATTATAGAAATGCCATTAAGCTCAAATTTTAATCCTTTTTAATTCTTTTCTTCACCAAATGACTTCTATACCCCTCCAACTCCATCCCACAATAAAAAAAACACAAAAACAAATAAAATAATACTAAAAACAGTTAAAGACCACAATAATTAAGCCTAACAATACATGATTCGTAGGTATAAAAGCCACTCATCAAATACCCCCAAACTTAACCAATTGCTTGTCCCCAAGCAATGCAATGATGCAAATGCAAACAAACTATGATGCCTACGAATCAAACAATCAACCAACACAATATCCAACATTAGGCCTCAAAGATATCATACATACTTAAGTAGAATCTCTAACCAATGCACAGTTTCTAACTCCAACCAAGTAGTTAAGTTACACCTGACATCACCCATGTCGTGCGTGTGTGTATATCAACCATTTCAATCAATTACAATTCAAATCCATCACATAATTGCCTTCTTAGAAGAAAACTTTAAATTACAACCCAATTCAACCCGTGAACACAACCAATTCAACTGAGTCAAGCAATCACTAAGCATAAGGGTATCACTAAGGTTATTTAACACATTTAAATCCTTTTTAAACCCTTCCCCAGGAATTTAAAACAATTTTTTTCTTTTTAGTGAGTGCATTTTATGCTCCATCTCACTTTCTTTTGAACGAGTGCGTTTTACGCTCCATCTCGTTCCATGTGTTTATGAGTGAGTGCGTTTTATGCTCCATCTCAACCCACCACATGATCCATTCTTCAATTGGGAAAAGTTCAAAATTTTCAAATTTCTCTTTTTTTTTCTTCACCCCAAGATTCCCCCAAACTTAGATTCTTGCCTGTTTTTCATTTAATGGACGTTTCACCGATATTATCAAGTTTTAACCCAAATCTTCCACCAGAAGAAAATTATGCAACAATTTGAATTAAATTGATCAAAACAATTGATTATGTGCTTTCCTTGCTAACAAAAGTTTCAGACAGGTTAAACTTCACTACCTAATCAAAGTCATCACTAAACACTAGTTTTCAATTCTTCTTAAGTTAAAACCATAAAACCAGTCTTATCATTGGCCACATTAGATACTATATCAATTGATGCTTAATTCATGTAACTAAATGCATAACACAACCTAAAACGCAATGCAACTACCATGCAACAAGTCTAAACACAATGAAACACAACAATCTATATGCATGAAAACAAAAAAACAAAAAACTACCCCCCAAACTGAACAAGACAATGTCCTCATTGAAAAATAAGAAGAGATTAAGAACAGAGGACTCCCCTGATGAAACATTACTCGTCTGCACTGCCATCGGCAGCGTCATCATCATCCGCATCAGGAGGTGAGTCAGGTGGTGGGTAAATAGATAGAGGAGAAACATTGATGTGGTACCCTCACTTTGCCCGATCTAGGAGTTGTACAATTTTTGTTTTTTAGAGTTCCCAGCCGAGCGCCGCTGGCGCTATGGATTGTACTAGAGTGGGCGCCTCTGGCGCTGGAATGTATATGTTGAGCCTTGTCCGAGCGCCTAGAGCGCTGTGCTTAGTAAGGGAATGAGCGCCAATGGCGCTACTATGCAGAAGCTAACGCAGGTGCTAGCGCCTAGAACGCTGGCTTGGCAAGGAATCAAGCGCCTCAGGCGCTATTATGCAGTGACTTGAAACATGCCTAGCGCTTCAGGCGCTGGGTGTGTGCTTTGTTGGGCGCTGCTGGTGCTTGGCCCTAACTTAGTCAACTTTTCAATCCCTTCATGCTACTACCTGCAATCAAATTAACCCTAAGTCCCGAGTTAGTTACAAAAACCCTTTTTTTCTCTTTTTTTTAAAAAAAAAACAAAATTAATTGAATAAACAAAAACAAAACAGAAAATTAAAACGCTGGGTTTCCTTTCAGATAGCGCTAAGTTATAGTCAATTAGCTTGACTGTCTCTGAATCTCATTCTGGTTTAATCGCAAAAAATATCATTGCATGCCTTCTCTTAGTCGTTTCTTTGAATTCCTTGGCATCATTGTACATTTGAAAACCCCCAAACTTATCTTCATCCATTGACAGAAAATAACTATCATCATTCGATTCAACTTTTCCTGTATCCTTGACCACTTCTTTCATTATCGGATTAAGCCTTCTTTGCTGTTCAACCGACGGCTTGCTACCATCTCCCAGCAGGATCTTATGCATGCAAAAAGAAGAGCTTATCCCCTTGATATCGGCTATGGTCCATCCAATAGCTGATTTAGACTCTCTAAGCACTCGTAGCAGTTTTTCTTCCTGAAAAGATGTTAGGGCAGAAGAAATAATCACAGGTAGCTTTGAATCTTTATTTAAAAATGCATACCTGAGATGTTCTGGAAGTGGTTTAAGTTCAAGTTCGGCACTGTAACGATCGCGGATCGCGGGTAACTTTGTAACGCGAGTCTATGAATTTTATTGAATAAATTGAACTTTTATTAATATTATTCCGTGTTATGTGTGTGAATATTTTATTACTACATATGATGTGTAGGTAATAATTTTTGATCGTTATTATTTTTATTGGAGTTGATTAAATCATTAGAGAAATAGCACTAAAGCGCTATTTACGCCAAGACGCCTTTTCGATTTTATGACTTTTCATAATTTCGCCAAAGCGTTAATGAGAGGGATTAATAATCCAAGTGTGGGATTTTATTTTAGCCCAATTGATTTTTTATTAGAAGCCCAATTAGAATTAAATTAGAAGTCCAAGAGTGGCCCAAGTTGAAGCCAAAGACCCATGGGTCAAGACCATGAACCAAACCCACCATCCATGACCCAAACCCATGACCCATGAAGGGAAATGGGTAATATATTGCAGCTGGTCATTTGTAGAAGGAAGAAGAGTACGTGAGAAGGAAGAGAGGGAGAAGGAATGAAGAACGTGATGCATTTGGGGAGAAGCAATACTGCATTTGGTAGAGGAAGAACAACTCGGGAGAAGGGAGGGGGAGAGCCCAATGGCTGACCAAACCTTGGAGGAGCCGAAGCTCTCCTACCCGAGCATTGGGAGCTGCCGTGTCTGGCATGCTCAGCCCTCAACCCATCCATGGAGCTCTGATCACTTCTTCTATATATACTCTCCCATTGCTTAGCCTCCATTCCTTTCACTTGTTGCTTGGTAAGAAACTGAATATTTAGAGAGTGAGAAGAGTGTGTTCGGGTGATTTGAGGAAGAAGAAGGAGTATAGTAGCAGCTGGCTTTAGCTCAATAGCAACCTTAGAACAAGCTCAAGAGGTATGCAATATAGAGCTTAGCTCATTTCCACATTCTTTCCAAGTTTCTAGTTTTGCTATGATTGCTTGTTGGAGTAATGTTGCTGAAATTGTTTGGTTGTTCATGAACGTGTGTATATGTTGTTAGCTCTGTATAAAGCTTGTTATTAATGTGTAAAAGTGGAACAATGAATGAGAATCAACCTATGCATAAGGAATCAAGAAATGGACTGAAATGGACATTAGTGGACTGTTATTCATATTTTGTTAATAATGAAGTTGTAATCATCTTGGTTTGGTTGTGTGCATTGGTTGTGTACTGGTTGTATATGTCCAGAAGCTATGGGAGTTGATTTCATATGTGAAGTCAATGGTAACCATGTAATGATAGGCTATGAGTTATGAACTCTAAAGCCATGCCCACGAACTATTTGGTTTAATGTCTAAGAGAATGATTTCTCTAAGGAACATGAGAATTAGAGATGATTAATTGATTAAATGATGTTATGATGCATAGCTCAGTTGTAAAAGTATGTTTTGAGTCATATGGACATGTTGTATAATGGCTAAGAAGCAAAGGGGACGAATCCAAAATTGTTGGTTTTGGTTCTGCAGTAGCAGAACCTGAAAGCTCCTGGATGCAGAGGGGCGCAACTGCGCCACTCCCCAGTATATGACCTGCGCAGCTACGCTGGTCTGCAGAGCTGAGAGTCCCTGGATGCAGAGTGGCGCAGCTGCGCCACTCCCAAGTGTAAGACCTGCGCAGCTGCGCCGGTCTGCAGAACTGCATTGTTTTGCTGCTTTGTGTGGTTGATGCGAGACCCCCGTTTGGGTAGTCGTAGTGGCAATCAATGTTCGTAATGATTATAATGTCTTGATTAATGTAAGCCAATGTTTGGTGTCTATTGTGAGACTAATTGATATGTGAATATATGTTTAAATGCGTAGGACATATTTGAAGGACGATTAACGTCAACTAGTAGCAAGCGCTTAAGGCAAGTTTCCTAAACCCTTGTCTAACCCTTGTGTTGGGCAAGTTCTCTAGCTTCATTCATTTTCAGTATTGAATGCAAGTTTCACATCTTATACAAGAGACGTATATTGTGCAAGTTTATTTGATTCATTTGATTATATTCTCTTGACTCTCATGCGATGTTTGAAGTTTCGATTTACGCAATACATATATGGTTGTGTGAATTCCTTACTTATATAAATTTTCAGTATTTGCACAAGTATTCGAGCCATGTTATGACATAAATTGTTGAAGTTTTCAAGTTCACATATATATGAACTGTTATAGAGAACGTCGATGCCATTTGTTTCGGCTAGACAGATATTGAAATATTTTATTGATTTGATAATAAATCCTTGAAATGTTATTGATGATTAAGTAGAGCTATCCAACCGAATTGTTTTGGTTAGGATTCCGAGACATGAATGAGATGAACAACCTTAATATTAGGGGCAGTTTTTAGTCAGTTATTCTGACAAGGCATCGAGCGCCTAAACAAACGCATATAGTCGTTTCCAGGTAGAGTGTTGATCAACATAGAGTACAATAGGCTGATCACCTAGAAGTGCTCGTAAGTAAGACAGTTTGCAGTTATAATGCTGTGTACCTTTTCAAGAAAGCAAAAGAAAGTTCAAGGTCTTATGACCACTCAATGTCATTTCAAAAATATATTTTTAAAACAAAAGCAAAGTATTATTCTTGTTTATTCAGAATATTTCACAACTATTGTTCAGTTGTCGAAGAGAAATGATATGATTGATGATATTGTTGTATTTCAACTGTTATACTTACTGGGCAATTGAATGCTCATTCTTGCTTTATATTAAACATTGCAGCTAAGTCCGAGCGGGCCGAAGGTTCTGGTAAGGACAAGGGAAAGGGCAAGATGAACGTCTAGATGGCGTCATAGTTTATTTGTATTAGAAATGTTGTAATACTAAGACTTATTATGTATTTGGAATGATGTTATGGTAATAGAACCTGGGATTGAGAGTAAGACGTGTTGTAATAATATAGTAATTACATTCATGTCTATTATGTTGTATGGAATGGGATGTACCGTGTAGCACCGGATTCGGGTTTGAGATACCCGAATTTGGAGGCGTCACAGGCACATTCTTCATCCTCCAATTCTAAATTTTTAGCAATCACTCTTTGCAATGGTTCATAGCCCAACAAACTTTCCACTTCATCATGCACTCTACTATCCACCAAGTCTACTCTGAAGCATTCTTCTTCACCGGTCGGGAGCTTTATTGCTTTAAAAACGTTAAACGTCACCTCCTGATCATGTACTCGCATTGTGAGCTCCCCTTTCTGCACATCTATCAAAGTCCTCCCCGTGGCTAGGAATGGTCTCCCTAGTATGATTGGTATATTTTTGTCTTCCTCATAATCCAGAATGATGAAGTCCGCCGGAAAGATAAATTTGTCCACTTTCACCAGTACGTCCTCCACTATCCCCCGTGGATATGTGATAGATCTATCGGCTAACTGCAGAGAGATATTTGTTGGTCTTGGTTCCGGCAATTCCAATTGACTGAATACTGACAACGGCATCAGGTTGATACTTGCCCCAAGATCACACAAACATTTATCGAAGCTCATCTTTCCGATCGTGCATGGGATTGTGAAACTGCCCGGATCTTTCAGCTTTGGAGCTAATTTACGTTGAAGCACTGCACTGCATTCCTCTGTCAAGGCCACTGTCTCAAACTCGTCTAACCTTCTCTTCCTTGACAATATACCCTTCATGAACTTTGCATAACTTGTCATTTGTTCCAATGCCTCCGCGAAGGGTATGTTGATCTGCAGTTTCTTAAAAACCTCCAAAAACTTTCTGAACTGTTTATCATCCCTTTGTTTATTCAGTCTTTGCGGATATGGAACTCGAGGGTGAACTTGCGGTACTGTATTCACGGGCTTCTTATCTGAACTAGCTTTCTCCTTCTCTACTGACTCGTAGTTATCCTTCTTCTCTTTCTGTTCATCTTCAATTTTTATCTCAGTTTCTACCCCAGTGTCATCCCCTTGTAAACTCGGTGCTGCTGAGTCTGGTACATTTCCTGAATATTGCTTTCCCGATCTGAGTGTAATGGCCTGACACTGTTCCTTGCCTTCTCTCCGTGGATTTGCCTCTGTGTTACTTGGCAATGAACCCTGGGGCCTGCTGTTAAGCATAGTCGCCATTTGCCCCATCTGAGCTTCCAGATTTTTAATAGCCACTGCTTGGCTTTTGATCATCACCTCTGTATTTGCCATGTACTTTAACATCATCTCCTCCATTTCTGATTTCTTTTCCTGCGGAGGTGCATATGGAGTAGGATGTTGTTGTTGAGAATATCCCGGTGGAAAAAGTGGTCTTGGAGCATACTGTTGCTGTGCTGGTTGAAACTGATTGTTCTGCTGAAACTGCTGTTGCTGACTTCCTTGGTTGTTCGACCAACTAAAGTTTGGATGATTGCGGTTGTTGGGGTGGTATGTGTTCTGAAACTGACCCTGGTCTTTCTTATAAGTGTTCACATATTGCACCGACTCCGAGTTGATAGCACATTGATCTGTTGAATGCGACCCCGCGCAAATCTCACATACGAAGGCAACTGACTTGGCTTTGCTTTCCGACAACGACTCTATTTTCTTTGCCATAGCCGTCATCTGTGCTGACAACTGAGTAATAGCATCCACTTCTAACAAACCTGCAACTCTGGGCTGTGACGTTCTGGCTGTAGGATTCTGAAAATCATTTGCTGCCATAGTCTCAATAAGGTTATAAGCCTCGTCGTAGCTCTTTGCCCCTAAAGCTCCACCCGCAGCTGCATCTACCATTTGCCTAGACTGTCATCCTAATCCATTATAAAACGTGTTGATCACCATCTAATCTAGCATCCCATGGTGTGGACACTTCCTTAGCATCTCTTTGTACCTATCCCAAGCCTCGTATAAGGACTCACCCTGTTGTTGCTCAAATTGAGAAATTGTTGTCCTTAGTTTTGCAGTTTTAGCCATTGGAAAAAACTTGGCTAGAAATTTTTGTGCTAGGTCCTCCGAGTTAGTAATTGATCCTGCAGGCAAAGAATGGAGCCAACTTCTTGCTCTATCCCTTAATGAAAATGGAAACAGTCTTAGTCGAATGGCATCCTCCGTCACCCCGTTGTATCTGAATGTATCACAAATTTCAATAAAACTCAAGAGATGCTCATTAGGATCGTCTGTAGCAGCACCCCCAAACTGGACCGAATTCTGCACCATTTGAATAGTTCCTGGTTTAATCTCAAAGGTATTTGCTGCTATTGCCGGTCTTACTATGCTAGACTGCAATCCAGTGATGTTTGGCATGGAATAGTCCCTCAAAGCTTTATGTTCCTCTCTTTGCTCGATTCTCTGTTCCTCCGCCATCTTCGGAATAGTTCTTTCTAACTGTGCTTGTAAATTCCTACGCACTCTTGCTTTCCAACCTCTTCCGTCAATATTATCCTGAGCTGGTGTCAATTCTGAGTTGGATGAGCGTGTGTGCATAAAACTTCTACAAGTACCTGGAACCAAAACAAAAATAAAAATAGAAATGAGAAAAGATTAGAGTTGTCTAAGTCAAACAATATAGCTTAAAACTGATGATAATAATAAAAATCTAACGACTGTCCCCGGCAACGGTGCCAAAAACTTGTTGCCTCTTTTTAAGTCTTAAATAAAAGAGCTCTAACTCACGCAAGTATACGTGGT
Organism: Aralia elata; assembly: GCA_034770075.1. NCBI lineage: Eukaryota > Viridiplantae > Streptophyta > Magnoliopsida > Apiales > Araliaceae > Aralia > Aralia elata. The sequence goes on from CM068385.1 coordinate 39,848,185, forward strand.
CAACAAGTAATACAGAGGAAGTAAAGTATCGTCCCACAGAGACATGATTAAATTAATTCACTATGCATCAGTTCTATCACTATACTTATTTGCCTAAACTATTGTCTTACTTTTGGTGACAAAATTATTTCTATATTAATTAATAACTAATTATGCAAAGACTAACGAAATATATCAAGCTTGGAATTAATGGGATCCTAACTTCATTTAATAGTTCATCTAATTACCACTATCATGCTAGTAAGTTCACATATCACAGAAAAGTAGCTAAGGACGCTAAAATAGACATAACCATTTGTCAATGCATTATGACCTACTTACATAATATCCATACTTGATAGACATCATGTAATCACCACTATAACCAAAATCACTATATTTCTATGTGAAATTGCAATTATATTGATTTTAAGCACAAGTCCTTATTTTGACTTTTACGGTGAAACAGTATATTTCTATCTGACTCACACAATATTAAGCTATCCAATTAAGCTTCTTATTCGCAAGCTATCATGATTACAATCCATACTTATATGTTATTTTTCAATTCCATACAAGTACTGAAGTCGAATGGTGATCAAGCATTCATACATGCAAAACAATCATGATAGAAATTCCTTATGATATACAAAACAATCTAACAATCAATCTTATAATTAGACTACTTATTAAAATCCGTTAGAATCCCATAATGGAGATTAGTTCATGTCTGAACCAAAAGCCATCATGGGATCAAATCTACACATGGAAAATTAACAATCAATTGAATAAAGAAGAAGTAGATTGATCAAACCTAATTGTGAATAAAATTCCAAAGTAAGCTTAAACCCACATCAAAATCCAATGCTTGAACAAAAGTAATCCACACAAAAATCTCCTCTCTAGAAAAGTAGAATAATAAAATTACTAAAAGTCTCCAAGTCCCTTCTTAGGGTTTCCTTCTCACTATCTGATCAATAATATTCACTAGAATCCTTTTCCGAATTGGCTTCCTTTTCCTCCTCCAGCCGCAACTCAGCAACAAATTTCGTGCCCTAGCGCCTCTGGCGCTAGCCCAAGCGCTGTTGGCGCTGAATTGTAACTAATTGAGGTGTCTTGAGGTGATGGTAGCGCTTCTGGCGCTGGATTGGGCGCTAATAGCGCTGAGGTACAGTATCTTGGCATGGCCCTAGCACTTTTGGCGCTACCTCAGTACAAATCCTAGCGCCTCTGGCGCTAGGTCATGCCCACGTAATTACAGAAATACCATTAAGCTCAAATTTTAATCCTTTTTAATTCTTTTTTTCACCAAATGACTTCTATGCCCCTCCAACTCCATCCTACAATAAAAAAAACACAAAAACAAATAAAATAATACTAAAAACACTTAAAGACCACAATAATTAAGCCTAACAATACCTGATTCGTAGGTATAAAACCCACTAATCATTTGTTTACCTAGTCAATCCAATTAGGTTACTAACTGTAATATAATTTAGTAAAGAAATGGTTTTTGCAGTATACCAGTATATTGATGAAATGTAACTATCAAATGTCATTTTAAACACCATCTGAACAGAATGAAAATTACTAAAAATATATTTAATTGGATACCAGTAGTAATACAAATAGTGCAGCATAAAATACAATTGTTCACAATATTTAGTACATATATTTACATTGACCAAACTGAAAATTCATTTTAGGATCCATCACATCCTTGGAGTTGAAAAAAAATGGTCGCTTCAAATATCTCTTCTTTGCAATACGTGCATCCATTGAAGCATGGCACCATTGTTTTCCAATCATTGTAATTGATGGAACCTTCATACAGTCAACCTACGGGGGTACACTTCTCATAGCAAGCACACAAGATGCAAATAGAAATATTTTACCTCTTGCTTTTGGAGTTGTTGATAGTGAAAATGAGTTATCCTGGAGATGGTTTTTCATTAATTTGAGAGATGCTTGCGGAGTTAGAGAAGGACAATGTATTGTCTCAGACAGACACGAAGCAATTATTAAGGGACTTAACTGTGTGTTCCCTGATGTGATGCACGGTTCATGCACATACCATATTTTGAAAAATATTAAAAATAGATTCAAAAAGAAAGGAGAAGAAGTCAAAAAGGCATACAACGCGGCGTGTAGAGCTTACACCGTTGAAGAATTCGACATACACATGGCTCAACTTGATGCAATTGATAATCGAATAAGGAAATATTTGGAGGAAGAAGTGAATCTAGAAAAATGCACGAGGCTCCATGGGACTGTAAGCAGGTACTCAACAATGACTTCGAACACCGCCGAATCAATTAACAATGCAGTCAAGGGAATAAGAGATCTTCCAGTTGCATCGATGATTGAATGCCTGCGTTGTATGGTTCAAAGATGGTATTTCTCGAAAAAAACATAACCATTTTACCACATACAATATAAACATTCATCAATCTCCAACTCTATTGGTAGCCAAAAATAAATTTGAAAGTTACCAACACAACATAATCAACCTATATAATGACAATAATGTAATGGATTGACCAAAACAAAATATACTAGTAACTGACAAACAAATCGTAATAAAAACAGTAATTTTAACAACTAAAAGTTGAACAATCCTTAAAACAACTCCAACTCTAATGAAATATAATACATTTTAACAACTATATAATAATCAGTTTCCAAACATATGAATGAAGGTAACTAAAAATCAATTAGCAAGTTACCAACAAATTATATTCAACCTGTATAATCACAATACTGTAGTCTAGTAAACAAAACATAATAAACTATTTACTGAATCTCAACTCGAAATGCAAACAATAATTTTATCAAACAACAACCTCAATATTAATGACACTACTGAGAAACATAACTTCGAACACCATAAACCAGAACATCATCATACAAAAAAAAAACAGAAGTAACCAAAAACAAATAAAAAATCTATATTCATAACAAAAATTAAAAATAACAAACCTTCAGATGTTTTTGCATGGGAACAATTTTCTACTTATTATGCTCAACTTCAATTTCTTTCTCAACTATTTGTTGAGAACCTTCAAAATCAGAATCTATACATACCACTGATTTAGCCTTCTTCTTCGCATGTCTCCCCAAATTCTTATCTTCAACATCTGACTTCAACACTAACTTCTTCCCCCCTTTTTATTAGACTTTGACATACTATCCTTCCCATGAACAGTTGTCTGTAAATCCTTCAAATAATCATCATCCCTAACTCGTTTACTCTTCCTATCACTCTTCTTATCCCCCATTTCTTCCCTGCTCTTCCTCGTAGACACCATAAAAAAAACAAAAAAAATCGAACAATGTATAACCAATAAACCAGAACAAACCGAACAACTATCAAATAATCAAGAAGAAAACAAGATTACGAGAATGACGAATTAAATAACCCAACACCAACTACGAATATAAACCGGCAACAACAATCACCGACGACTTGTTAAGATAGAAAAGTACCCAAAACGCATAATAAGGGTTTCCAAAGAAATAAGCTACAAAACGAAAAAAAAAAATTTAAATTGAAACCCAATACCCCTATCCCACAAAAAGCGGGTACGGTTTATTTTTTTAAAAAAATAACTGAATTACCATGACATCAGCACATTAAATAACACAACATAATTAAAGGAATAATTATTATTCACTAATAATGTAAATAAAACTTTATATACATTAATTGGGTAAATATTTAACTAGTGCACTATTCTTGTAATTATTTCTAAAAATGTAATAGAAAATGTAATTGTTCCATTTTCTATAGTAGATGACTTGTTTTGCATTGATCAACAAAAAGGGGACTCAGTATCCAAATATACTAAGAGGACAATGGTCACTTTTATATTTTACTCCAAATTAGAGTCTCTCATAGCATCTTCTCACAAAATAGAGCACTATCATAGTCTCCAATTTTTTTAAACTTCTTCCATCAATTAAAAATAATTAATAAATTTATGTTCTTTTTTTATACTTCTTCTCAAACTAAATCTCCCTTTTTTTAATTAAATTATATAATACACTAAATAAATCACAACATCAATATCAAACCACCAATAAATAAAAATAAACAAACGAAACATAATAATTTCAATCTCCTCTACTAACGTAAGTAGGTTTATCTCTTCTCTATGCTTCTTCTCATCTCTTCGGTTACAAATAATAAGTTTCTCTCTCTTCTTCATCTTCCCCGTATCTTGAGAACAAAGCTTGTTAATATCCAGTATGTTATCTTCTATTCTATGCTTAATAATTTTTCCCCTTTACGTTTTGTGCTTATGTTTTTCAGGCTAGCAGGATCTAAAATATTAGAGCTATTTCCTAAGTTTATTTGTGTGTTTATATATATATTCAAACTTCTTTCTATGTTACGTTTTAATAATTACTAGGATAGATTATCTTCTTAATTTCATTAGTTCTGCAATAACTCCCATATTAAGCGATTTATTACAATTAGTATCACTTGGATACCTTTTTATTTTGTTTAGTAAGTGTGTGAATTATAATTTATGATAGCAGCTACATAATTCCCGTATATTAACTCCCGTGCAACGTACTCTATGTTATACCTAGTACATTTTACTCGCGGAAGATTTTTAGGAATTTATTTAAATTTGTATAATTGTTAACTTGTTGTAGGCATAATATGTTCTGTCGAGAGTTTAGAATATTTTATCTACTTCCCGACTTTTGTTCAGCATACATACAAAAAGAAAAAAAAGAGGAGGAATGCAATACTTGTATTGGACTCCTACTAGATTCGACTCAGTACTATACTATTTTAAAATTATTTATTCTCTATTTTTGTCAAAATATTGCTATTCTTCACAATTATTTCAAGAACTGTTTTGCATTTGAGTCGATAGTTTTAATACTTTGTTACTTCTATTTTTTAATATAAAAGTAATCGGTTAGGTTAAGCAAAAGTAATTGGTCAAAAGTTTTAAAGGCAAGAGGATTAACTGTTGCCACAGGTCTCTTATACATGGTCTGTTTATTGACCTTTACATAACAAAGATTAATTATCTTATATCCAAATGTAATTTTTTTTAATCCTTCAATTTTATATTTTTAGTTTTAACTTATTTTAATATTTACTTATTTATTTATCTTTTAATAACTCATTTTTATTTTTGGGTAAATTTTACAAACTACTACTTTTGTTTCAAAATATATAAGATTACAAAATCAATATGTTATATTAATTTTTTGATCGAAGGGAGTATTGCTTACTTTTTAGATGCATTAATTACTATATATTCATAAATTTGATTATTATGGTAATTTTAACTTACGATAATTTGGGATCACTACTTTGCATGTGTTTGCTTCACTTTGTTGTAAAAATGTACTTTGTACTAATTCTTACAAACAACATTGTTTTCAATGTACTAATTATATTGTAAAATATAATTATTTATCAAACAACATTGTTTAGTTTTTATTTTACTAGTGAAAGTAAGTAAAAATGTAAAAATATAAAAATAATGAAAATAAGTAAAAATATAAAAATAAAAATAAAAGTTATCAAACGAACCCTAAGTTGTCTATTCTTTTCTTTTTTGTCAAAATTTACAAACATAGGTATCTCCCATCTAAATTATGAAAAGTTATGGGTCAAAATGATTGATCTATAGAACTACAATAGATATTCTTTTCAATGGACGAAATACATTCTCAAATATATGTGCATGTAGGACTAACCTTAAGGGTAAGTCTAAAAATTACTCCTTGAACTGTAAGTTTCATTTTTAACATTTAACATTCTTATTTAGCACATAATCAATCCTGACAAATTAACAAATCTGCAAAATGGAGATTAGCTGAATTAGTGCATTCATGTAATCCGCTTATTAGATCAAATGCGATAATCTAAAGATAAACTTCTCCTTTTTACTGCGTAAAATCACAAGTTTAAATCTATTTCTTAGTAAAATTTGAATCAACACATGCACTACATGAATAAAATAAAATTTAGGTTGATCTCCTTCCTCCTGATCCTTTATTCAAATTCTTCCTAGGTCTCTAGATTGTAATGTATTCTTAAAATTATGAAATTATAATAATATAGGTTTCCAAAAAAAATGTACTATGCTTATTTTCATTTATAAAAAAGTTTATGCTTAATATATAGCATTATCGCATTCATGTAATATATATATATATATATATATATATAATATATATATATATATATATATATATATATATATATAGGGAGCGGATCAGGTGCGGGATCCCGCACCTTGTTAAAATGCGGAATTTTTTTTTTTTTTTTTTTTTTTTTTTTTTGCTATTTTTTTTTTAAAACAACTAAAAAAAAATAAATAAATAAATAATTATGGAACTGAAATTTTTACATAATACAGTGTTTTGGGCGTGATTTGGATACATATAACAAAACATGTATGTACAGGCTGCACAACTGTACATACATGTTTTGTTATATGTATCCAAATCACGCCCAAAACACTGTATTATGTAAAAATTTCAGTTTCATAATTATTTATTTATTTATTTTTAGTTGTTTTAAAAAAAATAGCAAAAAAAAAAAAAAAAGTCCCGCATTTTGTTAAAATGCGGGATCCCGCACCTGATCCGCTCTGTGTATATATATATATATATATATCACCCGAACGTCCAAACCCCACCAATCAACCAATTCAGAAAAGAGAAGGGCCATCCTAAACCCCTTTAAAGTTTAAAGTGTGAAATATGTGAAAAAAATAAACAGGGAAACAACAATAATTAAGTTAGGGGCTAATTAAGGAATTATTCCAAAAAGAAGAAAAAAAAATAGTGATTGAGAATTGAGGCCTTCATCGTCGATTCGTCTCTCTCAGTGAAAGCCTTCCCGTTCCCTCTTACCCTTTCCTCTTTCATACCCAACTTTCCTTTGCGTGTCGAGGTTCGAGAAAATCCAAATGAAGATGGGAAGTCCCTGCTTACGTTCAGGTAGAATGAATTTTGTCTATTTCTATTTCACTTACTCAATCCATTGTTTTCTTAATCAGAAATGAATTTTTGATTTTTGTTCCAGTTTTTGGTTTGTAAAACCCTTTTATCTTACGGGTCACTGAATGTGTACATGGAAGAACCATAATCTGCAATCTTTTGAGTTGTTTAGAAAAGGGTTTTGTGGGTTATGGATTTGGAGTACTCTGATATAATGGATTTTATTAGGGATGATATGGCCATGGATGTTGATTTGAACTTAGAGCCTACTGGTTCAGGGGTAGGGGTAGATCTTTTAAGTGGATTATCAGCCCGTGGTCGACTTCTTCGAGATCAAACTCGGCTAATTGAGGAGGTTACCGCTAGGATCACAGAACAGCAGAGGTTACTGGAATCTCAAAATCCTCCTCCCGAGATAAGTAATACTATTGCAGTTGAACCGGGAGGTTTTGTGGGAATTGGGAGTGAATTGCCTAATGGGGAAGATAGTGGGGTTGGTTTAGAAAGGACTATTGAGAGAGATAGAAATTGTAAAAGGGATAGTTCCCATTTGGTAGCTACAGCGCTGGCGATGGATTTGGATGTTAAGGATGGTGGTGGTGGTGGTGGTGATGGTGGACGCTTTTATGATTGCAATATTTGTTTGGAGATGGCAAAAGAACCAATATTGACTTGTTGTGGTCACTTGTTTTGTTGGGCATGCTTCTATCAGGTGGATTATGTTGATTCGGCTATCAAGGAATGTCCAGTTTGCAAGGGACAGGTAAAAGATACTAATATTACGCCAATTTATGGCAATGCCGACAATGACCATGTGTCAGAGTTGGAGTCTGGCTTAAAGATACCTCCTAGGCCCCCAGCACACCGGGTAGAGAGTGTTAGGCAACAGCGTGTCAACCGGCACATTTCTCATATTCCGGTTGCAGAAGCTCTTCGACGAATTAGGATTGGTATTGGTGCAACTGCAGAGCAGCCAAGGCAGCAGGATGTTGACAGTGCAAATGCTGGTTCTGACACCACTTCGCAGGTGTTGCTTCATTCCCGTCAACTTTCAAGAATATTGTCTGAAAATGCTTTGTCGTTTTCTTCCATTTCATCTGCTTTGAATAATGCAAGAAGCTTAGATGACGAATTTGACGCTTACATTCATGCCCACCTCCTGGGAAGAACTGACCCACAGTTTGTGCCGGTTAATGGTGGGGAGTTTAGTAGCAGTGTTGCTGTTATACAAACAGAGCTCCAGACTGTGGATTCTACTACTGAGACTAATTTTGCATTTACCCGTACTTCATCCTCCGGAAGATTTGATACTTCTGCTGCTATTATGCCCTTGGAAAACCCAGAAACTGGTTCATCTGTTGCAGGCAATCTTTCAACACCCCATCCTTCACCCTCCAGGGGAAGAAGTGGTGCACGTAGCGTTTCAGATGCTGAGAATGAGGTTTCTCGGGAAACTCGAAGGAGAAGATTGAGGTGATGTTATTTCATATATGAAGAAAAAGGTGGAATTGGTACAAGTTCCCTTGTCTAGAAACCATATTTCTGCTTCTGTTGCTGAAAATTTTTTGTTTCCTTTTGAATTAAAATGTTTGCCAACTCATGGAAAGCGTTGCCAATTGCCATTTTAAGTAATCTGAATTCAGAAACTCCCAGTTCAGAATAATTGTAGCTGCCATTTTTCTCAACCATGGACCATAAAGTTTGTTGCTTTTGGTTTTTAAAATTTGGCAAACATAATTGCCTGTTTTTGGGCCTTAGTAGTTAGTACTATTCATTAACTTGTAAATGATTATAATTATTTATGTAGTAAGGGTTTTTGTACAACAGAGACTTGGTTTCTTAATTACTGTAAGTTCTGTGATTGCTATTGCAAGCAGTATGTCTCATCCTTTGTCCTGTGGCTTTCCTAATAGTTTGCTTAAACTTGTCATGTCTTGTTTTGGGTTGGCTAACATGCCTTATGGTGTATGTAAATTGATTACTTGGATTGATTATTTCTTTAGAAATTTTATTATCCTTGGAATATTTACTTTTAAATTATTCCTGTGTAGCCTATTTTTACTAGCATACAATATATTTTAATTTGTAATCTATTATAAATTACTTCTCTAGAACTTGGCCTGTACTTGGAAGAATCCATTCTAAGGAGCAAGTTTAGTACTTCGTAGCATTGAGGTGGCTCTTAAACACGTGAAATGTCAATTTTTTTTCTAATTTATGAAGCTCTTGAATGGGGCTTTTTGATAATTCTTGTATAACAATGTTGTACTTGGAAGAAGCCATTTTAAGGAGCAAGTTTAGTACTTCTTAGCATTGAGGTGGCTCTTAAACACATGAAAACATCAAAAAAAAATTCTAATTTATGAAGCTCTTGAATGGGACTTTGATAATTCTTGGATAGCAATATTGTTCTTTCTAGTAGGATGTGCTGCCAAATGTGGAACTTGCTTTATAGAAGCAGTTTGTAGTTATTTATCTAGTATCACTTTCGTTTGCTTTTGAACTGCTTCTTGATTTGAGTACTCATCTCAGACTCCAGACTGTTGTATTAAAATGTGTCGCTCGATAATAAAACCCAACTAGTTTTCTAGATTTTGGTCGTGAACCATATTCAAAACTGTTCTGTTGTGGAGAATTATGTCACTAGATAGCAAAACCCTGTAGATTTTCTTTCTGAACCATATTCGAAGCTGATCATCATAAGCCCGCTTTGCAATATAATTTTGCTTCCATATATATTATAGGATATAGGACTGGCGATTCCTTCAATATGTATAATGTGTGAACTACTTTATGACCTTTATCGGACAATCACTAGAGCTATATGTGTTTACCTGGTGATGCCAGTGGAACTTATCTATTGCTATCTGATGTTCTTTCCTACCGTGTTAATGTATTTTCATAAGAATAATGTTGCTAAATTTTCCATTAAAATGAAGACCATCGAATTTGCTTGACTTGATCAAAGATATGGTAGTTCAGAGTCTTATATTTGGACATAATTGATTAGGTTTTGCTCTGTACCTTTCTGTATGAACTGGATTTCTTTGGTAGGCTATATAACTTTTACTTGTTTTTACCTGACTCGATTTTTGAAGCCTTGTTTGTTCATCCTTTTGGCAACCATTTGCATTTAGTTTTTGTTCCTGAAGCTCTATTGGTTACTAATTATACCATTAGCTTTACCAATCAGTGCTTGTGGGCACCTGATCTTTATTTTTTATGCAATTAATACTATCATTTATTAATTTGTGTGTTGTGTTGGGAGGACTAGTGATTGGATATTTTTAGGGACACACACACACATATATATATATACACACACACACACTGACACACATACAAGTGATTCATAACCAAATGTGGTTATTGTGGTTATGGAATGTGTAATTTCTCAAATTCATACTATTATGATGTGTAGAGAAAGTTCTCGTACGCAGCATAATGGTGCATATGGAAAGTTTCCCATAATGGTGCATATGGGAAGTTTCTCATAATGATGCATATGGAAAGTTTTTGTACGCACAATATATGATGCATATGGAAAGTTTTTGTACGCACAATATATGATGCATATGGAAAAGTTCTCATACGCAACAATGGTGCGTACATAAATTTTAAAAATTCTTCCTACACACCATATCAAATTAGGTATAAAATTATTATGAAACAAGGTAAATGGTTTTCTTTTTGCCTTGAGTATAAGCTTGAATGCTTGATAGATTTAAAGACGGTCTTTGGACTTGGGCTACTTGGCCTCCATTGCTTTCTTTTTTCTTTTTGTGTACCTACCACTTTCCTTTCCTTTCCTTTCAACCCTTTTGTCTTTCCTCTTTGAGGCTATTTTGAGGTATTGCTTTTGTCATATCTCACACTTAATTAGTCCACTGAGGAGATAATAATCACTTTTATTTGGATAGATGGAGTAATTTTGTAATTGATTTGACTTGGATTAGTTGAGTTACATTAATGTCTTCAATTTATGTTTACTTAATTATCACTCTTATATTGATGGTGTCTTCAAATAAATAATGTCTGTGGTAATGCTTGTGTGATCAGTTACTGTAACATTGTGTTTGTGAGTTACTGTAACACTGTGTTTGTAAGTTTCAAAATAGAGAGTAAAGAAAGGAGAGTAAAAGACATTTAGGAAGGAGAATAAAATTTCTTGTTTGTGAATATTTAGAGAGAAAAGAAAAGAGAATGAGATTTTTTTAAAAATTTCCTCCCAAAAATTTCCTTTTAAAGTTGGGAAGATTTAGAAAACTTTAAAAGGAAATTTACTAAACACTTAGGTCACATTTGTTTGCAAGGATTATAATCCCAAAATTATTAATTTTAGGATTATAATCTCGGAATTATAATACCTGGTTGAACATGGTATTAAATAATCTCCTATATTAAGCCATTTTATAATCCCTAAATTAATAGTACCAAGTTTAAATTTAAAAATGAGTCCTTCTAGGGAGCCCGGGGTTGATGACTAGGGTTGGCGACTGGGAAACTTTTTTTTTTTTTTTGACTCTCAAATAATTTATGTGATTTATTGGAACTAAAATTAAAAAAAACAGTGATTTAGGTGTGATTTGGATACATATCAAAAATAGGGTTACACAGACCTAAATCGCTGTTTTTTTTAAAAAAAATTCAGTTCCAATAAATCACATAAATTTTTTGGGAGTCAAAACAAAACAAAAACAAAAAAATTCCCGATCGCCAATCTCAGGCTCCCTAAAATTATTGTTTAAAAATAAACAATACACTTGAGATTAATAGTCATATCCCAAGTATAATCATTGCAAACAAACATGACCTTAGATTACAAATTAAAATATCAAAACTACCCTTATAATAATTTTAAAAATATAAGCTCATAAGGGTAAAATAATAAATGTTATTTTAAATTAAAAAAAATTTCTAAAACTCACAAACACAATGCAAAAAAAAATTAAATTTCCTTTCCTTCGTTCTCTTTTTTCTCAAAAAAATTAAAAAAAAATTTCCTTTCTCTAAAATCGTGTTTATTTGCAAGAATTATAATATCAGAATTATAATTTATGGGATTATAATCCCAAAGATTATTAATCTTAAAATTATATCTCGGAATTATAATACCTAATTGAACATAATATTATCCTATTAAGTTATTTTATAATTTCTAAATTAATAATTTTAAATTTAAATTTAAAAATATACTTAAAATTAATAATTATATCTCAAATATAATCCTCGTAAACAAATACAGCTTAAACTCACAAAGCCCAGCGTAAGGCTTAAAACTCCTTGATATCAAACATTGGAGTATAATGAATGACGGTGACGGTGACGGTGACGGTGATGATGATGATGATGATGGGTGTCACTCCTTTCATCATTGGCTCGAGACAAAAGCTATATGATTGACTACACGAAGGAAAGATAGGCGTGTGTTCCCTAATTTGCCCCATTTATATCCTCTCCTTTCCACAAAACATATCTAAAATACCCATAATTCCAATTTAAAATTTGTCTTTAATACGTAACTTTAAAATAATTCAAATTTCTTTTGAGAAAATTTTACCACTAAATTATCGCTCACCACTTTGGTGTTGAAAGTGAAAATGACAATGGAGTGGGATGGAGACGAGAATTACGCATCCAATTTTTTTTTTTTTTGATTTTATTAATATTTCTTATTTTTATTTATTTATTTTCTACAGAGATTAATACTTAATAATCATTTTCTTTTTTACGAGAAATTTAATTTCTCACAAAAATTAATATTTTTATGAATTTATAAAAAAATATTTATTTAATAATATTTATAGTAATACACATATGAAAGTGGGTCATGTTGACACATACATGATGAGATTAAGAATTATAAAAGAAACAATTTGATTCCGTACTACAATTTTTGCCTATTAGTGTGTGTGTGTGTGTATAACATCTAAGGAAAGTTTTATTTTCAATGTGGTCCATGAACTCGGACGGGAACACACCACAGTTCAATGAATTCCTTAAAGATTGCCTTCTAATATATATTTTGTTTTTCATTATTAACATCTACTAATAATTAAAAACAAATATATATATATATATATGAGGGTCTATATTATAATAAATATATATATATATATATATATTAATTTAATTAATTTATAATTATTCAAGAAAGATTTCGATTAAGACATGAAAAGTAAATATAAATTTCATCTCAACCCATGTACTAGAATTTGCATCTCAGTGACAAATAAATTCGTTACTGAACATCGATTTTCATCGTTAATTACAAACTACGGATTTGTCCATCGCAAACGCCGTCGCTTATAGTTGTGTCACTAATATCCCTCATCGTTTGTCGTCACTGAAAACAAAATAGCAACGAACATGTTCGTCGTTGATTTATACTGTCCATTGAAAATTAGTCTTTTTCCAAGAAAAATATAAAATTTTAAAATTCAGTTTCTGACCTATTAAATACCAACATTCATACAAATATATAAACACCTGTTAATTTTTAACATATTTTCATTACCAACACACAACAATCATATATAAATATGTTTTTATTCAACAAATAATTCAATCTTTATCTTTATTAAAAACAAAATCCTTGTTTAATAATGCAATAAAATATAATACGCAATACCTAAAGTCAAATAATTCAATAATTAACCATTTTTCCCCCATCTTTAATCAAAATCTAAAAGCTTAAATATAAATTATTATCCTAAACTATTGATCTTTTTTCACTTTATTGATCGACCTTTTAATTTTTGCAATCAAAACATTAAACTCTTAATTTTTTTCATTTTGGTTCAATTAGAATGTCACGTCAGAAATTAGTAAATATGATTTTGACATGTGACATGATAATTCTTATGTTAAAAAAATATCATTTACAATTATTTAAATTATTTTACCAAGTTAAGAGGGCCTAAATATAATAAAACATTACATTTTAAAATTTAAAGATCAAAAACACAATAAACATCTTAAATTTGATCTTTCATCTCAATCACAATAAACATCTCAAAATCCTAACTTATCATAATCCATTACCACCGCCAAACAATACGTCTCAACCATCGTGCCACTACCGTGCCATCACCACGTCGAACCATCGGCCAACAGCAAAAAAATAATTTCAACTTTGAAAAACCTTTATTCAAATCGTCCACTTCACCATCATACCTTATCACCGCTGCCGTCGCTTAATCATCCGTTATGATCAAACACATACAATTGATTAAAAGAAAAAAATAAAATTTCTCTCATCTTATTTTCTTTTCGATTGTCGACTGCTTTCGAACTCCCAGATCCGAAAAGAAAAGATGAATTTAATACTCCCAAATTTAAAATGGCTCTCTCTCTCTCTCTCTCTCTCTCTTTCTGGTAATCAAATACATATATATGATATACATATAATATATATGTATATATATACACACATACATATATGTGTGTATATACATATGTATACACAGAATTACAAGTAACGGTTAAACATATCAGTTTGAATTTGATGGATGAATGAGTTGCTACGCGATTCGATTTTTGAGATTAGTTTGTGATAAATTTGAGAAGGTTTTAGTGGGGTTTTTTTTTATTAATTTTGTGGTTGAATCTGTATTAATCTATTATGAGCAAAAAATTCATTCATCTAAGTTTTGACTAAGTTGAAGAAAAAATTTTCCACATGTATGAAGTTTTCTGAGTTAGAGAAGAATCTAGTTTATTTTGATTTTTAATTTTTTTTTATCTTGACAAATTTGAACCAGTTGAATAATATGTTTATTATTTGAAATTTTATTTAATTACACTTTGTCCTTAATTATATATCAGATGAGATATTTATTATTATTAAACTCCTATCTTTTTATCTTTTTGTTCCTTAATCTAATATAATTGTAAAAAACTTTATTAAAAATTTTGTATTTTAATTAGGCTTATAGATTGATTTGTCACATCAGTATGATTAAGTTGACATCTCAATATGTCATGTCATTAAATTTTAACGTGACGTTTTAATTGAACCGAAAAAGAAAAAAATAAAAATTTAATACTTTAATTGAAAAAATAAAAAATCAATCACTGAAATGAAAAAAAAATTAATAATTTAAGATAATAATTTATATTTAAGTTAAATTTAAATTCCCACTCCGTTTAGGGCGGGTAAAATTGTCATTCCAAATAAAAAAAAAATAATGGGTTGTTGGTAGTAGTAGAATACAAGTAGCACTTATTATGTGGTAAAAACAAATTCTGAAAAGATGAAAGAGGACAAAAATGAAATGATGGAGTTTTGATGAGATCGATGAGGGTATATAAATAAAAGTAAAAATAATGATGATTGGCTGAGTACCGCGCAGCGCATGCTTTCTAGATATTTACCACTACTATTATCTATCTCCCATTTTTGACATTTTTTGTTATAGGATTCTCTCTCTTCTACTTTTTTCTATATAGTCCCACGGTCCCTTCTGTGTTTTTATCAATGACTTGAATGATGATGATATGATTATTGATAATAAATTATCCAAAAATTAAAAATTAATATTTTTCTTGTTTTTTACTTACTTCAGCATTTTCTAATTTAGAAAAATAAGCAACTCATGTTTTATATATTATTACTATTGAGTAGCACACATATATAAATTATGTGGAGTAAAATAAAAATTATATAAAATTTAAAAAACTAAATAAAAATATTTAATATAAAAAAAATAAAATAGTAATATATAATTAAAGTTGTAGAAAAAAATAATAATATGACATAACTATATCACTGACATTAACGATTCCGAAAAACCGCTTTATAATATAGATATTTATACGTTATATCTTTTTCATCCCACCAATAATGATTGAATTATATAAAAAAAATGTCCCATCAAAAATGTCTAAAGTACAAAATATAATTATAAATAATTATATAAAGTTATAAGATCTATTATTCTTTATTTAATGTACTTATAGATTGGATATTTTATATAATTATGTATACATCAAATATAATACCGTTGATTATATGCTTATCAGAGATAAATGTATTATATTTTTAGAAAGTTGTTCTCTTACTGTATTCTATTCTCTCTGTCCCCGAAAGAATGAACGAAATACAATTTGTATATATATTAAAAAAAATAAAATTAAAGAAAAAAAGTTTTAATTTATTTTTAATGCTTCCACAAGATTTATACACAGTGATGAATACTTTTATTTTTTATATTAATGAATCTCACTAAATGACATGTTTATTTTTTACTTTATATATTTTATTTTTTTAAAGATAAAAAAAATTATATCTTTAATTATCTTTTTAAGAGAGGAGGAAGTAGTTTCCAAGAAGAGAAACCTAACCAAGAATGTTAATCAATATTTTCACATTATATCTATCTATTAAAATATGGGAAAGGGGGAGGTGCCTTCTATGGAAGTTGTGTCACAACTTCTTCTTTTTTTATATATATAATAATTTATATAATTCTTTTTGTCTTTTTAAATATTCTTATTTTATTCTATAATTTTAGTAAATTCTTATATGTCCTTACAATAAAGATTAGTAATTATATTTGCTCCCAAATATATCATTCTTAATAAATAAAAAATCAGTTAACACCCAAATAAATTAATATATTTACAATTACATAAAATATTTAAAAAAGATGATCAAAGTATATAAAATCAAAAGTAAAAATGTTAATATTTATTAAGATTCACTAATATAAATAAATAAATAAATAAAAACTCATCACTTTATATAATTTATAAAATCATTAGAAATAAGTTTAATTTTTTTTATATTTTTAAAAAATTTGTGTACAAAATATAGCTTTACTTTTATATTTGACGATCTTAAGAGGAGGACAGAGGGAATATATATATATATATATATTTACTAACACACATACTTTTTTTACTGTCACTAAAAATCGAACGCTCGACCTCATAAAAACTACGAGACTAGTCATACCATTGGGCCAAAGCGTTTGGTGGACGGAGGGAGTATATGCTCTACTCTGGCTGCAATATTTTTGGTTAGCAGTATGAAAATTCTATTCCTAATAGTAAAGCGAAGTACGGAAATAGGGCAGTAGGAATGATTGCATTTGCTTGTGTCGAAGAGTTGTCCCCTTGTGACGCTGCATCCACCTGTTCCCGCCCTTTCTCCATCAATATCATCCACCTGCTCCCTCTAAATCTATACTACTACTACGACTCTATTTATAAATAATATTCTTCTTTCCTATTTCTATATTCTCTCTCCAAATCTATCTATCTACATTCTCTCTCTAAATCCATTTATCTATATGCCGTACAATAATATTACGGTAATTACAAAATTATTATAAAATAATGCTTATAATTTTGATTAATTATAATCATTGAATCAATTATTCATTAATTAAATTTTAATATATTATTTTATAAAAAATTTTATAAATGTAACAAGATTTTATATAGAAAAATTTAGGACTTCGTGTTTGGGACACCGTTTAAAATGTTGTTTACCTCTTTAATTAACTTGGTTGATTTGTCCACATTTAATCACGCATGCTCACGTCACCCCTCAAGGATTTCATTTCATTAAGACCATGTTTATTTGTAGAAAATATGTTTGAGATTGGATTATTTATATTAGTCCCATAAAATTATTTGATAACTTAAAATAGAGGAGACTATTAATTCTATATTTATCATGGAATTATATAATCCATCATCAATAGTTTTAAAAATGATATAAAAAAATAGTCCATATGATTATTTAAAAGACTATTAATCCCTCATTATGGGATAAAATAATCCGAACTAGTATTAAACTAAGACAAATAATCCAATCTCAAACATATTTTCTGCAAACAAACATAATATAAAATATTAATATATCATTTAAATATATATTTATTCTAATATCATTATTTTTGCAAAATAGGACGACTGTAGCAGAGAGAAAAAAATGACAAAAAGAAATGAGAAAAAACCCAAAATCAAAGAAATAATATACTCATTGTATTATTCATAAAAAATAATTTTTTTTAAAAAATCATTAATAAGATTTAAAAGTAGAACGACTAAAAGTCTAAAACAAAGAAGGTGACAAGAAAATTTGTTTATTTGTATCATCGAGAGACACGTAAGCGAGGCAATAGAAACTAGAACACTACAAACCATGGTTTTAAATTTCGGATCTGAACATCAGTCAGACCGATAAAAATTAGAATCGATCTATTTTTTGATCTAATTTGGACTAATAATTTAATTTTGGTCAAAACTCAGGTTGGCCTGATGACCACCGGTTCAACTGATAAACCTGGTTAATTGACCCGATTTTTATTTTTATTTTTTTTACCAAAAAAGATTAATATTAAAACGAACAACTTTTATTAATATTGTAACTCATCTTTATTATGTTTTAGTTCATAAAAAATGATTTTTTTTTAAAATTTTATTAATTATTAATAATATATATTTTTATATATTAATGACGTCATTGTGTTAATAACGGTCCAACCACTGATTGGACCAGTAACCTACTTACCCGATACTTTTTTCGATTCGATAAACGATCCGAGTCTGAGAACTTTGCTACAAACTCTCACAAAAAGATAATATAAATACAATGAACTCGTTGTGTATTAAATTAAGGTTATGATAAAAGAAAAAGAGAGATAAAAATTAATAAAAGAAAAAGAAGGAAGCCCTCAAAAAAGAGAAAACAAATCAACAAATTAAAATAAAAGGGAAAGAGAGAGATTAATTAAAGAAGAGTCCGTTCAATGAAATTATTTTTTCCAAATCTAGAGCTCAAATAGTCAAATTAGAGGAAGTTACTCCTTTCATCTCAAATTGAGTAAGCAAAGTATAATTTGAACACATACTAATAAAAAAAGTAAAAGTATTTCAAATTTATCTTTAGTGATTCTATAAAATTATTAAAGTGATGAGTATTTTTATTTTTTTATACTAATAGATCCTACTAAATAACATATTTATTTTTCATTTTATGTACTTTATCGTATCTTTTAGAGACAAAAAAATATATACTCATTTTAGCCGTCCTTTTAGGAAAAAAAAGAGTATTTAAGAGAGGGTTTTAGAGGAGAGCAAGAAAAAACATTAAATCTTATCTCTTTTGAAATATTCATGTCAATAATGAAATTAAAATTTTAAATTTTTTATCTCATATGATATCATTATATTAATTAAATATTTTTTTTAATTAACTATACTATAGAATACATTAGTTATTTTATTTGAGATATAGGAATAAAAATATAAGACTTTCAATTAGGAGTGATAATTGTGTCGTATCGAAATTTATGTATGTACGTGTTTACGAATTTGTTAATGAATCGTGTTCATATCTAAAATTAATACGTATTTAAAATAATATCTATGACAAGAATTTATTTATAAATTATGTTGGTACCGTGTCTAAAGTTATCTTATTCGATTTTAATGAAGTTATTATTTTTATATTAAAGATGTGCGTGATGTTTGACCAATGAAAAATTAAAGATAGTAGGTGAGTAGGTGACTGCCCTGCCTATTTTATTTTATTACTAGTATAGGGGTGGTCAGGTCAAATCTCGTGTTTATCTCTCCTTCATCATTCATTACCTCGTCTAATTTCAAACGAAACAAACTCCAAATTCCCAAATTCTTGCACTTAACGTCAACCCTCCCTCTTTGACACGTGTCATCCTAATGATTCTCCAAGTGTATACTACTTGCTTTGTGTTCGTTTGTGGTCCCCATTTGGTTCCTCTAAATTCCAACAAGTTGAAAGTGGGGGTGCTACTATACAAAAACAAACGTCATGCTTTCATTTCTTGTTATTAAAATCTCCATCTGAACCACATAAAATCGCATAAAATTGCGATTTTATAAAAAAAAAAAGCGATTAAATTTAAAAATATAATAATTAATGTGAAAATTTATATTTTAATCTTTTTAAATAATTTAAAAATAAGATGATATAGATATAAAATATTATTATAATAAATATTGTGTATTAGAACTATATTTTTATATTAAAATAATTTATATTTCTTTTTTCATTGAATTTTACGATTTTACGATCTGATTTTGTATACTTGAAAACGATTATGTATGGGATTTCAATTTTAACAACTTTATTTTCGTCAAATGAGGTCTTAGTCAAATGATTAAAATTAAAATTTTATTAATTTTAAAATTTAAAATTAATTTTTATTTATATAAATATACTTTTCAATATAATTTATACTTAATTGTATGATTATATTATAGTCCCCAATGTGAGAATTAAAAAAAAATATCATTATCTTGTTTTTAAATTTTAGATAAAAAATTAATAATAATAATATTTTCAACACTAAAACAACGATGCAACATATTATATATATAAATAATAAGACTACAATGCATGTATTGCGCTGAATTAATATTTTCAATGTTGAAAAGATCAAACTCCTAAAAAAGATCTCCAAATCTGTACATATTGTCAACCTGGGTTCATAGGTCAAACCAGTATCTTTTCAATTTTCATATAAAAATATTAAAATAATAAAATTAAAGATTTTGTATTGGTCTTTATTTAGATTATGAAATATTTATATATTTAAAAATTCAAGCGTACTTAAAAATATATATTTAGTTATAAATAACTTATTTCAAATGTTATTTATTTAATTCAGTAATGTAATATTTAAGACTCAAATATATTTGTATTTAAATTTTCAAGCGCTGCAAGGTAGAAATTTGATCGTGAATAAAATTTTGATGTAATACAATGACTTTCATAATAATTATGTAATACAATAAGTTATTATTGTTTATTGCATTATATAGCTATAGATGAATTAATGCAATAAAGTGAAAGTATTTTGTTTAGTTTAATCTTGAGTTCCGTGTAAAATATGTAATTCATTTATATTATATTATTATTTTGTTTGGTTCATTGAAATTAAACATGTGTACGCACTAAATATTAATATTTAAATACTATATTATCCTTGTATCTATTAAATAAAATTATTTTCATTTGCATTATAAAAGTAAATTGTGCATAAAAAGAGTTATAATGACTGAATTGACTAGTTTTGTTTAATTATAACTATTGCATTTCATGATGCAATAAGCCATTGTAATTGCATTGCTAATGTAATGAGCTAAAAAATGAAATTGGTGGACCAAATATAATAATAATTTATTCATCCTTATCCATAAAAATTAGTTTTATTTGAATTTTTCAATCAAATTAATAATTTTTGTTATCATAATTTATACAATTTATATATATATATAGTTAAAAAAAATTATAATCATAAAAAATTATGTCAAACTTATTATCATCTCCAATTTCCATTAATTCAAAAATAAAAATAAAAATAAATAATTCTTAATTTTAAATTTAGTTAATTTAATAAAAAAAATCAAACTAAATCACTTGTTAAATGACAATGGGAGTATTTTATTAGAGTATGAAACTACTCCCTCCGTTCCTAAAAAGATAATTGAAAGTATAAATTTTTTTTGTTCATCAATATAAAAAATTTATTATTTTATATAATCTCTTGAAATTATTAAAGATAAATTTAAAAAGTATTTATTCTCTTTTATTTTTTTTATTTTTTTAATATATGTATAAATTATATTTTACAGACAAATAATTTGACACAAATCAAACGACACCTATATCCCGTAACCGAATACACAAGAAGACTGAAGACCATGTTTGGGTCCACTCCATTTATATATTATACTCCCAATATACAGATTACTTAGATTCTCCATAAAGACTCTTTCTAGTGCTTTCACTCCAAAAATCCTCTCACCCTATCTCTCTCTCTCTCTCTTCAGTGCATTAATTTTTTCTGCTGTTCATGAGAGAAACGATGGAGCTGGGCTTAAGCTTAGGAGGAGATGCATCATCATCATCAAAACCATTTGGACTTTTGGATAAAATTCCTCCAACAGCAAAAGAAATCAGCAACAACCCTTCAAAATCTGGTCTGGGGTTTTGCATGGCCTTGGGCATAATTAACTCAAATACTACTAGTACAAGAAGAAAATCACCAGAAGAAGATATTACTAATGATGAATATTCATCAGAAGAAACCATTAAAGAAACAAGTAGAGAGCTTCATCTTCTTCCTCTTGCTCCGATTCATCGCCTCACTACTTCCCATCAACAATCCTTCCTTTGGTCCTCTGGTAATGGTACTCCCTATTTTTACACACACACACATATATATGTATATATATATACACACATATACACGCATATATTATGATTTGATTTATAGTCTTACTTGATTAGTCAATATTCTGATATTTTAACATATTATATGTCAGACGGTTTTTATTCACTCGTTGTCCTGCATAGTGCATAAAATATGGGACGACTCTAAAATATTGTCTGACATATAGTATATATGAAGATTGATCTCCAGCTATAGATCAGTCCATTTGAAAATGAAATGACTACGGCTATAGATCAGTCCATTTGAAAATGAAATGACCATGATTTAAAATAACTGAGATCGAACGATCAAGATTTAAAATAGAATATGTCAGTTTAATATATATACATGCATATAATTTCTTGGTCTAAAAATGAGTCTTAATATGAAATTATTTTGTACAAATATTAAGGTTTTGTAAAATGATATAGGAAGATATACGGATTAATTTTATTTTTTTAATTTACTTTTCGTTGGAATTTTGTGTTTATTTTTTTATTTTTTTTGGGGTCATGAAGGGAGTTCTGAAGGGGGTTCATCGGGAAATGTGCCGGCGGCGAGGGGGATTGATGTGAAAAGTCTTGCGGCGGCGGAAGAGGTGTCGTCGCCGAACAGCTCAGCATCTTCATTTAGGATGGATTTGGGCATTTACAGAGGTGGAAATGTTGGAGAGGAAAATAGGAGGGACCCGGAGACGCTTGGAAACGACGCCGTAGTGGGGGATGATGATGAGAATGGTCTTGGTAAGAAGAAACTCAGACTTTCTAAAGAACAGTCTGCTTATCTTGAAGAAAGTTTTAAGGAACACAATACCCTCAATCCAGTAAGTACTGTACTATATATAAAAATACAAATATAATAATACCATATAGATAATATTGAAGCCCTTCTGTTCTTTTACTTTTTTGTTTTCTTTTTTAAAATTTTAAATTTTAATGATTTTATTTTGTTTTTGGACATGGTAGAAACAAAAGCTTGCTCTGGCAAAGCAGCTAAATCTTAGGCCTCGTCAAGTTGAAGTCTGGTTTCAGAACAGAAGAGCAAGGTGTGTATTTCTACTTCTTTAATTTGTATTGATACTTCGATACACATAAATAATGTAGCACAGTTTTGCTAATTAACGACTTATTTATCGTGTTGGACCATATTTTGCACCAGTCATCTAATACATACTACGTCTAACAAGTGAGTCTAACAAGTGAATAAACATTCGTCAAATATATCATGTGTATATAGGGATAGTTTGGTTATGAGCATTTGTAACGCAAGCGTTTAGTGTATTAATTTGGGCGTTGAATGATAAGTTGCGTTTAGAATAAGTTATTTAATTAGATGAACAAAATTTATATTTGAAACTCTAAACACACTAAACGTTGGTACCAGAATAAAAACAAAAGTTGGTTTTCGAAACCCTCCATAAGCTGGTAGCACTAAACTATGCTGGTAGATGAATAACCAACTACTCGGCCGGTAGAAGAACATAATAAGTAGGACGATTAGTAATTAACCATGAACTATTGATTAGCACTATATATGTATTGATTGCATACATTTATATGTACAATGTAGGCTATTTAATTTTTAGTTAGCTACTTAACATTTTTGTGTCACCAAATGTAGGACAAAGTTGAAGCAAACAGAGGTGGATTGTGAGTACTTGAAAAGGTGTTGTGAGACATTAACAGAAGAAAACAGGAAGCTACACAAGGAGCTGCAAGAATTGAGAGCTCTTAAGTCCTCAAATCCATTTCATATGCAACTCCCTGCCACCACCCTCACAATGTGCCCTTCTTGTGAGCGCGTAGCAACGACCTCCACCGCCCCTCCAACCGCCACCACCACCGCTACAACTAAGCCCACTGACCTAACTATTTCCTCCACAGCCATGGCCGTCGCTACCCCTTCACCTTTTCCTCTGTCTAGACCCAAATTTTACCCTTTTTATCAAACACCCAAAACCAATCCCCGCCAGTCTGCACCCTCATGAAGATGAGAGAGGGAAAAAAAGAAAGGAAAAAGCTGCTTAGGGGAGAAACCATCTAGTAGCATATGTTAATGGTGTTTATGAGTAGGTAAATGATAAATGCGTTTCAAAATTTATTGGCTATAATTTTTTTAATCAATTTTAAAGTTATAGTGATAAAAATTGGAGCGCATTTATCAACTCTATATAATTTTGTGTATATACGTTACTAGAGAGCTTTGGTTAAGTGGTCCGGTAGTTTAGGATGAGGGTTTGTTTATGTTTTTGTCCTTTATTTTACTTCATTTTCGTGGAAAGTAAGGTTGGAAAAAGAAATATAAAAAGAATTGTTATTTATTTATATGTTGGGGTATTAGTTTTGGTGTTATAATTTCTTCCGATTCGCAATGAGTTTTATTTGTATTTTTTTATTTAACATAGAGTTTTTTTTCAAGTGATAATTAGTAACATAAAATGCGTGACACTTTTATGTTTATTATCATAATTTTATTAATATATTATATTATTAAATAAATAATTTATTATTTGTAAGGATAAATATTAAATAAAAATATATTTTTAATATTTATAAATTGGTCGTACGATAAATTTATGTTGAAGTATATTGATAATTAAGAATTATAAAAATTTTTATTTATTATATATTTATTTAAAAAATTATAATTAATATTTATTTACGTAATTGATAATTAAAAAGTTAAAATAAATATCTATAATAAATATTATTTTTTTATAAATGAGTTTAATTCGATTATTGAATTGATGGTATGTTAATTTTGTACGTGGAAATATTTGGAGGCATGCTGCTAGCTTGCTTTAATAAAGGGAAGACTAGAATGGGAGACTTTGTACTTTTTTTACTTATTTAATGATTTATTCAAACTAAGGTGTTTGATAAAAATTAAATGAATCTGAATTTGAATGAGTTAAATTTAAATAAAAAAAATTGATTAATAATTGACATATCTGAAACATTTGAATGACAGAATTTTATAATTTTATCGCTCTAAATTTTTTTTAAAATTGTTGTAAATTTATTTAATATTATTTAATATAATAGTTAATATATTTTTTAAATTTTTTAAATTTTTTTTACTTCATTCGGTTGTTTATTCAATCATTCAGCTAAAAAATCTGACTTAGTCATTCAACTCAATCATCTTACTAATTCAACAATTCAGACCAAAATAAATTTACTGACCGATTCAATCATTCAGTTCTAAATAAACACAAGAGTGAATTTTGTGTCTTCATGTTTGATGAAAAGAGCGACTCATAATTATATATATACATATATATATATATAAACTGTTTTAAAAATCAGACCGGCCTGGCGGTTGGACCGGTAAAAATCGGAACCGGTCCGCCTTCCGGTCCGGTTTGGCCCAAAAAATCGGTTTTGGTCAAAATCCGGATTGACCCGTTGACCACCAGTTCAACCGGTGGTCCAACCGGTAAACCCGGTTGACCCGATTTTTTATTTATTTATTTATTTTTTGCCAAAAAAATTTTTAATATCAAAATTAACCACTTTTATTAGTATTATACCTCATCTTTATTATGTTTTAGTTCATAAAAAATGAGATTTTTAAATTTTTTATTAATTACTAATAATATATATTTTTATATATTAATGACGTCACCGGTTCAATAACGGTTCAACTACTGGTTAGACCAGTGACCCATTTACCCGGTATCCTTTTCGGTTCGATGACCGGTCAGGATTTAAGAACAATATATATATATATATATATATATATATATATATATATATTAGTTTATAAGTATTTATTGTGGAAATGTGTATGTAAAAGTAGGGTGCTGTTTTTGGGCCACCAATTATGAGTACACACGAGCTAAGTACAAACCTCATTATTGGATTCTGAACGTCTTTGGATAGGCACGTGAGTTGTCACGATACTAGTACTATTTTGTTGGTGGTTGAGTAATAAAATAATATCTTCACCCAACTCACAGAATTCATAAACAAGAATTTTCTTTATCTTTTACCCATCTAGAGATTTTTTATTGTTTATTTTTTTTAAAAACATTCCATCAACGATTGAATTTTTTTATTACACTAAAATATTAGAAACAGTTAAAAATAAAAATTATAATAAACATTTTTTAATCAAAACATAAAGAACATGTAAATAAAAATTTAAATTAACTCCGCAAAGTCATGAGTCATTCTATTATTTGAATATAGCGAAATTAACAAATGGCCATTTCGGTGTATATACTAGTGTTGCATGAGTGTGCCATTAGCGTAAAAATATAATAAATTTTTTATTAAATTTAAAAACTAAAAGTAGCAAATTTCTGTTTGTTACTTTTGTCCTGCAAATTTAATAATATTACAATTTTATTCTCCTTTTTGTTATTTTATAATAAATATTTTATTATATTTTTATATAATTACACGCGCAACGCAATGCTTATGATAGGAGTTACGCATGCCGGAATGAACTAGTAAAAGATAATTAGTCAAAAACCATAACCATCAAGATTAAGACAATCATTTCATGTATCTCATGCATGGGCTGGCTAGTTATTTGGCTCTCCATGCTCATGTGTCTCCTCATAATTACTACTTAAACAAAATAAAATAGTGACCATTCTATAATTTTCATAGAGTTCTCTTAACATGTGTTCTAAGGCACATACTAAACACGCGATTCAAAAAAATATTTTCTTGAACTGTGTGCTTATTCCCTTAATTTTTACATTTGCACCAAGTTCAAGAGAATATACACACAGTTTAAAAAAATATTCTCTTAAACCGTATGCTTAGCAAGTGACTTTATGACACATGTTAAGAAATTTCATTTTCATATATGTATGGTATTTCTCATGCGTTAGGGGTATGATATGGGTTGAAAAGAACACATGATCTAATCAAACTAATTTAAAAAAGAAAGTTCAACCCTCATAATTAGATATGTCTCCCCCAATGATTATTCAACGCGAGTATGTCTGTTCTACTCATTTCACAACAATCTTAAACACTACTACTACGTATCATCAATTATCTTTTTCATATGAGGAGACAACCATGATTACTAAAATAATTCTTTATTATATACCAAAGATATCTTTATCTCATGACATTTTTTATTTTTATTTTTATTTTTTTGTAATGATTTAGTTTACCAATTCTGAATTCTTGTTTGATTTTAATGGTCAAATTAATTATTTTTAAAATAAATAATTAAAAATATTTATATATAAAATTTGAATTACGAATCTTGATATTAGTAATACATTCTTTATAATTTATTATATATGATCATAATATCTAAGCGTATATTTTAAATTTTTTAAAAAATTTATTAATTTAAAAATAATTAATTTGACCATAAAAATTAAATTAGAACATTTATTATGAGACATATGGAGTAGTACTTCTCCTTTCCCTTAGCAATGAGGTGTATGTATCAAGCCTAAATGTCTTCTTTCATTATCAATAAAGGATCTAATTGTCTAGAATCGAGGTTATTTTTATATCTTCCTCACCACCAGAAGTCTCTGCAAAATAAAAGAAAAAAGAGAAAATATATCCAAATATCGTAGGCTATATATAAATTCATGGCCTATTTTTTATTTGGAGGAGGAGGTGGAATCCTAGGTGATGATCTCAGTTCCTTTAGGTAGGTGTCTTTAGTAGTTATCTCTGGCTTCCAGCACCTACATAATACGGTCCCTACGGTGGTTAATGGTGGTGAGCTACCATGTGAGCCTCCTGTGTGAATGTTAGTGAGTAGAAAGAGAGAAAATCAATCTAAGATTTTAAACGTAAAGAGTGTGTAATTTTGGTAGTAGAAAACCCTAATTATAAGAGTTGATAGTTTTCCACGTGCCCTTTGCTTGTCCCATCAACTTGCAGGGATCTTCGGGACAATCCCACGTGGGCCGGGCTGAGAAGTCCCATCAAGGAGTAGGTTGTACTGCTCAATGCCTTGTGCAGGCAACTGACGGACCCAATGAAGCCCCCTCAGGCTGCAACTTGGACGCGCCCAGTTAAGCCATCAATTGGGCCTCAAGGCATTCTACCTTGGGCGTCCAATGTATTTAGGCCTTTGGGCTTACATTCCAACACTAGGTTTAATTATATTTTCTATTACATTTTTAGAAATAATTACAAGAATAGTGCGCTAGTTAAATATTTACCCAATTAATGTATATAAAGTTTTATTTACATTATTAGTGAATAATAATTATTCCTTTAATTATGTTGTGTTATTTAATGTGCTGATGTCATGGTAATTCAGTTATTTTTTTAAAAAATAAACCGTATCCGCTTTTTGTGGGATAGGGGTATTGGGTTTAATTTAAATTTCTTTTTTTCGTTTTGTAGCTTATTTCTTTGGAAACCCTTATTATGCGTTTTGGGTACTTTTCTATCTTAACAAGTCGTCGACGATTATTGTTGCCGGTTTATATTCGTAGTTGGTGTTTGGTTATTTAGTTCGTCGTTCTCGTATTCTTGTTTTCTTCTTGATTATTTGATAGTTGTTCGGTTTGTTCTGGTTTATTGGTTATACATTGTTTGATTTTTTTTGTTTTTGTTTTTGATGGTGTCTACGAGGAAGAGCAGAGAAGAAATGAGGGATAAGAAGAGTGATAGGAAGAGTAAACGAGTTAGGGATGATGATTGTTTGAAGGATTTGCAGACAACTGTTCATGGGAAGGATAGTATGTCAAAGTCTAGTAAAAAGGGGAAGAAGTTAGTGTTGAAGTCAGATGTTGAAGATAAGAATTTGGGGAGACATGCGAAGAAGAAGGCTAAATTAGTGGTATGTATAGATTCTGATTTTGAAGGTTCTCAACAAATAGTTGAGAAAGAAATTGAAGTTGAGCATAATAAGCAGAAAATTGTTCCCATGCAAAAACATCTGAAGGTTTGTTATTTTTAATTTTTGTTATGAATATAGATTTTTTATTTGTTTTTGGTTACTTCTGTTTTTTTTGTATGATGATGTTCTGGTTTATGATGTTCGAAGTTATGTTTCTCAGTAGTGTCATTAATGTTGAGATTGTTGTTTGATAAAATTATTGTTTGCATTTCGAGTTAAGATTCAGTAAATAGTTTATTATGTTTTGTTTACTAGACTACAGTATTGTGATTATACAGGTTGAATATAATTTGTTGGTAACTTGCTACTTGATTTTTAGTTACCTTCATTCATATGTTTGGAAACTGATTATTATATAGTTGTTAAAATGTATTATATTTCATTAGAGTTGTAGTTGTTTTAAGGATTGTTCAACTTTTAGTTGTTAAAATTACTGTTTTTATTACGATTTGTTTGTCAGTTATTAGTATATTATGTTTTGGTCAATTCATTATATTATTGTCATTATATAGGTTGATTATGTTGTGTTGGTAACTTTCAAATTTATTTTTGGCTACCAATAGAGTTGGAGATTGATGAATGTTTATATTGTATGTGGTAAAATGGTTATGTTTTTTTCGATTGGAAGTATTGTTTGTATTATTTTATAAATTTGTTAGAACATTATTTGTTATTAATTAAATAGTCTGCTTAATTTTGGGTTATGGTCACTTGCTGATATTATTTGGTTAATATTATTAGTGTAATTGGATATCGTTGATTTAATAGTTTTGTTTTTAAAGTTTTATAGATGTTGTATTTTGTTTTGGTTAATGTGTTTGTAATGTAATTTATTGCATTTTCAGATTTGTGATCTATACTATGAGGAGCATCATCGAAATTTTACAGCAAAAGTCATTTATTGGTGTGATATGGAAGTGCCAAATATTATTAAGTCTAAATTGTCTGAAGTACAGTTGAAAAAGTTTAAGTGTCTTGTTTTGGCAAATTTTTAGATTTTGGGCAGCCCCAGATGTTTTCCCAGATTATCCATCATGCTTTGGTTAGGAAAGTTTATCAAAGGGATAATGGGGAAATGTGGTTTATTTTTGGTGAAAGAAGGACAAAGTTTGGATTGCCTGAATTTCTTTAATTTCTGGTTTAAATTGGAAAGGAGATGAATATATTGAAGGTTACAAGGGGATTGAAAATTTGTTGGTGGAATATTTTTTTGGAAATGAGGTTGTAACCCGTTCTAGTATAGGGAGGATATATAAGAGTGTTTCTTTTAATGATGATGATGAGGCAGTTAGGATGTCTATCATTTTCTTGGTTTATAATTTCATATTAGCTACTGTTTCTGACAATTATTTTGATGAAGCTTTGTTTAACCTTTTGTCTTATGGGGATTTTGAAAGTTATCCATGGGCAAAAATTGTTTTTGAACAAACAAAGAAATCCCTATCCCTTGCTTTAAAGGGTCATGTAAAGAAGGATAAGTATGGTGAAGTGATGTACAATTTTTTCAGGGAAGGTTATTGTAAATCTTACAAGCTTAATGGATTACCTTATGTGTTTCAAGTCTTTTTGTTTGAAATAATTCCTACATTGAAGGTCAGGGGTTTTTGTATTGATGATAATGTTTCAGAATTCAGATTATTTAGATGGAGGGAGTTAGGAAAGCCTCCTAATAACGAGAAGTTGAATGACCTGGTTTTTGGTTCTGGTCAGGTATAATGGTTACCAGTTACATTATAATTGGTTACCTTTATATATGTTATTGGTTACTGTTTTTTTTAATGTTCTGTTTATGTTTTATGTTCAATATTTCTGACATGGTATATTTGTTGTTTTTAATATGTTTCAGTTGATTACTCAAAATATTGTTCATACGGAGGATGAGAAGGTGCAGTTGAATTTAGGTGGTTTTCATTTTTTTAGTAGGAGTGATAGTGGTCCCAAAATTTCAAATATTAAAGTTGAATCATCAACAAAGGGTAAAGACCTTAGGTTTTCTATTTCTGATTTGAAAAAAGTTATTGATGCTCGGGTGAAGCCTTTGGAAGGGAAGGTGAAGAAAGAAATTGAGGATTTGGGTGTTGAACTAAAAGATCAATTGCAATTGCGTCATATTCAGATTTGTAGGGATATGAAGAAGATGTTTAGAAAGCATTTAAAACGCCAGTCTAGTTATAGCAATCGGAAAGATGTATCTGTTGACGATGATGATGATGATGATGACGATGATGATGATGATGTTGTTGAGTTGGATGACAATAATGATGCTGGCAATGTTAATATTGTAGTTGATGATGATGTTGTAGTTGAAGTTCCCGACAGTTCAAAACAGTTTCATAGTGGTGTTGATGCTGATGCTGGTGGTGTTGGTGGAATTCAGTTTGAAGAAGACGATTCAAAGGTTTACATATATGTTTGATTTTCATTTGTATTTAATTTTTTCGTGTTATATTGATCAATTGTAGGTTTTTTTAACAGGATGAAAAAGATCAATGACATTCCAAGTTTTTTTTATTATGTCTTATATGTTTTTTTGTTTTAATGATTAATTAATTTTTTTTAAAAAATTTTTCACAGATTGGCAACGACAATGACATGCCATCTTTTGATTTATTAAGCCAACCAACTGGGAAAGAGATTGTTGTTTATGTTGCTGATCAGGTTATTTTTATATTTAAATTTTTTTTTACTGTATATGTTGTATTTGCAACTGCATTTGTTGGTTTTGATTAGATGATGTTTACGTTTTTTTTAACCCTGTTTAGTTTATTCTTAATTCAAAAATTTTGTTACCTGCATATGTATTTTTGGTTACTTTATTATAGATAGTATGTTACTGTTCTGTAATTTTGTATTGCTTTCTAATGACACAAGTTAACTGCATATTTTTGATACTGCATTACAGTATACATTGGTTACTCAATTATAGTATAAATAATATTGCATTATAGCTTATGTTACTGCAATACAACATTTTTTTATATGAATCACATTATTCATATTACTTCATATATTGGTTACTATTTTGTTGTTTGGATTGGTTATTGCATATTCTAGTTACCTGCATATGTTATTTTGGTTAGTGCATTATAATATAGTTTAGATTTTTTATTGTATTACATTATTACCTATATGTGTTTGGGTTGAAAATCTAATTTTATATGTTATATTTTTTGTCAATTGATATAGGGCTATAAAATGGATACAGAAACCATTTCCCCACTCGATGAAATGATATTAACCACCCAAGACATAACTCATTGTGTTGAGGTGGAGAAGAGTGCCCATATGCGCCGTGGTAGACCGATTCGTGAACATTCAAAGAGTGCTTTTTTGATATCTCCATATACAACAAAGTTCGGGTCTGCTACTTCTTCTTCTAAAGTTGTGGGTGATACTCAAATACGTACAAGTCTTTGTGCATTCCCAAAATTATGTATAGCCATGCCATCGAAATACGAAGATGCATTATTTGATCAGTGGTTTAAGATTGGCTTAAACAACAGGAAAAGGTATGTTAGTTGTAGTTTAACAATTATGTCATTTTTTAGAATACAAATAAATTTGTTTTATTTTGGAAACAAATTATAAGTATTACAGTACATTATGATTTTTATAATACTATGTTTTGGTTTATATTAATGTGCCCTCAAAGTACTGTTTTGGATCCTTTTATATTATTCTTGTTTATTACATATTTGTTTACTTCAAACAGGTTACCAAGTTTGTGGTTGATTACATGATGTCTATGTTTTATTATTATTATAATGTATTTTGGTTTCTATTAACTTATGGTTTGTTTATTACTGTTATATTATGCTATGTTTAAGATGTTATTATGTTTTGGTTACTGTTTAATATGTTATTATATTTTGGATATTATTTTATTATTTATTGGTTACCATGTAAGTGTTTGCAATATAGAGGTTGTATATATTGGTTACTAATGCATGATCAAACATGATTTGGCTAGAGTGTATAATAATATTGTAATTTTTATTTTTAGAGTGTACTCTGATATTGTTTTACACTGAAGGACTAAAAAATTCCCGAGAGACAACAATAAGATTGAACCTTCATTTATGTTTGGGTCTATCCCAATATCTTCCAAAATGTGGTTCTACAAGCTGAAGACTCCAGGACAGTGGCTGGATGATGATGTGAGTTCATGTTTTTTTTTAAAATAAAATTCTTAGTGATAAATATGGTTACCTTAGTACACTGGTTTAGTAACTAGTTATAACAGTGCTGGTTACCTTTAACATATACTTGTTTTATTCATCAACTGTCGATATATTAATTTTTTCTTTATTACTTTCAGCACATCAACATTGCATTATACTACTTTCGGAAATTGGCCAGACACTCTAATAGTGTTCACATCAGGGCAACGACCACAGACTGTTTGTTTCATGCGAAGATAACTGCTTTGCATTGTAAGATCCCGACTTTATGAAATAAAAGTTTATTATTTTCTTTATGATTATTTTTCTAAATAGTGAAGTGCTTAATTGTTATAAATGATAGTTAAGGGTGTTACATGCAAATTATTTGATAAACAGTAGGTCGGAAAATATTCTTTTTGTCGAAGAATATTCTTTCTGTCGGAAAATATTATATTCGGTACCGTACGACGGCACCGAAATGGCAATATTGTCAATGATAGTGGGCCCCATAACGGGTTAATTGTCGGATATAGAAAGTGATAGAAATTGGCGACAAAACTTTAACCGATAACTGTTGAAATACCCGGTGATAAAAAGAACAATAAAACGCGTTATTCCACAGTAGCACACGGTATTCCACAGTAGCTCACGATGTTGCACAATATTTTATATTATTGATTCAATAATTGATAAAGTAGCAATTGCAGAGTATCTTGATTCAATAATTGTTAAATAACATCTGCATAATATATTTTACTATTTGTCACGACACTGTAACTCATATCATTTGATAGAATATTTTAACATTATTGACAATGTCTAGAAATTCTGTCAAGAAAAAAGGTTATTTAATTGTGCGCCATTTTTATGGAAGGCCCCCTCTTTCCTGGGAATAATCTGGTTGTCAGTATTGCGAGTATATGCTATCTGTGATATTAATACATTTAACACAATAATACAGAAAAAGGGATTTATTATTATTTTTTATAATAGTTTTATCTTTTTGATAATGGAATTATCTTTTGATAATGAAAGAAAAAATGGATGGATGATATAAATAGAAAAAAAATGGATGGATGATATAAATGGAAGAAAAAATGGATGGATGATATAAATGGAAGAAAAAATGGATGGATGATATAAATGGAAGAAAAAATGGATGGATGATATTAAAAGAATATGTCAAGGGTATAAGCGTAATAAACCAAGAGAAATTGGAAAAAAGACCAAAATGCCCTCACCCTGATTTTCCTATAAATAGGGAGAGTTTGTTTAAGAAATTTTCACACCTTCATTGCTTATACTTTCTCTCTCTAAATTTCTTAAGTTTTCTTAGTGTATTAGGCTATTGTGAGTATTTGTGAGAATACTAGTATTATCCGAAGTTAGTAAACTCCATAGAAAGTAACATCCAGTTAACGAAGGTAGGGAATATCATTTCTTTCATACTCATATATAATATCATTTGCTTTCATGTTCGTAAGTGGTATTATACTCATAAATGTTGTTATTCATTCTGTATTAATTTGTGGAGATAACCTGTCCGTGCGGTATGACGCATGCCTGGTGAATATCCTTTTATATTCATTCCTTATTATTCTGTGGGAATAACCTGTATGTACGAGTGTCGTACCTGGTGAATACCCTTTGTATTCATTCCTTATTATTCTGTGGGAATAACCTGTATGAACGAGTGTCGTACCTGGTGAATACCCTTTGTATTCATTCCTTATTATTTTGTGGGGATAACCTGTATGTACGAGTGTCGTACCTGGTGAATACCCTTTGTATTCATTCCTTATTATTCTGTGGGAATAACCTGTATGTACGAGTGTCGTACCTGGTGAATACCCTTTGTATTCATTCCTTATTATTCTGTGGGGATAACCTGTATGTACGAGTGTCGTACCTGGTGAATAACCCTTTGTATTTATTACTTATTAATCTCTTGTGAAAATAACCTGTCTACGCGAATTATCGCATGACGGGTGAAAATCCATTTGCAGTTTCATATATTCTGTTATACTCGTATAACGTATCATTTCTTTCGTACTCTTTAAGGGATATCTTTTTCTTTCACATTTCTCCATTTATGATAAGAAATCTTTGTTTGTTTCCAAAACCTTACTTTTAAATGGAGAAAATTCCTGAAAATTAGTAGAATATCCTTAATAGTTTGTGCTTCATCTAATATCTTTTCACTTGAATCTTTCTGTTTCATTTTATACGTTATAGTTGAAGCATGAAATAATTTCTTGAATATCATTCTTGAATTTGACTCCACAATTTGGTTATCGTGTTGGCAATTTGGTCAATCTCTGATACTGATTAAAGTATAAATCTTTTCTTATCCTTAATCTCACTGTATCATTGTCATCATCCTCATCCTCATACTTAAATTGTGGTGATAGTTCTCTTTGGCCTGTAGTGCAAAGATGAACTGGCGTGACATGATTTTGACCAAACTGTGTATTGGTAGAATCATGACTTTTGGTGTTACAAACAAAGGCGTATGATGAAAGTTCTCTTTGGCCCGTAGTGCAAAGATGAACTGGCGTTTGGCATGATCATGACCGGTGATGTTACAAATAAATATCTTTGGCACGTAGTGCAAAGAGAGGCTGTTGAATAATAAATTGTTGATTTGGTTGTTCATAAACAGGAATTGTTGATTGGTGTTACAGGGATAAAATATTGGTGGTGATCCTTTAACTTATAGAAGATGGTAGATATTATAATCTACTTGACTCTTCTAATGGATTGTTCGTTCCGTTGCAGTTATTGTTGTTGAACAAATATAATATCTTTAAATCTCTGATTTATTATTGTTGAAAACTAAAGATAATTTTTATTCTTCATTATCTTAGTCATGATATTTCTTACTGGGCTATTTGAGCTCACCCTTTTCAGTTTTGTTCCATTGTTCTTCTCAGGAAAGAAAAATGTAGCTGGGACTAGCCGGGGAGTGGAGTGATGGTCCGAGTTAGTGGTTGTCATCATCAAGTTATGACATAGTTTAATAATAATTGTACTGGAGACTTAAAAACACGTGTTGCCGTCTTTTACGGCATTGTAATAATTTGGGTTTAGATATTGTGGTACCATACGGTATGATATTTGTATGGAAAGTCACAGTATGTGTATGGTCGTATTTTGCACGACAAATATTAGTTGTAAATGAAAAAATTCGTATTTGTATTTGTATTTTTGTAGAATGTTATTGGCGACTCAAAATGGGTTATGTTGACCTATTTTGGGGGCGTCACATGCATGATGCATATACTTTAAAAAATTCAGATAAGAGTCTATTATTGGGGGATTGTAATGTTGCTAAATATATCCGTGGATTTTCCATGGAAGTGAATACACCATGGGTCAATGTGGATTATGTGTTGTTCCCCATTCACATGTCATCTCCACCACACTGGTTTCTATTGACTTTTGATGTGCATTGCAGACTTTTACAAGTTTACAATTCTCTACAACCAAACAGTTCACAAATGCAATAAAAAATTATGGATACATGTGAGCCTTATATTTTCATCATTCCCACAATATTGTCTAACTGTGATTTTTGGAGTGATATGACTGATATTGATTTCAAGAATGAATCGTATTGTAATAAGGAGGAACAAGATATAATTGAACTTGAATTTGTAGAGGGAGTACCGGAACAAAGTGATGGGTAAGGTTTACATTGTTTACATTTATTTATTTATTACATCTACTATGATTTTACTTTTGGTTTTTGTTTTGATAATTTTTTTTTGTGCAGTGATTGTGGGATGTTCACGATTTGTTTTGCCGAGCATGTTATTCACCAACAGTTTGTTGAGATGCCTGTACCTTTCCCCATTGCGCAGTACCGAAAGAAATTATGTGTAAACCTATACATGCATGCCAGGACCAAACAGTTAGAGGGTTACGAGACTGACAACGAATATCTAGACAGATTTGCCCAAGATTAATATTAGTTTGGTTTTCATTGTGTTCTCCTTTTAAACTGGTTTCCATACATTGTTTCTTTAATGATATATATAACCATTTATTATGGATACTAAGTTTTTTATGTTTAGATCAGCTTTTGTAAATGAAATTACTTATTTGATTATATTATCAGTTTCTTGAAAGAGTTTGTTGGTTTTTATTTGGTACTTTTCAGTTGTTTTTTATATATTATTTGTAATATGCAGTTGTATTGGATATATTATTTTTTGATACAACTATAAAATGTTAGTAACCAAATTTTTATTTACTAGGTAACCAAATCATAAAAATTTGGTTTCTTAACAAATCAACATTTGTATTTTAGGCTGCACTATTTGTATTACTACTGGTGTCAACTTAAATAGAATTTAATATTTTTTATACTGTTCATATTGTGTCTAAATTGACATTTAATAGTTACATTTCATAAAACTTAAGTGATTTAGTTTTAATTTAAAAGTAATCATATTTATATGGTTTCCAAATCTTTTGTAATTTTATAATAATATAAATTATTTTTAAATGGTACATGTAGTAGATAGACCTGCATATAGAGGATACCACTTAATTATTAGTTAGTAACCAAATTTTTATCAAAATGTTTTAAAACATTATTCAGTATTCAATTTAGTTAAATGATGCAATTGGTCACCATATCTGTATATAAGGCTAACCATTTTAGTTTTTATTTGTAACCAGATAGTATTAATAGTACATTAGTCCAATTTTCAATTGTTAAATGTATATGCATGCTTGGTTTATTATTATACAGTTCAATTGTTAAAAGAAATGTATATTTTTTATATATTACAATTAGTTACCATATTTGCATACAAAGGTATCCACTATAATATTAGTGGGTAACCATATTGTCTAAGAGAAGAATTACAAATTAGTTAACTGATTATGACATGTTTGTTCATTATGTATATTATTATTTAAATATGAAATAACTTTATGTAAAGAGTAAATTAGTGAAAAAATGCATCTTATAGTACTGTGCAATATAAATTTGTTATCTTTACACAAATAAAATGATTACAATTTGTAGGGCTACTTAGAATCCATATAAAACTGTAAGGAGATTGTTACAAATGTTTTGGTGTTGAATTATATCAAATCTTCCTGGGTCTCAAAATTGGAGGATTATTGCATGTTTTCCTGTTATGCCCTTTTTCTTGGCATCTGCTACATTTATTTTGAACTTTAAGTTCAGATGCATGCTTATATCTACCAATCTTTGGCCTTCCAGCTGGCCTTCTTGTAATTGGTGGTTTGACACATATGCTTTTAATCTCTTCTGGAACATCCTAATTCTCTTTGTCATCCAATGGCATTATGGAATTTGAATACGTGTCAACCAAAGTTTTTTTTGAATATAATTTTGAACAAAAATCATAACAGCTCATATTTCTTTTGCTAATAACTGCAGCAGCGTGTGAGCAAGGCATCTCATGGTATTGGAATTTACGGCACGTGCATGTCTTATTTTCCATGTCCACGATAAATTGTTTGGTGACATCGTAAACGGTGAAAATCATGAGGTTTGATGTCTCAACCTGCAACAAAATTGAATTGTGTAATTAGTATGTAATTAGAAGTAATAAAATTCATATGTAATGTTTTTTTTAAATGAGTAACCAAATTTTCATAAAACTTATTTAGAACAGTATCTATCTGGTCAATTAGTGGAATGTTGTAATTGGTAGCTAAACCTGCATATAAGAAAAATCATTTTAGTTTTTGCATGTAATCTGATAGTACTAATATTATAGCAGACCTGTTACCAACCATTTGATTGTTGGTAACATATTTAGTTTATACTAGTAACCAAAATTTAATGATTTGTTATTTTAAATTTCAGATACAATTTTTGTATGTATTCAGGTAATTATTAAAAAGTTGAATGACTGACCTTAAGTTTCTTTGACTCAATTATATTAGCCTGCAATCTTCTCTCTGCTGTTATGGAGAGGGTAGTGAAAGTAGACATTGCTGATTGTTTGTTCGAGAAATACCATCTTTGAACCATACAACGCAGACATTCAATTATCGACGCAATTGGAAGATCTCTTATTCCCTTGACTGCATTGTTAATTGATTCGGCGGTGTTCGAAGTCATTGTTGAGTACCTGCTTACAGTCCCATGGAGTCTCGTGCATTTTTCTAGATTCACTTCTTCCTCCAAATATTTTCTTATTCGATTATCAATTGCATTAAGTTGAGCCATGTGTATGTCAAATTCTTCAGTGTAAGCTCTACACGCCGCGTTGTATGCCTTTTTGACTTCTTCTCCTTTCTTTTTGAATCTATTTTTAATATTTTTCAAAATATGGTATGTGCATGAACCGTGCATCACATCAGGGAACACACAGTTAAGTCCCTTAATAATTGCTTCGTATCTGTTTGAGACAATACATTGTCCTTCTCTAACTCCGCAAGCATCTCTCAAATTAATGAAAAACCATCTCCAGGATAACTCATTTTCACTATCAACAACTCCAAAAGCAAGAGGTAAAATGTTTCTATTTGCATCTTGTGTGCTTGCTATGAGAAGTGTATCCCCGCATGTTGACTGCATGAAGGTTCCATCAATTACAATGATTGGGAAACAATGGTGCCACTATTTGTATTACTACTGGTATCCAATTAAATATATTTTTAGTAATTTTCATTCTGTTCAGATGGTGTTTAAAATGACATTTGATAGTTACATTTCATCAATATACTGGTTTACTGCAAAAACCATTTCTTAACTAAATTACATTACAGTTAGTAACTAAATTGGACTGACTAGGTAAACAAATCATAAATGTTGGGTATCTTACCAAATCAACATTTGTATTTTAGGCTGCACTATTTGTATTACTACTGGTATCCATTTAAATATAATTTAATATTTTTAATACTGTTCAGATGGTGTCTAAAATGACATTTGATAGTTACATTTCATCAATATACTTGTATCCTGTAAAAAGCATTTTTTTAAATAACTCAACAGTGCAGTTAGTAGCCAAACTTTCTTTACTAGGTAACCAAATCAGAAAAGTTGGGTAACTAACAAATTTTAAAATATTAATGAACAGATTCCAATTCATACCTGAATTTGTTTTTTTCAGCATGTACAACCAAGAAGGAATGAGAGTGTAGTCATGTGGATTCCCTCTTATTTTTTTCATTGCTTTTTCTTTTGATCTCTATGCTTTTTGGTAGGATATGGACACATTAAACTCCGTCATAATGTCTTCGACAATATCAGTTGGTGTGTAAACTTTCTTGAAGTTTGTTAATTTATGCATTATGCATTCACTAACCATCTGACTATTTGCTTGTCTGTGATCTCCAAGCAGTATTTTGCTGAACAAGTGTGTGAATCATTAAATTCTCTCACCTTGAACATATTTGTTCTTCAAAACTTTGAAGCTCTTAGTTTCCATTTGTAATTTTCACCATCAATGTAAACCAGAACAAAGTCTCTTCCACTTGTTCTTTCCACCTTGTGTTGTCTGTTTTGGCTTATTGAATGTACCCTTATCGCTTGCATAAGGATTTTTTTTGTCTTTGTATGTTTGATGAAGTTTAACTTCAAACTTTTTTGGATCAGATATGACCTCATCACATTGTTCTCTATTTTTTGCTACGAATTGTTGTCTGCCTTGTTCTTTATCAACAGATTCAATGGCCAGATGCTCAACATAATGTGATCTAATTTGGTATTCTTATGTTGCCAATAATTCAAGTTCTGAATGACATTGTGTCAATCTCATGGTAGATACAGATTGCAGTCTACTTTCTTCTTCATTTGTCATGTTTTGCAACATTGTATTGTCTCCATTGTTGTTTTCATAATTTATAATCAGTGGAAACTTTCCATGCTCACCTGATTTTCTACTTACTTCCATATAGAATCTTAATGTTGCTTCATTTGTCACCTTCATTGGAGGGATGTTGCCACTAATATGAAATTTGATTGACAACTCTGTTGTGTTGCAGTCTAAGCTCAATGCAGTGCATATCAAGTTGTGTATTTCTATGAAAGAACAAGAATGAGGAACTAGTACGCCGGTAACTTGGAAATCTTGATATTGGTTACTGTTACTCCAAGTTCCATTGAAGTAGATTACAACTGGAATCATATCCATGACCAAGCAACTGAAACAATAATATTAATAAAATTATTAACATAGTGAGCAAATCAACATCAAATAGTAATCAAATTTCATCTTTTTAGTAATAATAAATTTTAAACACATTGCTTGTATTGTCAAATATACAATGAATTGATAGACGAATGAGACCAATCTTTGTCATGAATCTGTCTCACAATCATCATTTTTAATTGAAATTAATACTATTACTTTATAGGTTTCCAAATTATCATTATAAAGTAACCAAATTATATGTTATTAGTATCAACAATTTTTAAAAATACTGTTTACAAATCGTTTATCAGAAACTCAGAAATTATGCTTATGCGAAGGTTAATTGCAACTTAATGAACACTTAAATGAAGGTAACCATACTTTTATATGAATGTCCCCAAACTATGATTTCGTACTGCATAATACACAACAGCGTGTTGATTCTTCAAAATCTATTTAATTGGATAAATCAGACATTCGTAATTTTCAAAACTGATTTGCAATCAATTGATAAAAAGCTAATAAACCTGGTTAATTGATTCATACCTTTGTAGTTTATTTGCAGATTCAATACACTGTCTCAGAATCAATTTGTTGATTACGTTTTTGATCGGTTATTTTGTGGTGTTCAGATGCTCTGTTTTTGCTTCTTGTTGATTTTGAATCAGATTTCTGTTGTATTACTCCTCCATGGATCCTTCTTTACAGTATAGAATGATCGATGTAGTTTTTTTTTTGTTCTTCGTTGGATACCTTATTTTGCAACGTGATTTTTGAATATTTTGGGTTAGTTAGTAACTGCCAAGGCAAGTGGAGTAGTTTTTTCCTTGAATTAAAGGTTTTCAAATTTTTTTGGATTGGATA
Source organism: Aralia elata (assembly GCA_034770075.1). Taxonomy (NCBI): domain Eukaryota; kingdom Viridiplantae; phylum Streptophyta; class Magnoliopsida; order Apiales; family Araliaceae; genus Aralia; species Aralia elata. Next base: position 39,890,350 of record CM068385.1, read on the forward strand.
TAATGACGAATTTTGCACTATTGTTAAAATTAATATACAATATTTCACTGTTTCTATAATTATTTAGTTGATGCACTATTATTGTAATTATTTTCTATATGTTGTATACTTATGTAAAGAACCCGAGAAAAATTTGGATAACAAATCTTTATGGCTACAAATAAAAATTTGATTTTTATGGTCTAATTTTGTTTCACAGTGAGTATTAATTAGTAATCAGCTCTACAAATACAATTCTGACTTTAACGGTGCCCTCCCTTTTTCATATTGGAATTGAGCAATTTTAGGTGTACCTTTTCGAGTTTTTTTTAGGCACATTGCTTCAAATTCTAGTATACTCCTATTTATAAAATTTTGTAGTACGCATAACTTTATAAAAAAAAAAGAAAAGGAAACAAGCATTAAATATATTACCTAATATTAATTTATGAAACTAAATATTAGTAATATGTATAGTTTTTCAAGAAAAAGGGACATAGTGTTTAATATGTGTAAAAGTGTTGTATGAAAATTTTAATTTCGTGTAATTATGTTTGCACTTTTAATCTCTTATAACCATAACATTGAAAATTTTATTAGATTATTATTAAATTTAAAAATATTTTTATTCATTAGCACAAACGAAATCAAGTCTCACATAATAAGAAGCCAACCAATCTCACAAAAAAGAAGAAGAAACGAACTAAGAAAATACACATGAGATGAGATAAAATTAAAGAGAGAATAGAAGAAACTGTAAATGGTGATGGTTTTTCACCCCATATAGGGGTTACCGATAACCCGCACCACCCTCAATCTCATGATTAATTATATTGTAAAATTTAGGAATGAAACAAATATTTTTCTCTAAAATGTTCAATTACCACATAAATGTTTGTTATCCAAATTTTTCTATAGTAGAGGGCTTATTTTGTATTGACCAATAAAAAGGGGCACAATATTCAAATATACTAAGAGTTTAGTGGTCGCTTTTATATTTTACTCCTCTAACTTGTGAGGAGAATTCTCTCAATTATTACCTTTATATATTATATAGATATAGATTTTAATATATGAAGATGTAGAGTTTGAAATTTTGTTATTCACAAGATTTGATGATTGGACCTTATTAGAGTTGAAATGGCTCTTTGTGTTACCTAAATTGAAGAAGCAAATTTTTTATTTTTTTGTTTGTTTTTCACTTTTTTACTGCCAAAGTTGATTGTGCTTCCACTTTTTTCAAAATAGAAACAATTATCAAATACTATTTTTTACTTCTGATTTCAAAAAAATAAAAACAAAAACAAAAAAACTAAAAGTAGAAACAATTACCAAACATACCCTTAATTCATAATAAATAATATTTATATTTTCCTAATAATTGTTCTACCTCACAGGTCATATTAATTTGTTCTTTTATGTTGTTACTAAGTTTGTAAAATAAAAAAATATTTAAGTTTTATATTTTGATTACTAATTTAGCCTTTTATTAATTTTAGAGATTATAAAAATTTTGCTTATGTTATTTACTTTTCCATCCAAATCTTTTTATTTTTAGACAAAAATCTTAACAAAAAAATGACCAAGTTTTTCAAAAATGTTCAGATTTTTCGTTAAATCCTTTTGTTTAGTAAGATATCACACTTCACGGTGCTTTGCTTACATTACACCTCTACTTTATAAAAGTTTAGTTTATCATTCAAGAACAAATTACTTCCAAAAAGAATCTCGAAGGACTAGACAATCCTTACCGGTCTTTTTCAAGAAAATACGGCTAAGGAAATTTCGTTTCCGCAGTAGTGGTAATGTTGATGTCAATTGACCTTATTTGATAAAATTTTGCATCTTCAGCTTTATTAAAAAGTCATGGAATTGGAGGTGTTGGGAAAAATCACCTCCCAAATACTGTTGCCTTTGATAAATTAAATGGCCAAAAATATCAGTACACGCCAAACAGATTAAATTTGCAGTTCCACCATAAAAATTAACCACTGCAGGAAATGGTGAGAAGAAATAACCAAGCACGAGACACCAAGATTTTTACGTGGAAAACCCTCTATAACTAAGAGGTAAAAACCACGGGACGATCTCCGAAAAATCCACTAGAATCAATAGAGAGAATACAAAGATATCCTAATTTGAGTACACACTCAAATTACCTCACCACAATAACTATGTAATGAAAACCCAAACAAAACAACTATTTGTTTGATCTTATTTTCTCTCTGTTTTTCTAAACTCTCGGATGAAAATCCCTCACTCTTTTCTCTCTTGCTCTCGGATGTTTTTGTTCTTTCACACTCTGATGATTTCCTTCAGCAGCATGGGATGATATATAAAGAAAATGAAAACTAGACCCGTGACCTATGCTAATCACCTAAGCTAAGCCACTAACAAGAAAAATCAAAAAACTTGTGACCTATGCTTTTCTTTTCTCAAAAGCTTGTCTGCCATTTTTCTTTCTTTCCCGTGACATTCTTTATTCTCCTCCATTGTCTGCTAGTTTTCTTATTGGTGAGGACCCACCACCCACCATGGAGTACAACAATCTCCCCCTCCGAACCCATAAGAGAGTATTTTCTGTGACCCCGTCACTTGGAATTCATCCCAACCAACTCCTTGCAAAATTCCAGCTTGTCGCGTGTCACAACTTTTGTCAGCATATCCGAGGGGTTCTCATCGGTATGAACTTTCTTGACTTTCATCAACTCCTTTTCCATCACTTCTCGAAGCCAGTGATAACGAACATCAATATGCTTGGTACGATTATGATAAGTGGCGTTCTTGGTTAAATCAATTGCACATTGACTATCACAATAAACCACATACTCATCTTGTGTCAAACCCAACTCTTGGAGAAATCGTTTTAACCATAACATCTCCTTGCCTGCTTCCGTTGCGGCAATATACTCTGACTCAGTTGTAGACAAAGCAACACACTTTTGCAACTTAGACTGCCATGATACAGCTCCCCCTGCAAAAATAAACAAATACCCCGAAGTAGACTTCTTCTCTTCAGAGCCTGCCATGTCTGCATCTGTGAAACCCTCCAAGACTAGACTCGAACCACCAAAACCCAAACACAAACTGGAAGTAGCTTTCAAGTATCTAAGAATCCACTTAACTGCTTCCCAATGTTCTCTACCAGGATTTGATAAATACCTGCTCACAACGCCAACTGCATGAGCAATATCCGGTCGCGTACAAACCATTGCATACATAAGACTCCCTACAGCAGAGGAGTAAGGAACTGCTGCCATATCATCTCTCCCTTCCTTAGTAGAAGGACACATGCTCTTTGTCAACTTAATATGACTGGCCAGTGGTGTGCTAACTGGCTTAGCGTCAGTCATGTTGAACCTTGCAAGCACCCGTTCAACATACTTTTCTTGTGACAACCACAACCTCTTGGCTTTCCTGTCACGAACAATCTTCATCCCCAAAATCTGCTTTGTCGGGCCTAAGTCCTTCATATCAAAGGACTTGAACAACTCACCCTTGAGCCTGTGAATCATGTTAGCATCTTGCCCAACTATCAACATATCATCTACATATAGCAACAGAATAACGAAGTTACCATCCGGGAACTTTTTCACATACACACAGTGATCTGCAACTGTTCTACTATAACCTTGATCCACCATAAATGAATCAAATTTCATGTACCACTGCCTTGGGGCTTGTTTCAGGCCGTACAAACTTTTCTTCAACCTGCAAACCAAGTGCTCTTTCCCTTTAACTTCAAATCCCTCTGGCTGCTCCATGTAGATTTCCTCCTTCAAATCGCCATGAAGAAATGCAGTCTTCACATCTAACTGCTCAAGCTCAAGATCCATACTAGCTACTAACCCCAACACCACTCGAATAGAAGTCATCTTTACAACTGGAGAAAAAATCTCATCGAAGTCAATACCTTGCTTTTGAGCAAAACCTTTGACGACCAACCGAGCTTTGTACTTCACTAGTTTTTCACCATCCTTTTTCAGCTTGAACACCCATTTGTTCTTCAATGCTTTTCTGCCCTTTGGAAGTGTAGTTAACTCATAAGTGTGATTCTTGTGCAAAGAATCCATCTCTTCCTGCATAGCTCTCAGCCAATTGCTCTTCTCCTTATGAGTCTTGACTTCTTGAAAATTCTCTGGCTCCCCCTCCTCAGCAACTAAAAGATATTCAGATGAAGGATATCTGACTGATGGCACACGTTCTCTCGTGGATCTTCTTAGCTGAGGTTCTTCAATGTCAGGTTGCTCCCCCTGATCAACACTCTCTGCATCTGACCCATCACCATCATGCAAATCTGTATCAGTCAAATCTTCATTCTGCCCTCCTTCTCCAATTGTGGCATTCTGTAATGGAGAAGGAACTCCGCTGAGGTCTGGAACTCTATTATCTCTGGGTTGTGCAACATTATCAAAATCCTCATAATTTTGGTGCTCGTGAAACACCACATCTCTGCTTCTGAATAATTTCCTCTGCACTGGATCCCATAGCCGATATCCAAACTCTGCATCTCCATAGCCAACAAAAATACATGGAGTAGATTTGTCATCAAGCTTCGATCTTTGTTCCTTGGGAATATGTGCAAAAGCCTTGCACCCAAATATTCTCAAGTAAGAATATGACACATCTTTACCACTCCAAATCTCCTCTGGAATCTGGAAATTCAAAGGCGCTGATGGAGATCTATTAATCAGATAGCAAGCAGTACGAACAACTTCACTCCAGAATGACTTAGGCAGTTTCGCCATTCTCAACATGCATCGCACTCTCTCAACAATAGTGCGGTTCATTCTCTCAGCTACACCATTATGTTGTGGGGTACCAGGAACAGTCTGCTCATGCCGAATGCCATTTTTATTACAATAATCAGCAAACTCCTTTGATGTGTATTCCCCTCCGTTGTCGTTGCGAAGACACTTCAATAATTTTCCAGTCTCTCTTTCAACCATAGCATGAAAACTCTGAAAATGCTGGAATACCTGGTCTTTTGTTCTCAACAAATATACCCACACCTTCCGTGAAGCATCATCAATAAAGGTAACAAAATACCTATTTCCACCCAAAGACTCAACCTCAATGGGTCCACATACATCAGAATATACTCTATCTAGTAACTCTGATTTTCTTTTGGCTGAACTACTAAAAGAAACTCTATGTTGTTTCCCAAATAAACAATAATCACAAGGGCTTAAAACAGTACCTTTAGCAAAAGAAATGAGTGACCTTTTTGCTAATAACTGCAATCCTTTCTCATTCATCACTACACCAAAAAGGGCATCTAGTGAAGGACAAATTCTTCACAAGACATAATATATCACTCACAAGAGATTTATTGTGAGGAAATATTTCCTTCACACGATTGCTCGCATAAGACCTCGTCGCAATAGGGTATCCTTCGCTAAGTAGTAACTAGATGTTTTTTGTGAAGGATATATTGTGAATAACTTTTTATTCACAAATTATATTTGGTAATGGAATATTGTTATTTAGTGAAAGGGTGGTTTCCTTCATGAATAATATTTTAAGAAGGACTATTGAAATTAGTGAATAGTTTTATCCCTCACAAATAATATATTGTGACGAACAAATTTATTTAACGAGAGAAGATTTTCCTTCACTAACGGTAAATTGAGAATCTTTCTTCAATTTAGTGAGAGAATAATTCCTTCATTGATGGCTAACTAATTAACTAGAGAAGATTTTAGTGAGGGAAATAATCCTCCATTAATGTCCATTTCTCAAGTAAAATCTTTCGCAAATTATAAATTTGTAAATAAAAAATTAATTGCTAAATAATCAAAATTCATTGCAAATTATAATTGATTTTCAAATCAATGATTTCATATTTATTATTATTATTAATTGTTATAAAAAATATTAAATTTAATATTTCAAGTAAATATAAATGTCATATTTGTTTCAAACTAATTGATAAACTAATGCATAAAGAGCTAATAAAACCAATACTCCACATATAAATAGATAATGCTCGAGTCACGATAATTACATAATTTGTTATTATATCTTTGTCTGCCAATGACAATAGTATCTACAATATTATTAACGAACATAAAAAAACTGAAAGAATAACAACAAACTAGAAGGAATAAAGTGCCATGTTAAGTCCACTTTATCATCATTTTCTTCAAGGAAATCAAGGTTGGGCTTGTAAACTTCATGCTGCAAGAGAAACACCAAAATTCAATTTCAATGAGATGAGATGAGGAATAAGAAAAGATGAAACTGGTGAACTTAAATTAAGAGAGAGAGAGAGATTAATGAAGGATAAAGACAAAAATATAGCTATCAGTAAATACCTCAATTGATTCATAGTTAGTAAATGTTTGAAGGAAGTTGGTAAACTTCGTCTCTACCATTTTAGTTATCCGTTTATTAATATCTATACCAACGGATGGTTTTGGCGTACTATCATCAGTAGAAGTATCGTCTATAGACTCTATAACCAATCGACGGAGTACAATCTTATCTTATCAACCATACTCTCCAATACATTAGGATCAATAGACGGTTGCAGTGAGGAATAACATGACTCATGAAGAAAAGAACATCGAATAACCTATATTATGATTTCTAAATTTCTGATGCATATAAATTGCTACTGTTTCCATATCATTCAATTAGGTTATTTAGAGAACAAGGCTCGAGAAGATAAGAGAATTAATCACTAGTAGTGACATCCCAAAAACAATATAAAAATTTTATGGAAGCTATAATGCGAGAACAACCCAAATGCAGAAATCAACAATTTTTCCTCAAATGCAGAAATCAACACCTTTCAATAAGCACGGGAAAATGTTGTAATTACTCCCATATAAGTATTCTCATATCATATTTTACTAGGTTTCTAATCATGTGACGAGCATATTTATATGCTTCTATAACACTAGTCATCAGGGTCCTTAAAATTCACAATTGACATAACACTAGTCCTTTTTCCTTCCTTTCTAGATGCAAAAACAATTATCTCTACTGACTTTGAAACTTGAAACAACTAAATTCAATAAGTTTAGCAACCATTGTGATAAGTCCATAGACAACTGCAATACTACATATAAAATAGGGTGAAAAAATGAAAATATTCGCAAATGACAGTTATTAGAGGTCATTTAAAGCTCATGATAGACATATCTAGACACAATTTTCCAAGACTTTTTCCCAACAATAAAGTTAAGTTCTAACACTAAATATTAGAAAACATTCTCTCTATATATGTGACAAGCCTAAATAGGTATAACATAAAATAATATAGCAAAAAATCCAAATTAGACTTTAATTTTAGAACATACTAATTTACTAAAAGATTTTAACTTTTTCAATCATAAGCAGATCATAAAACCAAAAGGGGGAAAGGGACCAGGGGACCACACACTTTATAATAGAGAAAATTCCCTCTTTGCAAGACAAAATTATATTATTTTTTTTCTCCATAAAGGATCAAATAAATAAACAAATATAAACATGCAGTAGCGAATATACACAGAATCTGAAGAACTAAACTTACAGGGGAGCAGAAAATAGAGACTATATGCAGAAAAGTAGAACAAGTGAATAAACAGCAATCTAAAAAATAAATCAAACACCCAGGAAGCTGAAATTGGAATATACACACAATCTGAAAACAAAAGGGGAGGGTTTACCTGATAAATTGTGTGTTGATCGGAGAAAAACCCTTCAAGAACCTCACAAGGAAATAGTAGAGCAACTGAATGAAGCTACAACAAAGAATCTCAAGTGTATGAAAATGAACCCAATGCATAGAGATTGAAGATGGTGATATACTCGAAGTTACTAAGATGGTGATTTTGCAAATATTCTGCTTGAATTAACACAACCTGAAAACCTCAAAAAATGAAAGTGCAAAGTAATTAGAAATGAAACCCTACTTAAACCGACCATAAAAAAATTGAAAGTGCAAAGTAATTAGAAATTCAGCCTACTCAAACTAATATATGCATAAAAAAATGTCTCCACCATAAAAGATTTATTCAATAGCCAAGAGAAGATGTTCAGAGAATGAAGAATTTTTCACATGACCAAGCAGGAGAAACACCAGAAGAAAAGAGAAGTAGTGCTAACACATAATAGTTAACTATTCTATTTTGCAAAATATAATATATCCATGTCTCTTCATTTTTCAAGTTTCGTTTTGCAAAATGTAATACTTCTGGAGGCGATATCGAGTCAATTATCCTTTCATATTTGGATACAAGGTTGCAACTGCATTAGGCTACCGAGAAGTTCTCTTACTGAGTTTTGGCCTCGCGGTGTTGGCATTAGGCAATAGCAAACCTTGATATGGAAATGGACCACAAAACAGGAGACTACAAAGCAATCATTGAGCTTCTTCCTCTTGGATTAGTAGTTGTAAGTTCATTAAGCTTATCTAATTAATTAACATTTTCACTGTTAAGTAAAACTGATGCATACAGTAATTAACAAATACCCTTTCATTATTTCTCTCTCTCGGAATGCAGCTTGTAGTTGTGATAGTGATCTGCCCATTCAACATTATATATCGCTCCAGCCACTTCTTCTTACTCACATATCTGTTTCATTATGTATGTGCTCCTCTATACAAGGTACGTAAGATAAATTAAAAAATTGGTGGCAGACAAACTCTAAAAAATGAATTTGAACTCGAGATATATCCTTTCAGCTTCTATCTTAATTTATATATATGTCTGCAGGTTGCACTTTTAGATTTTATCTTGGCAGATCAACTGACTAGCCAAGTTCAAGCTTTTAAAAGTCTCGAGTTCTACATTTGTTACTATACTTCAGCTGACTACAAACACAGAGAAAACAATTGCAATATAAATGATGTTTACAATACATTCAATTTCATTGTGGCTGCAATTCCTTTTTGGTTCTGCCTTCTTCAGGTAATATATACTCCCACTATACTATACGTACATTGATCTTATTATATCTCACTTTTGACACAGCTAGAGATTAAACAAAAATACTGTTGGTTTTGTATATTGTACATTGATCTTATTGTATCTCACACTCGTTAAAGTTTTGTTCAAATTGAAGCAATTCAAGCTGAGTTGCTAACTATCTAGTTCAAGTAGACAATTTATCAAACACATTGTGTCCTTCCCCAATTATTACCAAACAACATGTACAATGAAATAGCCACAATTAGGTACCAATAAGACTGAGTTTCTTAACAGTAAACATACAAAGTTAGAAACTAACCTTTAATTTATGATCAACAATGGAGGAGGAGAAATCTGAACACACAGCCGTCACAACAAACCACCTAGCTTCTTCTTCGAAATTTAGTGCTTGTTAGATGGAGGAGAGAAATAGGGGAAATGTAGTGGCAATCAGACCAAAATTAGGGTTACAGGAGAGAAATAGGAATATAAATCGAAAACCCAAGACTGAAATTACCTGCTTAAATAGTTTCAATTTGCATAATTTCTTTCTAGGGTTCCAATTTGTGCGGGGCAAAGAGACTTGCTTTATAGGGTTCCACTTTGAGAGAGCAGAGAGATGGAGTGAGTCCGCGAGATGTATGGAGTTTGTCGACGGAGCAGAGAGAGATGTATCGAGGAGGGACGACGGAGAGATGGATGCATCAGAGCTAGAAGGAGGAGGATGGCTTTACAGATAACGCACACAACTCAAGGACTCTGTTCGAAACAAATAGTTTAATAACATTTTTAAAAAAAAAAACAACTCTTTAAGAAGCAATATTATATGTAAAATTATTATTTCAAAAATTTAAAGATAAATCTAAATTTAAATTTTAAGATATCATAAATTAATTATAACAAACCGAAATATAATTTTTTTGTAGAACAAAAAAAGTAATATTTTAACATTTGTAATTTGTTCCACAAAAAGAGTCATAATTATTATAAAAAAAAAATTCTTTAAATATGCTACCCAAAAAAACCAATTGATTACACACCAGAAACGCTCTACCCCAAAAGAGGGGCAACAGACAATGACAAGTATAAAGTAGTCCAATATATAGAGATAGTTGTATACTCCCTGACAAAAGGTTTTAAATGATGGTGATATAGTATTGTAACGAATACACAGTCTGCTATATTTTTATCCTGATAGTAATCAGTCACTCCCTTCGTCTATATGACAAATTATTGTGAGCATATATATTAAACAACTGAAGCTCCCACTGACTAGGCTGTGCTATGACCCATTGTAAAAATAAATGTAATTTTATTTTCTTTCTATTTTTATTTTTTTATTTTTATATTTTAATATATAGCTAGCTACTATGGGTTGATCATTATTGTAAACTATGTGCAGTACACTGATTATCTTATATTCTTGATAATTACACATGCCAAATAAAGTGTCAAAAATATCTACTTGAAGTAGGCATAATTTGAAGATACCGAATAATTCAAATTAAGATGGGTATCTTTTATGACTTTAATTGACTTTAATTACTAAATAATTTCAGAAAACAGTTTACCACATTATAAACAATTTTCAGCCCCTCATTTAGAATATTTTCTTGTTGAAAAATATCAATTGCCATGTGGGGTTTGTATATAAACTCCACTGACCCAAAAACATTGAAAATACCCAATTTTGTCGTCAAGCTATTGAGACCACTGAGAACTCTACGCTTAATAAAGTCCAAAAGGCCAAACAAAGTTATTAATAAAGACCAGTAAGAAACCCAAAATGGCCCCAGATTTGTTCATGTGCTCCAATTTACAATATTTTAAAATTTAAATTATTATAACTTAATATTTTAATTAATACAATTAATATTGTAAATTTCTTAAAAATTATTATTAAGAATAAAATTTCTATTAAAATATTAATTACATCACAATTTGAATTGTAGTATATTATAAATTAAAGAACAAACTCAAACTTAAACATATGAGTATTTTTTTGGCATTTGTAATCTATTCCACAAAAGAGCGCCACTATCGTCTCTTTTCGACAATGTAAGTTACTTAAAAAGTGTTATATATTAAAAGTAAATTTATTACTGTAAAAAAATTTAATGTATTTATATTACAATTTATATTTACGAGAATTAATTCTAAAAAATTTATTTAGAACAAAACAGTGACTAATTTTATCTCTCGCAAAAAACCTTTGAACAATAATATATAGTGAGTAATAATTCCTTCATTAATAGTTTTTTTCTTCACAAATTTTCATCATAAATTGGCGCCAAATATCCTTCTACCACCTCAATTTTGCGAAAGAAAAAAATATAAATTGTGAAGGATGTTTCTTTCGCTAATAACTATATTGTCACTATATTTTTTTCCTTCACTATTCCTTCGCTAAAAAACTCCTCATGTGAAGGAATGAATTCCTTCACAAAATTTCCTTCACTACATCCCTAATTTCTTGTAGTGCATGTGGCCAAGCCTCTTATGCCACAAGTTTAGCGAAGAGTCATCCTCAGCTGCATTCAACTCACTAGAACACACCTTCACATGAGTCTTGTACAATGAGCAACAAGCAGCACCTCTTGCAATCACCATAGAGCCTTTGGTAAGCTTCCACTTTCCACTGCCAAAGTGATTCTCATAGCCTTCTCTGTCCAAGGCCATGCCAGAAATTAAGTTGAGACGCAAATCAGGAACGTGTCTAACATCCTTCAAGGTAATAGTGCAACCAACACCTGTCTGAATGCAAACATCTCCAATTCCAATAATCTTGGACTGATCAGTATTCCCCATTCTCACATACCCAAAGTCTCCAGCTTTATAAGTTATGAAGAATTCCCTCTTGGGTGTAGCATGATACGAAGCACCAGTATCCACCACCCAATCAACTTTCTGATCATCAACATGCAAGCATTCTTCTTCCCCAAATGAAAGAATCACAACATCTTCGGTGACTGTGGCTGCAATGTTCTTCTCCTCAACCTTTCTTTGCTCACCATTTTTCTGCTTGTCTAACCAGCTCTTGCAATTTCTTTTGTAATGACCTTCCTTATTACAATAGAAGCATCTATATGTATCGCCTTGTCTGGTCTTTGACTTGCTCCGGTGATTTTTGCTTTTGCTACGACTTTTATCTCCTTGGTGAGATCCCCTAAAATTGCTTCTGCCCCTGTTCTCTGCAACAAGAGCCTGTGTTTCGAAATTAAAGCCTTGCTCATTTTGCCTAGTCTCCTCATTATGAAGACTGTCTTTGACCGACTGCATGGTTATTTTTCCTGCGGGAGCTGAATTGCTTAGAGACACCACCAAAGTTTCCCAGCTGTTCGGCAATGAACTGAGAAGCAAAAGAGCCTGAATCTCATCATCAAGATTCAACTCCATGGTAGACAATTGGTTCACCAAACCTTGAAACTCACTCATATGCTCCGACACACTGCTCCCGTCTTTGTACTTCAAGTTCACAATTTTTTGAATCACAAAAGTTTTATTTTGTGCATTCTTCTTCTCGTACATGGACTTTAGTGTTGTCCATAGAGCATGAGCATCTGTCTCCTGCGAAACATGGTGGAACACACTTTGATCAATCCATTGCCGGATGTGACCAATAGTCTTCCTGTTCATCTTTTTCCAATCAGCCTCAGATTTATCCGCGGGCTTCTTTCCCTCGAGCTCCAACGGTTCATATAAATCCTTACAGTAAAGGATATCCTCCATTCTGGACTTCCAGATCGAAAAATTTGAAGAGGTCAATTTAATCATGCCTCCAACTGATTCCTCCATAGAATTTATCAAAAATAACTGAGCAAAATAACCTTAGCTCTGATACCAATTGTTGGGAAAAATCACCTCCCAAATACTGTTGCCTTTGATAAATTAAATGGCCAAAAATATCAGTACACGCCAAACAGATTAAATTTGCAGTTCCACCATAAAAATTAACCACTGCAGGAAATGATGAGAAGAAATAACCAAGCACGAGACACCAAGATTTTTACGTGGAAAACCCTCTATAACTAAGAGGTAAAAACCACGGGACGATCTCCGAAAAATCCACTAGAATCAATAGAGAGAATACAAAGATATCCTAATTTGAGTACACACTCAAATTACCTCACCACAATAACTATGTAATGAAAACCCAAACAAAACAACTATTTGTTTGATCTTATTTTCTCTCTGTTTTTCTAAACTCTCGGATGAAAATCCCTCACTCTTTTCTCTCTTGCTCTCGGATGTTTTTGTTCTTTCACACTCTGATGATTTCCTTCAGCAGCATGGGATGATATATAAAGAAAATGAAAACTAGACCCGTGACCTATGCTAATCACCTAAGCTAAGCCACTAACAAGAAAAATCAAAAAACTTGTGACCTATGCTTTTCTTTTCTCAAAAGCTTGTCTGCCATTTTTCTTTCTTTCCCATGACATTCTTTATTCTCCTCCATTGTCTGCTAGTTTTCTTATTGGTGAGGACCCACCACCCACCATGGAGTACAACAGGAGGTACGTAGCATTCCATCGATCATGTCAAGTTATGGATTGGTTCTCTCGATTCTTTTTCTATGCTTTGGTGATTCTATATATATGACCAATATAAGATTTGACTTGTTAGATATTACGGAGGTTCAATAAGCACCGTGTCAATTTTTTCTTTCATTTTCTTTTTTCACCTCGGTCAATATGAGTTCACATGATAATAGCAATTTACCAGCGACCCATTTTTTTTAATTTCTTCTCCATTCATTAATAAAAAATAAAAAAGGACTCAAGTTTTCTATTCCGTTCCTTTTAAAATCAGTAACACAGTGTTAGTGATTATTCAAACACTTTTGGTCAATTCCCATGTTTGGCTTATGAAATTACCTAAATGAACATTATATAAGTTTGCACAAGGCTCTATCTCCAAACGAAAGGAAATTAGTAAGAAAATATTACCAACTTCAAACATATGTTTTATAACTTTTCAACTAAAAAACCAAACCATTCCAACAAAATGAAAACCCCATACAAAAATTATTCTAAATAGGAAAGCAAGAAAACCAAGAAAAAAAAACAACATACAATCCAAAGCAAAATTATTAACTGCAACCCCAAAAACAAACTGAATAGAAAACTGAAACAATTTTCAACAGAATAGAAACCAAGACAAACTCTAGTACTGGCCATGACTAAATCAAGTAATGGAGAATAAAAGAATTACTATCATGTTTAATTTTAGCTTCCATAAGCTTCTCCATCACTGTCTGAGCACCCGAAATATGCGCCATTTCTGATTTTCCTAATACTGGCTTTTCCTTGGCCTTAGAATTGACACAATAGGTATGAGTACCAAAATCACATTTCCTACAATAATAAATCCAAGCGGCATCAGGGGCTATTTCATAACAAACATCACATTCACCCATGATGTCCTTTTCTTCTCCCGGCTTTTTGTACGGGGTGTAAAACAAAAGAGAGAGCGCATGTTCATGATCTTGGCGCTTCACGGTTGTTGGCAACGATGCACAATCAACATGAAGATCAACATCGCAATCGGAACAATTATAAGAAAACGCGAAGCCTTTTCTAAGACATGCATTACAAGTGTAGCCATTGGTTTCTGGGGAGGAGGTGATTAGGGTTAGGTGGTGTTTGGGATGAGAATTGTGTCGAATTTCGCGTGGCATGTTGAAGCATGAGATGTGGAGGTTGAAGTCGCACTGAGACTCCATGCAACTGTAGGCTGAAGTTAGAATGTTTTCCTCACAGCCTGAACAAAGTTTTATCTCATTTTTTCTCATTTTAGACATATGCAAGGGATGAACATGGCTGAAATGCTTTTTTATCTCTCGCGATTCGGGGTTTAAATTTGGAGCATAGTATGTAGGAACATTTTCATTTGCATGTGGAGTTGAGGTTTGAGGCATGTATGGATGTTGAGGGTTATAATTTGGAGCATGATAATTATTGTGATCATGTTGAGGATTATAATTTGGATAAGGATAACTGGGTACAGATTCGGAATTTTGATGCATATTATTTGGGATAGGGTGATTTTGGTAAGGATTATTGGGAAAAGATTCATGGGGTTTGGACATGTAAGCACAATGAACATGGAGATCAAACTCACAAAGGGAGCAACCGTAGGATAAGCCAGTTCCAACTAAATTGCAAGAATTGCAAAAAAAGGAATTAGATGGATAAGTTGGGTATGGGGCTAAGGTTAAAGGGTGAGTAGGGTGAGAAGGGTGTTGCATGTAGCGACTTGCCTTAAAACATTGTTCATGAAGAAAGAACTTGCATTCCCAACATACGTAAAACAAGCCTGAACCTGTGCCCCAGCCCGAGTCCTGAAATTTACAACCTGAGCAAGAAATTTGATTTCCTTGGGGCATTTGGTGTAGACCTAGGTTATGGATGTGGCTAAAGTGCTTGTTCTCCATTTTTGTTTGCTCTATGTATTTGTTTGTTTAATTGTGAGTATTGACGAGAACAAACTAAGTACATATATACACACTTTTTTGCAAACAAGGGTGTAAACTCTTGTAGATTCAAATTTTGCATGTGAATAAGGAATTAAGCTAGCATTACATGAATTCTATAATATCATTTATCCCCACAAGTAGGGTTGTCAACGGATCGGAACCTGGCCCGAACCCGATCCGAACCTGATCCATTTAGTCGGATCTAGATCCATTTTTAAAATCCAATTACCCGATTACCCGATAAGTAAATGGATCAGATTCGGATACATATCGATCTGATCCGATAATAATATGATATGTGTTGATTTTAATGCTTAAAAATATGGAGTTTTATTACTTGATATTGGCCGCTTGAAGCCTTGAATTTTTATTGGAGTTTTATTGCTTGAATGTGTGCATGTTACTTGGCTTAATCGGATTCGGATTATCGGATCGGATTCGGATTTGGTCCTTAATATATGAGATCCGTCGAATTATCGGATCCGATCTGAATCCGATAATTCCTTGGCAAATCGGATTCAAATCACCACTGATCCGATCCGATAAGGACCCGTTTACATCCCTACCCACTAGTACTATACTATACTACAATTCTATGTACATTATTCTAGTTTTGGGCCCTTTAAATGTCAACTAGTTCAATCTGACCTTGCAATGTATAGATAATTGGTTTACACATGGCTAGGTTGGCTTTTAACTCATTTGACTTTTCTCTGTCCATTTCTTTTAGCTATAGTTAAATTGTCAACCAGGCCACGTTGGATAATAAAAATGGTACCTTCCACATATATATGTAAGCGATTGAGTTTGATTCTATGCAACAAAGTCTTGACTTCCAAATTTTTTAATGATACCCTCAACATATATATAGGCGATTGAGTTTGATTCTATGCAACAAAGTCTTGGCTTCCAAAATTTTTAATGATACCTTCAACATATGTAGGCGATTGAGTTTGATTCTATGCAACAAAGTCTTGGCTTCCAAAATTTTTAATGATACCTTCAACATATATGTAGGCGATTGAGTTTGATTCTATGCAACAAAGTCTTGGCTCTAAAATTTTTAATGATATGCCAATCCATTTGTTTAATTTTTGTCTTTATTTTTTTGAAGGATATATCTTCAACCACCATTCCTTAATTGTTAAACAAGCATACTTGTAAGAAAGTTAAAAAATAAGATTTAGTTACAAAATTGTATATATGCTTTTGAATAAATAAAAGACAAAATTATATTAAAGTGTATGGTGTGGATTTTTAATTTTACTTCAACAATCTACGCATAAATTTGTAAATTGTGTTTTGGTCAACATATATACTTTACATCCAGAATCTTACTCACTAAAAACATTTTTGGAGAGTTACAACAAATTAAAATATTTTTATATTTAATTTAAAAGTGTTTTTACTCCACCGCACAAGCTCCACCAAAAGTAATCTAAATAATCCTGATCATACTAAGCTTAGATTACAAAAAATTATTTAAGTAAACACGATGATCAGCCAACTTGTTTATTTGACTTCATAGAATACATATATACTGACTTGGATATTAACGAACCTTTAATTAATTTACCATTAAAAATAAATTAAGAGATTTCATGATCATGGACGTACAGGAGATCATAAATATCTTCAATCACAATCCCTGGATTGGAAATTTGGAGCAAGTCTTGCTGGTCAACTTTAATTAAATCCAAGTTTGTCAACTATATATTCTTGAAATAGGGACATGTGTGTCTTCTCCAATTATTCCAGTTAAGATATATGCATACTTAATTAATTGGGCTTTATGTAAGGTATACCAGACAAATTAGCATAATTTTCATCGGCTTAGTTAAATTTTTTTATTAAGTAAAAATAGGACAACTTGCAAACTATATATGAAATCTCTCATGACTACAACCTGCAAACTAACATTGAATTAGTCCACTAAAATTTCACATCATAATTTAATAGTTTGAAATAAATCAATCAAGGGTAATTATGTCATAGTTGACTTCCACTGTGTGGTGATAAGAGCGTAATTCAACTTTTTAATTTTTTTTTAATGTTTTTTATTAACTATATATCAAGAAAACAAAATCAATGGTCACAATCATAATTAGTTAGTAGATAATTATAGGGATTTAAGCCGGGTATGCCGCGTCGTATTCTGGATTATCCAAATGTTTACGCGGCATGAAATATCCTTAACAGAAATAATGTTAAATAACTAAACAAAAAATGTCCATTTCATTTAAATACACTTTTAATTAATGAATTATATTGTACAACTCATCAATATTTTGTTAGCTAACATTACTTTCTGCATATATATTATTAACTTTAAAAAAAAAATCAAATCCAAATATATATACACTATGAGTTGAAATTGTAGACTTTTAAAACTATTTTGTCTTTTTTCCTTTTGTTTGAGGTTTCAATCAGAGTTTTATTTTGAATTGGCTAGCTCTTATATATCATCCATCAATTCCATTTCACACAGCTCATAGTCAACTAACTAAACCAACCTTTCTCACATTTGCTTCACGTTATTAGTTGACTAGCTAATTTATTTCCTTACCAAGAACTTTATACTCCATTAAATACATAATTATATGCATGGTTTAATTCAAATCTCAAAAACTAACATCCAAACAAACTAAACGAGAAAGAAAGAAAGAGAGAAATATGGGAAAAGCGAGTTCTGATCATTCCCCTTCTGAAATACCTGCATCATCAACAATATTACACCATTTTAGCCATCCACACCCTTTACAACTCCTAAAATTTCAACCCCAACAAACCCTAACCCCACCTTCTTGCTGCAAAAACAAACCCTCCGAATGGATGTATGCTTGCCTTACATGCAACTATTTCCTCCATGCAAAATGCTCCCAACTGCCCCAAAAAATCACTCACCAATCCCATCACCATAACCTAAACCTCATTCTCTCTCCTCCTTATCAAAACAAAAGCTTTTGTTGCGATATTTGCAAGAATGTGGGCTCGAGCCATTGGCTTTATCGGTGCGATTCATGTGGATTTGATGCTCATTTGAACTGCGCTAATGGCGCTGTTCAACAGACTCATGGTGCACAAAATGGTGTGGATTTTGGTTCACATGATTTTATGAGAAATTATCATGACAATGTGATTGCTAATGTTTTGGCGGCTTCTGCGAATGCGAGGACTAGGCAGGAGAATATGTTGGCCAGCCACATGTTTCAGCAAGTGGGGAATAATGTGAACGCGGATCATTTGTTGTTGCAGCGGATAATGGCTGGTGGTGCTGGCGGAGTTGGTGGTGGAAGCCAGCTGCAGGCGCTGATGGGTGGTGGAAACCATGTGCAGGCATTAATGGGTGGTGGTAGTGGGAATCCACTGCAGGCGTTGATGGGTGGTGGTGGGAATCCGCTGCAGGCGTTGATGGGTGGTGGTGGTGCTGGAGCGAATCCGCTGCAGGCGTTGATGGGTGGTGGTGGTGCCGGTGGTAATCCGCTGCAGGCGTTGATGGGTGGTGGCGGTGCCGGTGGGAATCCGCTGCAGGCGTTGATGGGTGGTGGTGGTGCCGGTGGGAATCCGCTGCAGGCGTTGATGGGTGGTGGCGGTGGCGGTGGCGGGGTGGCGGATATTATGCAGTCATTAATTGGTGGTGGTGGTGGTGGAGACTTGCTTCAAGGGTTATTAGGTGGTTTAGGAGGATTAGGAGGATTCTAATGAATTCTCCTAATATTGCATAAACTTGAAGGGGAGATTAAGATCTTTAATGTTACTTTGGACTTCTTTTTGTACCTTTTGTTACGTATTTTGTTGTTTTTGTTTTCATTGTAAAAAATAAATTGGTTATCTTGAAATGTATTTTCAAGTTATCATGAATATCTTGAATGGCCAAAGAGACTTGATGAGATCAGATATTAATTCTGGATTAATTAATATATATATATATATATATATATATATATATATTAATATATATCACAAAATTATTTTATAAGAAAATCTTGTGCAGTTCTTGATGTTTTTAATATTGATCCCCTAAATGCTCAACTTGGTTTTAGGAAATCCTGATCTAACTGAATATTTTCTGCAATGGAACGATTTCTAGCTAGCATGTGTGACATGCATGCCTGGTGCAATTGAAGAGTCAAGATACTAATGCTTTACTCCCTTTTTAAAGTCAATTTTTACACTTTCTAAATTCAAATAATACGAATACATTTGATTTTAATCGGTAACACTATGAATATTGTCGAGGATTGTGTGTCTCAGATGTCCGATTTTCTGGTAGTGGAGGTGTAAGAGGGATATTACAACAAATTATTTTAACATATTGCAGTGTTAATGATGCTTTTGATTGTTTTGGTATATTCAAAGTTAAACCAAGGTATAAAATATATTTTTTTGCTTATCTTATTCCTTGGTATCTATCATAATCCAAGCTGTTCTCCTAGGCTATTGATTTTTTTTTAAAAAAAATAAAATTCTTTTACCTTTTGCCAATAAATAAATAAAATCTCTATTACTAATAATATAAAATATAAACATTTTACTGTGTTCACATCGATTTCAAATTTAATATTTCTCAAATTAACATAATAGCTTTGGCATGTACATATATAGAGAATTGGCAGGGGTCAAAATATATAACACGGATTCGAATTTTATGAGGTTGACAATATATGCAAGTAATATATGCAAGTTGTCGACGCCGGGAGGGATCGCTTCCTGGCGATATTTATCCTTTTCAATTTTAGCCTTTATATTAGATGATTTTTTGAAAAAGGTTGGCACTAATGTCGACGGGGTTTTGAAAGATCGTTTTTTATGATGAGCCAATTGACCAGAGTCGCTAGTTGGTATATTTGAAATGGATGTACCAACTCATCCGAGTTTCGTTTTCGTAAATCGCTGGCTCATGTGTGACTCCGAATTAATTGGTTTGCAAACCGAGATTCATAGAGTTCGGGGGCTTGCTTAAGTGAGGGGAAGGTGTTAGGCACCCCCCAAATTCCGTGAAACACGGTTACCGCAATCTTGATGCTTTTCCTATCATTTTAATTCTTAAAATGTGTATATGTGCGCGAGTGTGTGCCTATGTGAATGTTGAGGTGAGTTTGTATGAAAGAATCATTTGGGATTTTTTATGGAAAGTCGTGTTTTGAGAGTGCTTTAGAATGTCCTCCGGCTTACACGAGAAAGCTTTATTCTTTATGAGAAAGATTTGATTTTATTTGTCAAAAGTCGTGGTATTTTCATTAGGTGTCATTTGGCAAAACAAGAGTTTTTTAACCTTCGTCAAAATAGGAATCAGGACCTATACGTTGCTTTCATAAATAATGACGGGCAACCTCTAGGATTCCTTTAACCCTATGCACAAATATTTAATAAAACGCTATCATTTTATGTGATGTTTGAAAACGATTTTTTTCTTTGCCTTCTCGTTAAATAGGAATCGACATTCGTTAGCACTTCCAATTTCTTATCCTCGTGATGCTAATAACCTAACTTGATTGATTTTATGAAAGTCTTCATCGTTTAGCTTTGAAATCAATTTTGTGTCACAAGTCAAATCAAACATTAAAATGCGTTGGGGCTATTCATGGGCATGTAAGCCATCAAAATAACCCCAAACGCCCACAATCACGTATTTCACTATTACGGGGCCTTAAACCCGATTTTCAACTTGGTATCGTTTTAAGGCCCGACGATTACATGTTTACAATCAAGGATAATCGATCCTATTACATACACCAAAATTGTCCATCATCGGATTTGGACCACGGGGTCGCGTTCCTAGGCTCACATCCACAATTTCTACACACCCACAAAATGAATATTACAACGATTAAACAAGCTAAAAATACCAAATGGATATCATCGGGCCATTAGGAAGAATTTCGTTCCGTTGGAACCCTCACTAATAATCCCTAATCTGTGTATTCTCAATAATATACAAAAAAAACTACATTTAATGCAACCCAAATGACCAAAAGCTTAACAAAATGATATAACAAAAATGCTATAAAAGAGGGCTTTTTCACCTTGCAAATGACACCACGATGCGTATAAACTCGTATATTAATTAGAGTAGAAAATATATGTGATACAATCTCACAAAAGAGGTACAAATCCTCACTATTTTTTCTCTTTTCTCTCCCTAATTTGCTGATGCCTGCTGCTATTCTCTTCCTCCTTCAGGATTTCTTCCGCTGCTGTGTGACCTCTTGTATACTGAATGAAGGAATTAGCTGAAATAGGCTGGCCAAGGGCAGCCGCAGATAGATCCGCGGCTGGCCGCAGATTGATCCACGGCTGGCCGCAGATTGATCTGCGGCTGGCCTCAGTTTCTCCGCGCCTGCCGCGCACTTCAGTTTATTTTAATCATTGGTCGCAGATCAATCCGCGGCTGGCTGGGCTGATTTTCTCAATTTTCGTACCGCACCTCGATTCTCGTGTCGTACCGTTGGTTTTCGCTGAGAGGCTTGTATTTTGCAGTCCGGGAACCGCCGGGAAACGTGCCACATCATTCCGCTTTGATCATTGTGGTGTCGGCTTTGATCGCACGTCGTTGCGGTGGCTCTGAGTGTTCGTACTTATGTCCACCTTTCGTTCTCGTAGGCTGGGTTATTTGACGATTTTGTCCTCCTATCAGAGTTAGTATACGAAGTGTAAAATTTGAGTGTTTACACAAGTATATAAGTATTTGTTATAGTTGTGATAATAAAAGTTGCATTATGGGGACCAACAACTTAAGGAACGCAATATGACAAAAATGTGAACAGAGGTAGAGAATATATATATATATATATATATATATATATATATATATATATATACACACACACGCGCGCGCGCGCACACTCCCGTTCAATGACATACCCCTCTAACTAAGATACCCTCTTATCTAACATACCTATATAAAGACAAAAAAAAAGAGGCAATCGAAAAAAAAACGCAGCTCTCTCCTTCAAATCACAAATCTGAGAGGTAAACCCCAAAAATCACATATCGAAATCCATTACCGAAATTACCTTCTCTCTACTTCAAATCACAAACCTGAGAGGTAAACCCAGATCGATTCTTTTCTTTTATTTTCAAATCACAGATCTCTGTGTGTGTGTGTCTGTGTGTCGGACTTATATTGATCGGGACTGTATATATATAATGTAAGTTTGTTGCTTGTCTTAATTTTCCTTTGCCAGAGGGTGATTCTATTTAGTCTATTAGTTTATTTGAAATCAAACAGCCCCTATTAAAGCTCAACAGTTATGCCCGATATACTCATCTCAATTTGAGCCTTCCTAGATCTATTATTTATTTCATGGTTTATGATTGTAATGTCAAAAATCCCATCTTTTCTACAGAAATGTGTGTGTCGGGCATGACAGGGCAGAACATGTAGCATTACTTAGCGTTAATTTGGTGGAATTAGAATATTTTGTACTTAGAGACCTCTAATAAATTGTTTAACAGTCTTATGCTCCATTAGTGAGGAATTTATGGGAGGTGCGAGTTCCAGAGATGGAACGAGGCAAGGGAAATAGAATTGGACCCGGTGTATATACATATGAATATTCTTTACTTCTGTTTCTCAAGCTGATAAAGAAGGAGGAGGAGGTAGTCAATGCATGCAAGGACGACAAAGTCCCCTTTGGACTTGCTTTGTTGTATTTGATTGCAATGCCTGCTCTAGCTAGTACTACTATTTTTATTTCTTGATAGATACTTAATTAACAGTGCATCTTCAATTATCAGTAAGATTACTTATGAGATTTGTTACTAGTATTTACACAATATATGATATGATTAAGTAATTAGAATGAACCAAATAATATGATCCGGGAAGCTGATTGATAAGTTGAACTTGTGATTAATAAAAAATAGAATTATTGTACTGTTATTCCAATTTGAGATCCATATTTTTCAAGATTTGGGGATGGAGAAGCGTGGACAATGCATGCTTTTGTTCTAGTAACACCAAGTGCATAAAACTTAAGACTATAGTTGAGATGTCTTACATGTTGTTTTATTCTTTACTCAAAAAAATTGCGATTCTTTCCTTCACAGCCAACTCTGTATATCTTTAAATACATTCATTCAGTCTCATTCTATTACATTCAAATTGTAATTTAAATACATTAATTCAAGTAAAAAATGGGTTTTTGAACATGTTAATAAACAAAACAAAAAACACCCCAATTACAAGTATGAACCACTTCTCCCTTGTTTCAAATCTCCTTAATTTGTCTTTTACACACTTCAAATCATTCTTCAATTTAGCGTTCTTTTTTGTCATCTTCTCTACCTGCACTTCCAACTCATGAGCTTTGGCCTTCATCATATGTAGCTCAACCTGAGTGTTCTTCAAATTCAACAGACCGGAACAATTTTCAGCATTGTCTAACATGTTCACAGAGTCAATCCATTCAAAAAACCCACAAAATGATTCCTTCTGTATAAAATTAATCAAACAATTATAAATATTTACGGTATGTTTAATAATTAAATAAATTATTTATACGATGCTAAATAACATAACTTACACCATTTTAAACAGCCATAGAACTTTCTCCCTACAGTTTTTTCTTTTGACGATGTACAAATTCTTGCTCGTATCTCACACCAACAATACTTTGGGGATGAATTTTCACTCAGTCCAGTAGATTGTGAACCGTCCCCAATCTTTAGCTTGCTAGTTCCTTTATATACCTTGCTTTCCATTACTCACAAAATTATAAGATTTCTATGATTTTTTAATACAACTGTCAATCCAATACCAAAAAAATAAAAATATCATTTCTATGTATATATATTGTACCTTTTCCTATGCAAATTCATTATAAAGGTCCATAACTTAGTGCAAGTGAATCGAGACAAAAGTATCAATTATATATGGTGTGATGATAAGCCATGCATATTCCCTCTATTAGACTCTCAATCTCTTTTTCTTTTTTGTTTATTATATATATATATATATATATATGCCATGATTCTACAATTTCAAAAGTGAACAATTATAGTTTTAGTGGGATGCATATCATTGCGCATTGCATACATTTCTTAAACCGACAAACACTTACGACTTAATGAACCAGATCCTTAACCATTTCTGTAGAAAAGATGGGATTTTTGACATTACAATCATAAACCATGAAATAAATAATAGATCCAGGAAGGCCCAAATTGAGATGAGTATACCGGGTATAACTGTTGATCTTTAACAGTGGTTGTTTGATTTCAAATAAACTAATAGACTAAATAGAATCACCCTCTGGCAAAGGAAAATTAAGACAAGTAACAAACTTAAATTATATATATACAGTCTCATTCAATATATGCCCGACACACACACACACACAGAGAGATCTGTGATTTGAAAATAAAAGACAAGAACCGATCTGGGTTTACCTCTCAGATCTATGATTTGAAGGAGAGAGAAAGTGAGGACGATCTGTTCATTGAAGGAGAGAGAAGGTGATTCCGGTAATGGATTTTGATTTATGATTTTCGGGGTTTACCTCTCAGATTTGTGATTTGAAGGAGAGAGCTGCGTTTTTTTTCTTCTTCCGATTACCTTTTTTTGGGTCTTTATATAGGTATGTTAGATAAGAGAGTATGTTGGTTAAAGAGGTATGTCATTGAACGGGACTATATATATATATATATATATATAAATAGTGCAAATCGTCTTTCAACCCTAAAATTTAGAAATGATCCTTTAACACTAAAATTTATGGAAAAATTTATTTTTTCATCCTTTATTTCATTTCAAAATTTTTTATCTATATTATACTATTATATAATTATATATCTTTTATTCCCCTACATTTTCAAATTTAGTTAATATTTTTTTAGAATTCATAGTGCAAATCGTCTTTCAACCCTAAAATTTAGAAATGATCCTTTAACACTAAAATTTATGGAAAAATTTATTTTTTCATCCTTTATTTCATTTCAAAATTTTTTATCTATATTATACTATTATATAATTATATATCTTTTATTCCCCTACATTTTCAAATTTAGTTAATATTTTTTTAGAATTCATGTTCTGGATAATAGTAATATTTAATAATATTATAATTAATATATTAGTATAGTATAATATAAAAAAATATCAAAAATAAAATAATTTTATAACACAACTCATGCTTTGCACGGGATCATGAGCTAGTTATAATAAATGTAATAACCTGATTTTTTTTAATAATTAAATATTAATTTGATTTTTTCCTTCTTTGTTTCGTTTGAAAAATTCAATTCTTTTAGTAGATAATTTAATAATTGATTTTATTAAAATTAAATAGTCCATTAGGGTTTCGGTAACTTCTATTGTATTAATTCTAATTTGGTTAGTTGAATTCCCGAGTAGAATTCTCATGTGCACTGTAATCCATTAGAAAAATCATAATTAATTTATCCGATGTCGGAATTGAGTGAATCCAAAATCTGTTTCTTCAGTTTTTCATCCTCTACAATTATGAAAAGGAATAAAAGTTATTTGACGTTACTTTCATGCCTTAAATTGCTGAAAACTGTTCCTGAAGTATCGCTGTAGACGACAAATCCTTCCGATCTGATGGCATTGCCAAAACAAGTGCTGAAATGAGTCTTCTCTTGAGTTCTTAAAAACTCTTCTCGTATTCTTTGCTCCATTCGAATTTTGTGCTTTTCCGAGTAAGCTGAGTTAATGGAATGACAATTCAAGAGAATTCTTCTACGAACCTTTGATAATAACCAGCTAGGCTTAGAAAGCTTCGTACTTCGGTTATTGACTCAGGCTGCTCCCAATTTAATACTGCTTCAATCTCTGTCGAGTCAACTGATATTCCTTGTTTAGAGAACATGTGTCCAAGGAATGCTACCTTCTTAAGCCAGAACTCGTATTTTTTCAACTTGGCATATAACTTATTTTCACGAAGCTTTTGGAGTATCAACCTCAAGTGTTGCTCATGATCTTCGCCACTTTTGGAGTATATGAGGATGTCATTAATAAAGACAACCATAAAATGATCCAAATATTCCTTGACTATTCGGTTCATCCTATCCATGAAGGCAGCAAGAGCATTAGTTAATCCGAAAGGCATGACTAGAAACTCGTAATGCCCGTCGAGTTTTGAAGGCAGTCTTGGGAACGTCATCAGCTTTAATTTTTAACTGATGATATCCAGAATGGAGATTGATCTTTGAAAAGAATTGAGCACCTTATAACCGGTCAAACAGGTTATCAATGCGAGGTAACAAATACTTATTTTTGATGTTGACATGGTTCAACTCCCGGTAGTCAATGCAGAGTCTCATACTCCTATCTTTCTTCTTTACGAATAAAACAAGAGCACCCCTTGGCGATGTACCCGGACGTATGAAACCAGTGTCTAACAACTCATGCAGTTGAAATTTTAACTTCTGAAGTTCAATATGAGACATACGATATGGGGTCTTGGAAATGAGTTTTGTATCGGGTTCAAGGTCAATACAAAATTTAATTTCACAGTCTGGGAGGTAGGCTAGGAAGTTCTTCGGGAAACTTGTCAGGAAACTTTTTAACAACAGAAATATCATTCAAATCTGATGTATTTTTGTTTAAATCAGTTACATGGGCTAAGAAAGCTTGACATTCGTTTTTCAATAAATGAATGACTTTGTGGCTAGAAATGACAGTTATTGATTTTAACGATTTGGTTATTTGAATCCGCATAACAAGTTGATTAAGAATATGAAAACTAACGACCTTACGAAAATAATCAATTTTAGCATGATGAGTAGTTAACCAATCAATTCCTAAAATCACATCAAATTCATGTATTTTCAAAGAGATGAGATCAATGGGTAAGGTGAGGGTGTCGATTTGAATCAAACAGGATTTATAAAAAGTGGATGTAATGAAGGTTTCTCCTAACGGAGTTTCAACAGATAAGTCAAAATTCAATTTTTCAAGAGTCAAGTTTAAACATTGAGCACAAGCAGGTGAAATAAAAGAGTGGGTAGAACCAATATCTAATAAGGCATAGACTTCACAAAAGTTTATGATTAGCTTACCGATTATGACTTCATCTGGTTTCCACTTCTTTTGAGAGGTTACGACAAAAGCTCTCCCCTGAACCATAGGTTTTGACCTTGTCCATGACAGCCTTTGGTGTTATCATTACAACTGGACTTGATTTTGTTACAGGACAAAATCGAGCTATGTGGCCTTCCTTTCCCCAACTGTAACACACATGGGATGGCTGTGTACAGTTTTGACTGATGTGTCCCTCCTTTCCGCACTTGTAACATCTGATTTGTGGTCATTCTCCTCCCCTTGAAATTGGTGCTGATGCCTTTGCCTTTTCATGGCCATTGTTAAATTTTCTCTTTTTGAAGTTTTCACTCGAATCACTTTTTCTATTATCAGGGCTAGGATTACCACCGAAGTGGTTACCATTTTTGGCATGGTGATTTCCTCCTCGTTGGTTCTTATTATTCTGATGATTATTGCCACTGTTATGATTAGTATCGTAATTTCTCTCTCCCTGTTTGTCGTTGTCTCCTGCTTGCGATGTTTCTTTTTCTCATTCTACCAACTGAGCCCTATCCACGATATCTAAATATAAACGAAATTTGTGAGAAATAAGATGTTGACGAATCTCAAATTTTAAATCTCGTAAGAACATCGAGTCATGCGCTCTTCATTGTCCACCAAGTGGGGCAAAAATCGATATAACTCGACAAATTTGGTCTCGTACTGCAAGACAGTCATATTATTCTGTTCTAACTTAAGAAATTCCACTTTCTTCATATGGTGAATGCTCTCAGAAAAATACTTATCATTAAACAGCTCTTGAAACTCTGCCCATGACATTTCAAGTGCTGAATGATATGTACGTTTTATTGATTCCCACCAGTGATCTGTCTCTCCTCGTAATATGAAGGTAGGGAAGGGAACCTTTTGATCATCAGCGCAACACAATATATCAAATATCTTCGTCAATTGTTTGAGTCACGCCTCTGCTTTGAGTGGGTCTGACTTTTTGAGAAATTCAGGTGGTCCTAACTTCTTGAACTGCTTGGCAGTAACCATTCGTAAGTTACCCGTGTTTCCATCGGTACTATAAGAAGTAGTTTCTCTGGCCTGGTTTTGCAAGAATTTCATAAAGTTCCTAAAAAATCATCATTCATCATGTTGTTAGTAGCATGATTTTCTAAGTTTGCAGCTATATTATTTGTCGCTTCCTGATTCTCAGCCATATTTGCCTTATAGTTCACTTCTTGATTTTCAGTTGTCATTCTAAAATGCGGTCACAAAACAAAGGTTAGTTAAAAAAAACTAATATGTCACTTCTTATCTCTACAATCAAACCAATTAATTAAATAATGAAATTAGCTTAGGTAGGATACAGTAACGAAAATTTTTAATTATCTCTCTCATCCTAGTTCTAATCTTGGATCTCCACCAGCGATAATATCCCTAAGCTCTGATACCAACTGTGACGCCCCCAAAATAAGTCCACACAACCCATTTTTAGTCGCTAAAATACATACTATAAAATTCAAATACAAATTTTCTTATTTACAACTATTAAGCTGTCGTACGAAATACGACAACGCACATACTGTGAGTTTCAATACAAATATATTGTATTGTATTTAGTACAACAAAAATCACACCCAACTTAAGTTCTCAATACAATTATTGTCACAGTACTATTTTATAATGTATTGAGATACTTCTACAATCTTAGACCATCATTCCATTATCCGGCTAGTCCGAGCTACACTCTCATTTCCTAAGGAGAACAATGGAATAAAAAAGAGAAAGAGTGAGCACAAATAGCCCAATAAAGAACATTATGATTAAGATAATGAAGAATAAATTATCTTTAGCCTTTAACAGTGATAAATCAGAGATTTACAAATAATATACGTTTTCAATGATAACTGCAGTGGAACAAACAATTCATTAGAAGAGTCAAATAGAACATAATGTCTACTATCTTCTTCTATTCAAAAAATTCACCATCATTATTTTATCCCTGTAACACTAATCAACAGTTCCTGTTTATGATCATCCAAATCAACAGTTTATCTTTGCACTACGGGTCAAAGATATTTATCTGTAACACCAATGGTCATGATTATGCCAAACACCAGTCCATCTTTGCACTACGGGTCAAAGAGAACTTTCACCACAAACCTTTGTCTGTAACACCAAAGGTCATGATTATACCAATACACAATTCCTTGTCATAATCATGCCAAACACCAGTCCATCTTTGCACTACGAGCCAAAGAGAACTTTCACCACAATTTAAGTCTGAGAATTATGACAATGATATAAATGATGAATAGAAATAATAAGATCAAGAATAAATATAGTGATTTGTAATTTAATTTATCTAGAGTCCAAGAATGTCTAAATTATCAACATGATGACCAAAATGTGGAGTCAAATTCAAGAATGATATTCAAGATTCATATTTCAAATATAACGATTAAAAATTCAATAGGAAGATTCAGGTCAAAAGATATTAGATGAAACACAAATTATTATGGATATTCTACTAATTTCAGAAATTTTCACCATTTAATGATAAAACGATATAAACGAATAATAACTTCTTACCATAATATAGAGTATGAAAGAAAATGATAACCCTCTATTGGTATGAAAGAAATGATAACTCTATACGAGTATGAAAGAATATGACATCCCTTGCGAGTATGAAAGAAATGATACCCCTTACCTTAATAAGAGACTAGATACTACAATAGTGTAGTAGCAGAACTTTGTGTTGTTTGGTGTGTGCTTGCTTCTCGAATATTCCTCTTCTTTCTCTCTCACTCTATACCTTTCTCTTATCAGTTGTGAATAAAATATGAAGAATACTTGCTTCTATTTATAGACGAACTTTAGCTTGGCCCTAACAATGTGAAGAGGCAAGTGGCTTGACCCTTGGCAATGTGAAGAGACAAGTGGTTTGACTCTTGGTAATGTGAAGAGGCAACGGACTATTTGCGAAGAGGTAAAATGACTCTTGGTAATATTGAAGAGACAATTGACTATTTGCGAAGGGGTAAAGTGACTCTTGGTAATATTGAAGTGGCAACTATTATTTGCGAAAGTGACTCTTGGCAATGCGAAGAGGTAAACGACTATTAGATGACATGTGGGTCCCACGGAAGGGTCCCACAGAAGAAATTAAATAAAGTTGTGGGTCCCACGGAAGAAATAAAATTCGCAGAAGAAATAAAATTGTGGATCCCACGGAAGAAAGTTGTGGGTCCCACGGACAAGCCAAACTTACAAAACGCCACAAATAACCCTTATTTCCTTCGAGTGCCGGCAACTTCTTACTAATGGTTATGTTACGCATCACATAATTAATCAACATTTTTTTAATTCTTCAATAATTATTCACTATTGATATTATAGACTCGCAATACACACAACCAGATCGTTCCTAGGAAAGAGGGGGTCTTCCATATACACGACGCGCAATTAAATAACTCATTTCCTTGACAGAACTTCTAGATATTGCCAATAATGCTGACTGGTCTAATAATATAAAATCAAATAATACAAGTTATTGTGTCGTGTCAATTATTGAATTAATAATATGAAAAACTATGTATATGTTATTGTAACAATTATTGAATCAATAATATGAAATAATGTGCAGATGTTACTATAACAATTACTGAATCAATAATATGAAATATTGTGCAGATGTTACTATAACAATTATTAAATTAATAATATAAAATACTATGCAATATCGTGTGCTACTGTACTTTTATCACCGGGTAGTTTAACAGTTAACGGTAAAAGTACCGTTGACAATTTTTAAAAAATATTCCTGTCGTTTTCGGTATCCGACAGTAGTCATTGTGGGGCCCACCAATGATTGGTTATTTCGGCGCCATCGTACTTTATCGAATATAATATTCCCCGACAAAAAAAATATTTTGCGACATACTGTTTATCTGATAATTTGCATATATCACCCTTAACTATAACATTTTATCAATTAAACACTTTACTGTTTATAATAATAAAAATTTTAAATCTTATTCATAAAAAGTTGGAGTCTTACACGTTGTATTAGTATATAGTTTACAAATTTTGTAATTGCCTTGTCTGAAATTGAATTAGTTTATATCAATTTTGAAATTAAAAAATATATCTCAATTTGACTTTAAAAAGTCAATATTGATCCTATATTATGAAATAGAGGGAATGCCTTTTTTGACTTTTTCTTGGGAAAAACATAAAGATAATTAATACTATATCTCTAACTGTGGGTCCTAACAAATATATATCTAGTTATACTTTAATGTGATAAAATACTTTTATATTGGGCACCCAAGTTCTTTTATTTTTTGACTTATACAGTTTTCCACTCGAGCCATAATATTTTGAATGATTTACCAAATCATTTTCAATATTAAAGTGAAAAGACTAAACCACTGGCGATCTGGATATTCTGAAATATCTGAAAAGGAACGAATGCACAGATGATTAGCCTTTGGATCTGCCTCCGATAGTTAAGTTAATAACAACGTTTATTGAAGTTATTAATTTGAGAATATAAAAGTGTACACAAAAAACATATCAAAGTCTTTCCTTTGTATTTATATCTAAAGTTTGGATATCTATTGGTTAGGGTCACTACAAGAAAAGAAGATAATTCTGACGGAAATAATTTCGAGGGAACTAATTCCCTCGGAAATAGTATATTTTCGACAGATAAGTCAGTCGAGAATAAGTCCGTCGAGGATAATTTAATATCGACGGAAGTCCGTCGGGGATAAGCTTCTCGTTGGCGCCAAGAAGTCCCGCCAGCGCCAAAGGTATTTTCGATGGAAAGAACTTTACGGTCGACGGAAATTCCGTCGATGTTAAATATTTTAGCCCTAAAAATCATTTCCTTCCCCCCCTCAGCCGCCAGTCTATCTTTCTCTGCTCTCTCTCTTCTTCCCCGCTGCAATACCTCTCTCTCTGTCTCTTCTTCTCCCCCCGCTGCCTCCCTCCTCGCGCCACCACCACTTTGCCGTTCCAATCGTCGTACTCCACCTACCACCATAACAATTCCAATCCGGCCTCTTCATTGTTGTTGTTGTCGCTGGTAGCTTAGAGGCGGCGTAACAACGACGGCGACGGTAAGAAATTTCCATTGTTGCACGACCCAAGAGTGAAACAACCCCGTATACATAATCAAATTTTCAGGTACACACCCTATTCTCTCTTCAGTTTAGCTTTTTTAGGGTTTATAGCAAAATCATTAAATTGAAAAGTAAATGGATATAATTGGAGTAATTGGCATGTATACTTCTTAAGTGACTGTCATGAGTATGTATTAGTTAGTTTTGTTTTGAAAATTAGTCTGAAAATTGGCTACTCAACATTAGGAATTGACTTGGTGACTGAAAATTTAGTAATGAAAAAATTCAGGTCACTGCCATTGTGAATTAAATTTATGTATTGATAAATTTGGATTGCGTTATGAATTAAAAATGTATGTATTATGAATTGAAAACAGTTTAATTTGGGACTGAAAACAGTTTGGTTTAGCTTCAATTTATTAATTGGATATTGTGTATGTATCAATTTATTACTTTCATTTTGATTTGGCTATGAAAATTGGTAAAGTGTAAATCATTTTGATTGAGAAGTGATTTGTGTGTGGTATGTAATATTTCTGACGGAATTTCCCATGGAAATTCTGTCAGAATTATTTATGAGCAAAATTGTGGGCCTTCCTTGGTAATATTTATGTATTTTAATTAAACTTCCAATATTGAATTGAACTAAGTAGCATTTACTTAGTTTCAAACTGCTAATCTAAATTTAATAATATATAAATAAAATAAAATAAAATAATTAAAATAACATAAAATAATACATATTAAAGTAAAGAAAATAATATAATTTATAAAATAAAATAAATTAAAATAAAATAATTAATATAATATACTTTATAAAATAAAATAAAATAATTAATATAACATGTAATAATACAAAATAAATTAAAGAAAATAATATAATTTATAAAGTAAAATTAAATAAAATAATTAATATAACATGAAATAATACAAAAATAAAATAAAAAAATAATTTAATTTATAAAATAAAATAAAATAATTAATATAACATGAAATAATTCTAAATAAATTTAAAAAAATAATATACTTTATAAAATAAAATAAAATAATTAATATAACATGAAATAATACAAAATAAAAAAAAGAAAATAATATGATTTATAAAATTAAATTAAATTAAATAATTAATATAACATAGAATAATACAAAATAAATTAAAGAAATTTATATAATTTATAAAATAAAATAAAATAAAATAATTAATCTAACATAAAATAAGACAAAAATAAATTAAAGAAAATAATATAATTTATAAAATAAAATAAAATAATTAATATAACACAAAATAATACAAAATAAAGTAAAGAAAATAATATACTTTATGTAATAACATAAAATGAATTAATTAATATAACACAAAATAAACTAAGTAACATTTGCTTAGTTTATTATTGAACTAATAAACTAAGTAGCATTTGCTTAGTTCCACTCCTGCATATATAAAGTAGAGTAAAAATATTATAATATATTCAAATAATAGTTATCATAAACTGAGTAGCACTTACTTAGTTTATCATTGGAAAAATAAACTAAGTAACATTTGCTTAGTTTTCCACAATTACAGTAAGCATAATATAATACGTGTGCATGTAGTATATTCATTAGGAGCTTAGAAACCCGTTTGACATTCACTCAGTAGGAGTGAATGTCGAATAGTCCCCAGTCTGGGACTGTTACTAGATGTTATGCCTCTCACTTAGGCCGGTGCCAATGGGTTAGTTACGTTTTTTTTTGTTTAGAGGATTTTTCGGCTGTTATCTCTACATGTTCTTCGAGTGCATATTTAGATTAAGTTCTCTTAGTTTATTTCGTGTACTTGGAGACCATGAGGAGGTGCTGCCGAAATTTTCTTGAAACATAAAAAAACATGCTCAACGTGTTGACACTAGTGAGGAGACGCATCAAGGAACGGGATAGAAGCCTAACCCCTGTAAAGTGGAGATATATACTAGGTAAACTAAAAGGATGCATATATATTCTAATTGGGTATTTTCTTCAATTAAAGATGTCAGCCGACCGGAGTTGGATGTACCGTAGGATACCTATTGATGGGAGGGGATTAGTTGATGCGTACCGTGAAGGGGTGTCCAATTTTATGAACAAAGCAATAGAAGATGTTGATGATCTGAACGGAAAGATGAGATGCCCGTGTTTCAAGTGTAAGAATATGATATGGAAGACTGCCGATGAAGTTAAATTTGACTTATATTCACGTGGGTTTGTGGATGGGTATTCAGTATGGATTCATCACGGGAAATCAACTGAGTTTACAGAACGGACAGATAGTAGTGTAGACCAATCGGATCACCGAGATTCGCAAGCAGATAACTATGACGTCGTGCAGATGTTGGTTGATGTGTATGGCCGGTGTTGTCGTGTTGGGAAGTTGTTATAGAGATTCAGAATCCAATTACTCTGGAAGATTAAAGGAAGTGGTTGTGCTCAATTATCCAGGGGCTAAAAAGGTCGTTACATTTAAGTGTCGCTGGTTTGATACTGCAAAGGGTGTTAAAGTTGATCGTAACAGAATCGTCACAGTAGATATAAAATCGACTTTACAGTCTGATGATGTATTTGTGTTAGCCAGCCAAACAACTCAAGTGTACTACGCCCCTAACGTCGTTGACACGAGAACCTCCTGGTATACAGTTGTGACAACGAAGACTCGGTCATTTGATGGTACTAATTTG
Source organism: Aralia elata (assembly GCA_034770075.1). Taxonomy (NCBI): domain Eukaryota; kingdom Viridiplantae; phylum Streptophyta; class Magnoliopsida; order Apiales; family Araliaceae; genus Aralia; species Aralia elata. The sequence continues at coordinate 39,925,527 of CM068385.1, forward strand.
TCTGGAACGGATGACCCGTTACAAGAACAAGTTAGCAATCCCAGCCACGTTGTGCTAAATGATGACGATGTGTTGGGTGATGATGTCGTTGACTTACTCGATGTTGACGAAGTCGATGAAGATATGGTTGGTAGTCCGTTTGTGATGGTAGAAGATGATATTGAGGAAGAAATTGATACAGAAGAGGAAGAGACAGAATCAGAAGATGAAAATGATTTTGATTCTGACGGGTTTGACGACGTAATACTTCTTCACTAGTTGGTATTTTGTAAATACTATACAACTAAAATCAATCATTATATATAATCAAAGACTTGAAATTTAATTAATTTCATCGTATCTATGTCTGTTATTTCAGTAGTACAGCTACATATGCCTCGACATAGCGGTGGAGGCGGTCGTGGTGGCGGCCACTCCGGATCGGGTGACGGCTCCCAGGGAGAGTCGTCTTCAGATGTTAGTGAGTTGATTACTTTTTTGGCTCAATAACAATATTTTGATAACTATATTATACATTCATGTACTATTTTTTGACAATGTCATAACTATATTAAACATACAGATGCTAGATGTCGGCGTTCGCGAGGGCCTAACCTCGGTCGATTAGGTCGACCACCGACAGTGTCGGACATAGTTCCAGTTGATGTCGGCTCGTTTGTGTAGGTTTCAACTATAATATATCACTTATGTTCAATTAGAATGATATTATCATGTGATTAATAAATTAAAATGTTCTTAATAAATTTCGTATTCTAGTATTATGGATCATGTCGCTAAGGCGACCGTACACGCCATCTGCCTGGCGCATCTCCCTGTTGGCTGCATGAGATGTACTCAATACGCGCGCTACGATGCCGGCTTCATGGTGACAGTATTGCGGGAGTTTCACGTAAGTCGAATTACATATATTAAATCAAGGTCCATGCACGTTATTTACATATTGTTCAAATAATAAATTATACGTATGTTATGTCTGTTTGATAGAGATACTACATATACGAGGCCGACATCACTGAGGCGGATGGTGATGCCGTTATCATTACCCACATCTCGAAGAATTATGTCGGCTAGTTGTACGAGATGCGTCAGAGGGCAGTCCGGGCGATAGAAGAATCGCCCGGGACTACTTTGTGAGATCATCACCCGCTGATAGTATCAGATCCAGCATGGGCTGCGATGTGTGCATACTGGGATTATACTGCGTTCAAGACCAAGTTGGAGCAGATGAAGAAGAATCGCGACAAGCTGCGAGTTGTACATACTTTTGGTCGCAATCGTTTCAGGAGGTTAAGGCGGTATATATTTCTCTTTAGATGAGTTTAATATTATACTGCAACTATAGTAAATTAAGGTGATAATATTTAATGTATATGATTTAGGCCATGAGGCGTAGCTTGGGCCGACCTCCTACTATGATCGAGTTCTAGGATAGAGTCCATACGCCGAAGGGCTCTACTTCGGGGTCAACGATATCTCCAGCAGCACTAGCTATACGGGTAATACATTTACTATGATAAATATGATTTAGGATAATATTTCAAATTACGATGATACCAAAATAACTCACTTGTATATCAAATTACAGGAGCGGTTTGAGAAGCTCCGCAGCTAGCGTATAACAGAGTTGGAGGCTGCTAGGGGCAATGTTGAGACGTTAGATTCCACCGTTCCTCTGCCCGAGATTAGTTTATCTCAGGACGAGGAGACGGCTCTATGGGTCGCGTCTCTCAGGATACTCCCACTAGTACTACCGGCCGGTATCGAGTGCTGGGGTTACCGAGGATACCAGCCTATACACGGTCAGGAGGTATAATATTTGTGTTTATTTCGTGTTTATGAATAAAGTAAACTTGTAATAGGCTTTAGCCAGTGTTTGCGTCCGAGAGCCCCCGTGGGACCATCATATACGGGCGCTGGCTTAGATGATGCTTTGTTCCAGCGTGTTGTGGTTGCGGTGTCGGAGCGGTTTGACACCGATCCGTTGTTCCATCGTCAGGACCCGCCCAGCCGTTCTCGCCTCCACCAGCTTGCGCAGGACGTTGCAGCTGGTGCCACCGCCGAGAGTACAGGTATTCCTTCGGAGCAGTGGGCCGCGATATGCGACGAGATTGTTCGGATGGTGGTTACCTTACTCGAGGACGCGTTTGGGCCGATGTTGAGTCAGCGCTCGGCTGCTCAGGTATACTTCGTTTTAAATACAAATATATATTATGCATGTTATTTAATTTTCATTTAGTTATCTTTAACTGATTCATATATATGGACTAATGCGTTACATTATATTGTATCAACAGGGTGACAAGCGGACTGACGGGCATGATGATGATGAGGGCGATTTTCATACTCCAGAGCAGCGTCGACGCTCACCCGATGATTCTCCTCACACCGGGGGCTCTACTAGCTTGACTTAGTTTACATTCTTTTGTAGTTTAAATTCTTTTCTAGTTTACATAATTTTTGATGTACATATTGTATTTTAAACCTTATCATTACTTTGCGGTTTGTAACGGAGTTTAATTTAGCTTAATGGGATGTGGATGTTTGTTATAGTTTTGTTTAGATTAGTTTTGATATATTGTTGGATGAGGTGACTGTAATTGTAAAATGTTAGCTTGTGTATGTGATGTTGGGAAAACAGGTACAGGTACAAATTGTGGGTTAAATCCCTGGACATTACAAAAATAAATAAAACATTTAAAAAAAAAACCCTATCCTCGACGGAATATACTTATGCTCGACGGAATTCCGTCGATTTTAAGATAGTTTCCTATTTTTACCAGGCTGCCACGTGGCACAGTAAACATCGACCGAATAACCTCGACGGACAGTATTCAGTCGGGAATATATTATCTCCGACGGAATATTCGGTCGGAATTAATTCCGTCGAGATAAAGTAGTTCCGACGAAAACATCGACGGACTTAATTTCGACGTGTTTATATACGACTGAATTCCCGACGGAATATTCCGTCAGAAATACGTCATCCTCGATGGAAACGATGTATTTCCGACGGAATATTCCGTCGGAATTAAGCCTTTTTGTTGCAGTGGGTTCCCTCCTTGTCGGACAGGAACCGCGCGTTACTGATAAGTCCAAATATAAATGGACCAATATGAATAACAACTACCAGTGAAAAAGAGTCTAATCCTTTACGAATTTGGTGCATTGAGGAGCCTTGAGTTACACGACCCCCATTCGGGGCCTTCCAAATAGTCCTCGGGACAATTATAATTCAGATAATACTATGTGCACTAACTATACACAAAAAATTGTACACCAAGAGTAAGACTGGTGTATTACTTACCAATAAAAATATGTAAAATATTCAATTATAGGTCTCGCTCTGTATTTTCTCTCTTTTTTTGTACTGTGTGTGCACAATTTTTTGTAGATAGTTTGTGTCTCTAGCATTACTCTTATAGTTCGGGGCCGTAAAGGGCTTCGAGGTATTAGTCCCTAACATAAAGAATAGTTCCAAAGTGAGGTAAAATAAAATAATTAACTTGTTGTACTGTCTAAGAGTGAACCAATATTTCTATCATATGAATAAAAATATAATATTATTCATTTTAAACAGTAACTCTCATATGAAAATAGAATTATATCACATGAGATCATGCTTTGATCTAGTCCGTAGAGGCCTTTTGGACGGTTAATCTTGGTTTGGGCATAAATTTTGATTCGTTTGAAATTACGGGACTCATAATATATCAAAGCGAAACTAACGACGAGATTTACAAGAATCAATATCTTTGGCCATGACGTATACTATTTGGGGCCCAAAAACACATGGAGTTTTCGAGTTGGACCTTCCGAAGTTTTTCTGATTTTTATGAACTTACGGGTTTTTATGTAATTTTGCTACTTATTGTCCAATTAGGGTTTCTGGCTTATTTCGTACTATTCAAACATTGTTAGGGTATGTCTATTCAACTGCCTTTGTTATCTCTTTGTTGTTGTTTGGATTCTTGTGATCCTTTCAATGGTAACGCTTCTTTTGTTGTGTCATTCTTAGATTGCTAACAAATTTACATTTCATAATTCATAAATAGTTAATAATTAAATATTAAGTACTAAAAATTAAATTTAAAATTTGTCAAAAATTTATTTAAGAATATCATGTCTATGTCTTCCCTATACAAACAGTATAACATTATTACATTTGTTCTTTTTAATTGACGTTTTAGGAGATCAAAGGTGATAGTCTAATGACAAATATATCTATTTTTACTGTACAAAGCCACAAGTTCGAATCAACGCCCTTATTGTCAAAATTCTAACGGGCGCTACAAAAAATATTAAATGAAGCCTTCCGCTAGTTTCCCTAAAATATAAAAAAGGTATACCTTTTAGGAGGAAAGACATACAAGTAGAAATGTAATACTACCTCCGTTTCAAAATTAGAGATACATTTTGATTTTTTAAAGTCAATTCACAAAAATCTTAAAATTCAAAATCGATATAAAGTTATTTGGTTTTAATACAAACAAATATAACAATTGTAAATTAACTATAAAACACTACTAATTATCATATTTGTTGTTTTCAAAAATTTAACGAAATTATATCAATTTTGAGTTTTAAGATTTCGCAAATTGACTCAAAAAAGTCTAAATGTATCTCTAATTTTGAAACGGAGGGAGTATATGTTTTGTCTAATTGATTAAATTGGATATAAAATCTCTATATTATTTTACAAAATTTATTAGAAAGATGAAAGATAAAAAAAAATTATTTAATGTTTAGGGATCGATATTGATAAAAGGAAATAATAAATTTCTCACTAAAAAGACACATAAAAGGGTCACGAGAATTCTTGACGGTTTCAGCAACTACAATTGACTATCTTAGACCTGGCAAAATTGGCCCAAGCCCGCGGGCCGGCCCAGCCCGCCCAAAAAAAGTTGGGCTCTGAGCTTCATTTTTTTAGCCCGCCAAAACTTGGACCTTTTTGGCCCGCCCAAATTTAGCCCAACCCAACATTGGCCCAGCCCGCTCAATCCTTTGTAAAAATGGCCCAAGCCCGCGGGCCGGCCCAGCCCGCCCACCAAAAAATGGGCTTTGGGCTTCACTTTTTCAGCCCACCAAAACCTGGGCCGTTTTGGCCCAGCCCAATTTTAGCCCAGCCCAACAATGGCCCAGCCCGTTTGGGCCAGCCCAGCCCAATTGCCAGGTCTAGACTATCTGGAAGTGGAGATAGAGATGTGATCGATTGACTACAACTAAATTTGTCATTAATGAAATATTGATCCAACTAAGATATATGCATGCTCATTTACTGCATTTAAATAGACTCTTATCCTTCTGTTTGTTGGTGAATAAAATCCATAATGTGAAATTTAATGCTTCAATATATTCATTAATTAAGTTTGACTGAAGAATAAGTCTGAACAACTATAAAATGGAGAGGAGGTGCACATCTATTTGCATGCCCCAAAAGGGAGAATTAAGATGGCTAGAAGTCCTTACCCTTCTTGTGATATCTGCACATGCACCGGCAATTCCTGCATTGGAAACCCTAGGTTTCCATCAGGTAAGCTTTATTTACTTTTCTTAATAAATCAACCTTTTCAAATTCTTGTTAGATTTTCATTTCTTTTTATAGAACTATTGAGAATTACTTACTAGTATACAAGTTATTATTTATATTTGTATTTTTTATTTTGAGAACCTATACTATTACATTCAATTCTATGAATACATTTCATCCTAGCTCTTAGGGGGAGTCTGGGGAAGGGGCCAGGAGAGGAATTAGGAGAGAACCAAGGGGAAACTTATCTTTTAATCTTCTGTAATACCTGCTAAATTTTGAATATGTAATTTTACATAGTAAAGAGAGTACTTTACCTCCAAGCAATCATCTTCTGTCTTAGTATAGAAGTTAATACATCAATGTATGCAATTTTTTCCCCTTAAAATAAATAAGTAAAGTTACTTTGGATTATCTTACATTAATTTTGCTAAATAATGTAGGAACCAAATTGGAATGGCCAGAGCTGATTGGAGCTGATGGAGTTGAAGCTAGGTCAAAAATTCAGAAGGAAAACCCTTATGTGACTGTTTTTCCAATCTTCAATGGGGATCGTGCACTACATAATGTCTGTTGCAACCGTGTTTATCTTTGGATTGATCGCCCAACTTTTGTTGTAACTTAACTTCCAAAGGTTGGATGAAATATGTAAGGGCATTATTACTATGTTGGTAGGATGAAATAAGTATGGTTTTAGTGAAAAATGCGGTAATAAAAAGAATATTTCTTTCATTTCAAAATATAAGATTGAGCGACATGATATGTATAGCACAAAAGAAAATTCTTATATTTTAAAGGGCTAAATACACTTCTGTTATATCAAGTATTATCAAATTCATAATTCGGCCCCCAAAGTAATTAAATTTACAATTCGCTACATAAACTACCTACTTGCATACAATGTCTCCCCCCTTCCAAAATTCAAATTCCGGTTGAATTGACCAGAATAATCGACTCAGTCAACAACCTAATTGGTTTTTATACGGTTTGACCGTATTTAAATAAGGTTTTTACTCTAAATTAATTTTTTTATATACAAAGAAAATACGTTTATGACATTAAAACAAATCAAAAAGATTAGAAAATAAATAAAAAGATTAAAATAGAAATTAAATAGACTAAAACTATATTTGAGAACATAAACAACATTAACAACAAACAAACAAAAAAAATTATCCCAAGACAGAACACAAACAACAAACCTTAAACCCAATTCTTCAACAAAAAGATTTGATGGCCAAAAAATCAAATTCAATCAAGACCTTCAATAAACTCATCACAAAATCAAACTACCAATCCATTATCAACACCAATCATTCGTACTAAACAAGATCTAACAACGTGGATCTAATCGAAGAATTATCCGGATAGCTTGCTCAAATCAAAAGAAAAAAAAAAGAGAGAAAAGAAAAAAAAAAGAGAAAGAATATTATACCTTGATGACACCACCACGACGGCAATGGCGTACAAATCCAATGGTACCTATGGAAACCCAACGACGACAATTTGATTTGGGAATTGCAGATTTGGACATTAATGATAGTTATGGGTTCAAATGTTAACATCGGAACTCGACTGCAACAATAACTTCTTTACAGTGGTGGTACATGTAAAGCTGCAACGGTACATGTAAAGGTAGCGGTGGCACAAAACTTCTCACGGCAACTATGGCTGAACTCAGCGAAGGTTTAACAGCGACAATGATGAGGTTTATTTTTGTTTTTACTATTTTTTCTTCTTCTATAAATAGTGGTGGTTATAAGCTGCTTATGGATTGGGTATTGTGATTATGATTATTGATTTGGAGGAAATTTTTTATTTTTTGGGTTCATAAAATGAGTGATTTAAGTTTGGGAAGAATCTGAGTTTGAGGTTGTGACGCGCCCATACTTGCATACATGCTACTACAGGTATGGTAGTCACTATTTACTTATTCAAAGTCTATAATATATTATTATACATTCACTAGTTTACATCAAGTATAATAATACAACTCATATCTTACTTACAAAACATGAACTAATACAATAGTTCTACAATACCACCTCATTAATTATTTAATTAAACAATACAAAATTAATTATTTATTCTTTCTTGTTGGCTTTACCTTTCCTTTATCTTTTACACCAAATCCTTCAGGTTCCTCAGACTTAGCTGAAAACATGAAAATTTGATGAAAAAGTAAGCAACTAATTTGCTTAGCAAGTATATAAAATATCAAGAACTGAACGATAAGAAAATTGAATAATTGAATGCAAATTAAATCAGGATAATAAATTAGAAATAATGATTAATACAATGATGACCAGATTTAAATTGACGAGCATCAAATAAAATTTTTTTCCTGAACTGAGTGGTCATAAGGACCAAGAATGTAAATGTCCCACAATTATATAAATTGTTGACTCTCCATCTCCACAGACACTTTAGGGGATCAACCTATCATATCATATGTTATGCATAACATTATCTCCATAAGTCGAATTTTTTGACAATAATATTCCCTTTATAAAATAGGGTTGTTCAACTCAGTCTAAGATTCCGTCCAAAATAATTGGATCGGAGAATAAATAATATAATTTCTTAATTTTAGAGTAAGCTGAAGCAATGACTTTCTATACAAATAAATCAGGAACATTTAAAATAATTTAGAGCTCAACAATTCTTGCAAATATATTCTGAAATTTAATATCGCATGATAACAATTAATTTGAACGAAATATTCAAAATTCAGGAAACTTTTATCAAAAGCAAATAGTTGCTTAAGAAACTTGTACAAAAGAATAAACTTGTACCAGTTTGAAAAACTTACAATAATTCAAAAACTTGTACAGAATAATAAATTTGTACCAGTTAGGAACTTACTCAAACTGAGAGAACTTGCACAATATACAAAGTTGTGTAAGTTAGGAAACTTGCATGTTTTCCGTTGACTATTTTCTAGCTCAATAAATATTTTCGGCAATTGACCTACATCATTATTCATAAAGGCCAAAAATATATATTAATCTATCATTTCTTCATTTTTAATTATTTATTCTTCTTTAAGGATTACCCGAATTCTTAATTCATAATTTATCGGGTACTACAATTATATATATAATATATTACAAGAAAAACATATCCTTTTTCTTCTATTTATTCTCCTCCTAAATTGAACCGTGATCACTCTATTTTTCTTTCTCTATTTTTACGTCTCTGATCCTCTCTCTATTTTCCCTTCTTGTCAGTATAAGAGATTTTGTATCTATATATAGTTGGAAGAAAAACTTGTATACAGATATATGTATATACAACTAGCTAGCTTATCATTTAATATACATCTTACTAACTTTATGATTAAACAACTAGCTCATTATTTATTATATATAGATATAAGCTTGTCCGGTTAAGGAGGAGACATCTACGCTACATATATATAATATACTAACTAGCTCATTAATTGAATGAGTAGGAGAAAAAAATCAATTGGGGGGCGATCCGGTGCACTTAATGACCGATACCATCCGGTACACTGTGTTATGCTTTTTTTTTTAACCACAATTATCAGAAAAAAATAAAAAATAATAGAGCCAGTTTGAAAAAAAAAACTGTAAAAAAAGTATATTTTTTATTGAAAAAACACTGTAAAAAAAGAAGAAGCATAACACAGTGTACCGGACGGTACCGATCATTAAGTGCACCGGACCGCCCCCAACCCGAAAAAAATTGTATACGTGTAAGGCTATATATAATACAATATAATATATAACTAGCTTGATAATGGAGCTAGTTCATTACATATATACATATATATATATATATATATATATGTGTGTGTGTGTGTGTGTGTGTGTGTATGATTGGTGATCAAACGGGGAAAGAATGGATATTCAAAAAAACGTGCATGCCTAACTTTTGAATCTTTTTTTTTAATATATTAAATTACTATAAACTACAAATTCATCTCATTAAAAATAAATGTACATTTTTAAACTTTATTTATATTGACTGAATGTCTCGAATGTTATGGAGATTTATTTGGGTTCATAAAATGGGTGATTTAGATTTGGAAAGAATATGAGATTTTGAGGTTTATTTGGGTTCATAAAATAGGTGATTTAGGTTTGGGAAGAATCTGAGTTTAAGGTTTACTTGGGTTTGAAATTAATTGTTTTTTTGGAGATTGAAAAGATAAGAGAGTAAATTTAATATTAATGTTTAGAGTTTAATTAAATTAATTACTATTTATACATAAAAATTGAAAATTAATTATTACTTCTAGAAAATAATGTTTTAAATTTGAAATTTGATTGAAATTTCTTAAAAAATGTATACAACAATTTCATAAAAATTAAGTAAAATAATTAAAATATAAATAAAACAAAAAAGCTATTTTTAGTATATGTTTTTTTACATTATCATATATGTTTAATTAAAATTATATATATATATATATATATATATATATATATATATATATTACATTATGATCATTATCTTAATTAAGTCTTTGAGTTAGTTATTATAAAAATAATTCTTTAAATTATTATTTTTATTGTTTAATGAAGTCAAACCAATCAAACTATATAAGACCAAATGGTTGTTAGCAAATGGCGTATTCTGTTCTATTTTCGCCGAAAAATAATTTTAGGGTGGACATTGTATGTAATTCGGTACTTTATGTAGGTAAGCCTAATTACTTTTGTGGCCGAATTATGAATTTGGTAGTACTTGGTGTAATAAAAATGTAATTAACCCTATTTTAAAATAGAAGGAATGTTAATTAATCTCTCTAGATCTGTTTATATGTAATGTGATAAATATATTTCTTTATAAGTTTATTCGATTATTAACATTTGGTGTTTGGTGCTTTTGAAGCACTAGCAGTTTGTAGTGTTTGATGTCCAAACGCAATGCACCAAAATCACCAATTTTGGTGTGTTGCGCTTGGGCTCCACTCCTTTCATTCCAAAATATTTTAATAACTTTTTGAAGTCAACTTAAGACTTTTAAATAAAAATTAGCATAAGTTCCTTTAATTTTAATCAATACATTAATTAATAGTGTAAATTATCTAAAAAGTATGTAAATCAAAAAGTATTACTTTATTGTAGTCTTTAGGCTTAAATATAATTTACTACCCTAAACTATAGACATATTCCACTTCGGTGATCCACCTTTAAAGTTTTTCAATTAGATGATCGAACTATTAATTTTTTCCACTTCTATTCAATTGGGTCTGCCACGTCAGAAATTGCTAAAGTGGTTGTCTGGGTAGGCCATAGTTGAGCTGATGTGTAACAAAAAAAGAATATTTTAATTTTTGATTAAATATTTATTATATATTAAAGGGCAAAATCGTCAAAACCACTTATATGAAACTTATATTAAACATTAAACATTAATACTAAACAAAAATAGCAAACCATCAGATAAATCTAAACCTCTGTTTTCATCCCCTTCCGACTCAATCAGTTGTATCAAGCATAGATCTAGGTTTAGAATGGGTAAAAGTCGACGTAGTAAATATAAAACCTGGCCAAACTCTAATCTCTATCGCCATTAACGAGATGTCGCAGTGAAAATCCGCGGCTCTTGTTGCTTTTCAGTCCGACAATAGGTTGATCGGGGAAGAAGCCGTCGACCTCGTCGTACGGTACCCCGATAGACATATTTTGGGCAGGCAGAAAGGAGTGGTTTGCTTCAGGCGGCAGAGCGACCAAGTCGCCGTTGATGTGGATGACTGAGTAGCTGGTGGGGGAAGGTGGCGCGTCGGTGTCACCATAGCCGCGGAGGTCGAGGGCGATGGCACGATAGCCGAGGGAAGAGAGAGAAAGAATATGGTGACGCCATGAGTACCAGCGCTGAGGGAAGCCATGAAGAAAGAGGATATTGATTCCGTTTACTTGTATGCTTTTTGTTGCTTTATCCTTTTAATGGAATCAGTTTGGTGTTGTACTGATTTTTCGTAGATTCTTTTTCGCTCGATTTAGGATGAACTTGGATCTGACGTTTCCATATTGGTTTGATTTGGGAATTTTTTTTCCAATTTCGACTGATTTGGTGTTCCCCCCTTTCTTTGTTGTTTATCATTATATTGTTGTAATCTGATTTTTGGGGGTGTTCTATTTCGCCGGAGTTTCTGGTTTTATATGTGCATATTGTTCATCTTCTCCATAAATCAGGTTGTGTTGTTTGATGGTTCCATTTCAGCTTGATTCGGTGCTTGTTGCTTATTTAATCTGTTTTTGGCTGTTGTGGTGTTCCTTCTTCATGATACTGTCATACTCCAGTCACGGTGAGCGCAAATTTGGTTTTGTCTAACCATTTGTTGTTCCTCTTGAGTTTTGGGTTTTTGAATTTAACAAACTGATTGTTCTTTTGGATCTAGGGTTAACATTTGATCATTGATTTGGATATAGATTTGCATTTAATTGTTCTTTTCTTTGATGAAAAATGAGATTTGACCTTTTTACCCTTAGACATTGAATAAAAGTAAAAATTCATTTGAAATAATAATTTTTAATTACATGTAGGCATTGATTAGCCTAGTTAGCGGGGCCACGTCAACAATTTCTGATGTGGCGGACCCAATTGAATAGAAGTGGAAAAAATTAATAGTTCGATCATCTAATTGAAAAACTTTAAAGGTGGATCACCGAAGTGGAATATGGCCTATAGTTTAGGATAGTAATTTATATTTAAGCCTAGTATTTATTGTTTCATAATTTTTAATAAAATATCTTAATTTTAAATTTGAGAATGATCAAAATTAACTTTCAAAAGTTAAAATAATCTTATAATTTGAGACGAAAATAATATTACTTTTGTTCTCGTGTGGATTCACAAAATATTTTACTCCCACTGTCTTAAAAGTGGAAAATACCATTTTCTTCATGAATTATACAGAATGTAATTTCTTTTAGGGACGTAGAGTAAATTTTATATTTACCACCAAATATAATTTGGTTGAATATTGTTCTTCCTTTTTTTCTTTTTCTTTTTCATTTCTTTTTCTTTTTTTTGTTCTTACTCGGTTGTTACTTGAATTTTTGATATCTTCTTCCTCAGGTCCACCAGCTTCAACTTGTTTATTATTTTACGTATAATTAAATAATCATTAAAGTTAGCGAGAACCTCACCCTTATGCTGCGTTTGGATTGGTGGAATATGAGGGAGAATGGAATGACTCGTTCCTATGGAATGAAAAAAATTGTGTTTGGTTGCGATTGGAATGAAAAAAATTGTGTTTGGTTCCTTGAGGGAGGGAGAGCATATGGAATAACTCATTCCAACTAGAATGAAATGAATCATTCTATTCTTCATTCCATTCCTCCAATCCAAACGTAGCATCACAGTTGCAAGTAAAGGGTGAATGTGTAATATGCATTCTATAACCTCACCCTTTGAGAATATATGTTTTCAAGTATAAAATATTTTGCCTACAGAAAAATATTTAAAAATATATAAATTAAATTAAATTAAATATAAAATAAGTCTAAAGACTAGTGTGCTTATATGGGTTTATTATGGACAAAATTAATACTTATTTTATAATCTCTCTTGTATTTTTTTTTAGTTTTCTTAATTTGTGTGTAACTTATATTTTTGTACATTCTTTCGTGGAAAAGAGAGTATTTGTTAATTTATCTTTTCCCTCCTCATAGTTAGTTATCTGTGTTGTTTCCTTTATGTTTTTTCCTTCTAATATTCCTAATTAATATATAGCAGTTAGTGACTAGCTACCAACAAATTATAATATAATATTTCATAATTTTTTATTATTATTATTTTTTGTGTTAATTAGCATATGTAAACAAACTGAGCAATCCACCAATTGCAATGTATTGAGATTTAAATACAAAAGTCAACGAGCTTACCACCAAATAAATAAATATGCACTACATGCACAAATTGAGCACAACCATATAACACAACTACAAGATGTGCTGTGAAAGAGCTGGAGATCACAAACAAGAGTTGAAGTTCTATTTTCATTATCAAAAATAAATTAATATAAGATCCCAAGTCTCCACCTATCTCATCCCATTTCTCATTTCTGTATTACTGTCACGTATTTCTCATATTCTTACAAATTAAATAGTATCTATAGTTAATTAACAATAAATATGAATATTTTAAAATTAGAGATACATTTTATATATAATAAATTTTAAAGATAATCTTATTTTTTCAAACTTATTCCTAACATTACTTAAAAATGTAGCAGTGATAACATGATGATAATCAATCAACTAAATATAAAAATAATAGTATGTGAAGAACTTCACGACACTTACAATTTACAATCCAAAAATAAAAACGTATCTATACTTTTGGACTAAATATATATACACACACACACATATATATATATATATATATATATAATATTCGGAAAAAAATTATTATGATCAAAAATTACAGGTAATATAGATTTCCAAAGTAGAAATTTTTACAAGTGCATGACAAGTCAATAGTCAACCCTTATAATCCAAGAATCTTCCGGGCAAAGTTGGGCATTCTGATGAAGTCAAAAACTTCAACCCTCAACTTGCTTATTGCTAACAAGAACCGTATTAAGTACATCAATTATTTCCATTCGACCAATAAAAGGGAAAATTGTTCCTATTGAGAACACACAGAGAGAGAGAAATGGAGTACAAGCATTTTACCCATAGCCATAGCCTAATTCTCCACCAGGTACCACAAGGCACAGAACTCACTTGCTCCGGTTGCAAATCTCAGGCCACCGGCTCAATTTACGCCTGCTGGCAATGCAATTTCTTCCTTCATGAGTTTTGCTTCAATGCGAGCCGCTCCATGAGGCATCCATCTCACCCTCTTCACCCTCTTACATTAGTCCCCTATCCAACTTATCCCTCAAACTCATTTTTCTGCAATTCTTGCAATTTAGCTGGAAATGGCTTGTCCTATAGTTGTTCCAATTGTGATTTTGATCTCCATGTTCATTGTGCTTTTATGCCTACAACTATTATCCAAGAGCCTTATTCCTATGTTCCTAACACAAACCATTCAATTCCGGATCAAACGCAAAGTTTTAATCCTCAAGATCCTAGCTTGAATTACCCAGAAAAAAATGGAACAAACTCGAGTTTTGTTTCCCCAATAAGTACTAATCCTCAAGATCTTAGCTTGAAATACCCAGAAAAAATGGAAACAAACCCGAATTTTATTTCCCCAACAAGTACTAATCCGATCAAACAGGAGGCACCATTGGAAGCAGAACAACAGACAAATATATCAAACACTCGAGTGAAAACTCGAGGAACAAAGCATTTTAGCCATTCTCACCCCTTGTATTTATCACAAGTGGAAAAGGATGAATTATTAGTTTGTTCTGGTTGTGATGAGGAGCTTCTGGACTTGGAGGCTTACAAATGCAGCAAATCTAAATGTGAGTTCTATCTTCACAAAGGGTGTTTTGAATTGGCACGAGAGATTCGACACAAATCTCATTTGGAGCACCCTCTAATCCTTCTTTCCTCATCACCTTACACCAACACAAAGAATGGTGAGTTCACTTGTAATGCTTGTTTTGGAGTTGGTAGTGCTTTTACCTACCATTGCTCAACATGCAAATTTGATCTTCACGTTAATTGTGCTGCGTTGCCTGAAACTGTGAGACGTGAAGGTCATGAACACGTGCTGGCTCTTACTTTTTCAAGGCCGAAAATTGAGAAAATGGAAGAAGAACAGCAGCAGCCTGGAGTGTCGTTCTGTTGTGATGCGTGTAAAAGTGCTGTACCTGAAAGCTGCTGGCTCTACTCTTGTCAAGAATGTGATTATGGTACCCATTTAAGTTGCGTGAATTCACCCTGAAGGAGTATAGACACAGGAAACTGTTCTTGATGCTCAAGTTCAGTTGCTGAGGCTTAAGATAATTTAATGCAATTGGCTCACCAAAATGTTAATTTTCTTCTCTTTGTATTAAGGATTGGATTTTGATTAAATTGATTGTGATTTTAAACTTTTCTGGTTTTATCTCTCATTTGAACAAAAACAAATTTTTGTTATGACTTGCTTCTTAACCATTTTTTGATTATCGAAGGGAAAACTAGTCACCACAAAAGCTGGACAAAATTTCAAAAACTTATGTGTAATAATGCTTCTTGCATTATTACACATAAGCTAATCCTAAAATAAACAGGCTCGCCAAATTTAATTATGTTTAAATCTTCGACAACCAGACTTTCGAGAAAATAATGTTTTGATAAGAACGTTCCAGAATATGATACATTTTCGGTTTGGAACATTAAATTTGGCGATCCAAAATATTTTTCTTCTATCTACTTAAAATTAACACTTCTATTGCACAAGTGTAATTCAAGCATAGTTTTATGATTTATAAATGAGAAGCATCCTCTTATATAACCCTTCGGTCATATAACCAATAACTAAAATTAAATCTAATGGAAAGATAGAATTAAGTATCTAGAATCATTTTTAAAATATCAAAAATATTTACAAAACATAATGATCACATAAGTAAATCTAGTACACTCTATTAGAAACCCTTATATATAAAAGAATATTCTCAGGAACACTAGTTAACGTAGTCTAATGAGTGTCACACTAGTTAACGTAGTCTAATGAGTGTCTTGTGGGTATTAAGTAAACTATGACACGACCTACTCGTTGAAAATATGGTTATGACATTACGCTTAGAAATAACTCAACTAATTTCAATTATACCACGTTCAGAATAAACTTACGTCGTACCAACTAAGCTATTCAAAAAATATGAAAATAGATCTTGTTGATTTTACAACCGAGGATATTTAGCCATAACAATTCCTAATATTTCTACCATACTACACCTCTTTCTTCCTTTCTTGTTTCTACAGATCCTTGTAAGTGTTGCTAATTTCTCAAGCAGAGGCCTACATACCACCTGCGTCTGGAAGTTACGGTCCTATTTAGATTTACAGTAAAAAAAAAAAATACAACAACGACGCGTAAATATTTAGATTTGCATTTTACAGTCAAAGACATTAAATTTTCTCGAAAATGAAAGATCAAAAAAGTATCAAATATTGAATTTGCAAAATCTCAACAACTTGGATGTTGATAAAAATAGTCCACTCAATTAAAATAAAATTACATAAAACACAAAAGTCTAAAGATAAAAGGAATAAACAAGCTGCATCCATAGTTAAAAAATCAATGAGAAAAAAGTCTATATATTCCAAGTCAAGATTAAAGAAGCTGACATTTTTAAATGCTATAATTGGAGCTGCAACTTGTACATGACTGATGAGAAAAAAATGATATTAGCACATGGAAATTGGAATCAACTTCCTTTGTGGACTTGAGGGAAACAACGCAGAAAGAAGCTTATGATGCAAAAAGTCAGAATTTATGAAGTCAATAGAATGTATTGGATTATAATATTTAAGTTATAAAAATAAATAAAAATAAAAATAAAGTCACCAAGTCTACGACTAAAAGTCTAAATCACAATTTGACCCTTCAAAATTTGTAGCCAACCACTATAAAGGTACAAGTAGCACTAATATATCATATAATCCAAATCAAGTCAAAAAGATAATATAATTAATCAAGATCGAACTGTAAGAACTATATTTAATATTTAAAAAAATGTTTCATATGCCTTGGTCAATATATAGCCAACTAGAGACAGATAATCAAAACCGTAAAGTTGACCATATTTATATATGTCATCTTCGATATTATTCACTATGCCGACTCAGTCTAAAATATACCTCTTAAATAGTATATCTTTATTAAAATTATGTCGTTTTGGAATTTTTTTTAAAAAACGGGGCCGCAGGTGGCATTTTTGTAAATAAAAGAAAAGCAAGTGCTCTAAAACAACGTAATTTTAATAAATGTATACTTTAGATCTATTCTCTCTCTCTCTATATATATATATATATGAGCTTTTCTCCTATAAGTACTCAAAATAAGGACCTAAACTGTACATATATGTTTTGTTATATGTATCCAAATCACGCCCAAAACACTGTATTATGTAAAAATTTCAGTTTCATAATTATTTATTTATTTATTTTTAGTTGTTCTAAAAAAAAAGCAAAAAAAAAAAAAAAAAATTGGTCCTTACTTTAGGTCCTTATTTTGAG
The DNA here is from genome assembly GCA_034770075.1 of Aralia elata. Lineage (NCBI taxonomy): Eukaryota > Viridiplantae > Streptophyta > Magnoliopsida > Apiales > Araliaceae > Aralia > Aralia elata. The sequence goes on from CM068385.1 coordinate 39,943,164, forward strand.
TACTTACGGGAGAAAAGCTCTATATATATATATATATATTATATATATATATATATATATATATATATATATATATATCATATATATGTATATATACACTCATCAGCTCTCAGCATTTTTGTACCAGAATTTTTCTGATCAAGAACCTATAGAGGGAGAGATGGAGTATAAGCACTTTAGCCACAGACATGGCCTAATCCTCCACCAAGTCCCTCAAGGCTCTGAAATCAGTTGCTCAGGCTGTAATTTTCCCGGCACGGGCTCGATTTACGTGTGTTGGGAGTGCAGATTCTTTCTCCATGAGCAATGCTTCAACGCAAGCCGTGCCATGAACCATCCTTCTCATCCCCCTCACCCTTTAACATTAGCCCCCTATCCAACTTATCCCTCAAACTCCTTTTACTGCAATTCCTGCAGCCTTATCGGAACCGGATTTTCCTATAGTTGTTCTAGTTGTGAATTTGACATCCACATTCATTGTGCTTACATGCCTAGCAAAACAACCCATCAACCTCATAACTATACTCCTTCCCAAAATCCCACATTTCCCAATGATAAACCCGGTTCAAATCCTCATTTTAATGAAGTTGTGCAAACTCCAAGTCCCCCAATAGGTTATCCTATCAATAATTCGCCAAACAAGGATCAAACTAAGACCCAAGGAATAAAGCACTTTAGCCATTCTGATCCCCTGCTTATATGTAAAGTACAAGAACAGGACTCGACAATTTGCTCGTGCTGTGAGCAAGATATCGTGGCCGGCTTAGCCTATAGTTGCACCAAATTAAACTGCAACTTTTATCTTCATAAATCATGCTTCGACTTGCCATGTGACATTCAACACAAGTCTCATCCCAAGCACCCTCTTAAGCTTATCCCCTGTTCGCCTTATAAAAATGGTGAATTCACTTGTAATGCTTGTTATGGAAATGGCAAAGGTTTTACATACCATTGCTTAGTTTGCAAATATGACCTTCATGTTGATTGTGCTTCATTGCCTGAAACTGTTAAACGCCAAGACCATAAACATCCTCTTAGGATTTTATATATGAACCCGATTATATATCTGAATATACAACAAGAGGGCATGACATTTTCCTGTGATGTATGCAAGGAAAATATCCATGATAACTGTTGGGTGTACTATTGTCAAGAATGTGATTTCGGAACGCATTTGGGCTGCATAAATTATGTTGCTAATCGAGGAGGAGGAAGAGAATCGAGTGATAATTCTGTTCTTGATGCTCAACTTCAGTTGCAGAGGCTGAAACTGGAAATGCAAGAGGCTCGCCTAGAGGCACAAATTTTTGCTGGTGTCGTGCAAAGTATGGCAACCATGGGAAATATACAATACTAGAAAAAAGGACTACAGCGATGGTCGCCGACCGTAGCCATAGGCCTTATGACCGTCGCTAAATGTTTTATTGACGGCCGCCAACCCTCGCTTTTGGTCATGTCGCTAAAGCACATGCCAGAAGCGTGTTTTTACTTTATACTTACAGGCATTTGAGGCTATTGCTACAGTCTTGACCGTAAATATAGTGTCCTATAGTGACAGTCATGGCCATAGTTACAGGTGTTTGATGTTATATATAGGATAAGATTCCGTCTTTTGTTCATCTTTTGGTTGGAACATATGTGTGTGCTCTATGTAGGATTGGGTTTGTGTTTTTCTTGCCCTATGGTTTGTGTCCTGATTGGTTTTGGTGTTCATTTGAATTTGGAAAATAATTCACATGTGGATCCGGCTCGGCATATAGATCACTAGAGACAGATAATAAAAACTTTCTTAATGGATGATTTGGATGACATTATGTGTCTGGTCAATTATATGGCAAATTCGCATGTATAGCAAGGCTCTTTGAATTTAGTACATATAATAAAGTGTTAGATTTATGAATTTGACTCAAAGTTTAACATATAAAGACATCAAATTCTCTAATTCAAAATTAATTTGTTAAAATTTAAGAGCGAATAATAACACACTCATATAAGAAAAATAAGAACACACGATATATCCAAGTTCACCAATTTGACTAGTCATGCTTGTCTGGTATATTCATAAAATATCTCACACGCTTTACAATGATCCACACACCAAACAAAGTTTTATAGTAACTGGAAAATCCTAACTGCTATAACATAGACTCAAACCCATAAGACCCAGTATATTAGTAAAACTCAAGACCGGGTACTAATAAATCCCCAAACCCAATTGTACCTTATGATTGGCCATTATTCGAACCCGCAGAAGTATGAGTCAATCCCAACATAATTAGTAATGAGAAGAATTGACCTAAATTATTATTATTAGATATTTTTTCTCAACATATTTAATGTGATAAGATATATACTCTTAACATAAAGTTATATTTATCGTGTTTATTCACGCAGGAAGTCAGGGTTATCCATTTACTTTCTCTGTTAACAACGGAGTCATTTAAATCCTATTCTATCCTTTAAATAACAAATATAAAAATTTGAATTCCTTCCATGTCCACTCTCTCTCCTCAACTCACAAATATTAAAAAATAAAATATATATCACTCCCCTTCCATATCTCTTCACTAGTATTTTAACTTTCTTGTTACAATATGGTATTATGGGTCGGGGTGAGACCCGTTTGGGTCATGCCCAAAGAACCCCTCTAAAGATCCAGACTCCATTATGAGCCAAACATCCCTATGGACATTGGACTGATGACATGACATTGAATCCGCATCTCCGGAATCACAGCCCTTGAGCCAAATAGTTAAACAAGAAAAAGACAAAAAAAACAAAGAACATGCTTCCAAAATAATTAACAGCCAGGGGGAGGGAAAAAAAATTAAAATCCCATTGCTAGCAAAATATTTTATCAAGAACAAATGAAGTATACTACCACTCAATTTATTTAAATGAATTGTCACCTTTTCCTCAAACATTTGCATGTGCTCATGTAAGTAAACGGACAAACACATTAGGAACTCAAGATCTGGTACTAATAAACCGATGCTATAGTCGGTTCGTCAGTTTTCTATGCTATAACGACCGACAAAATCGTCACTATAGCCGGTTCGTTTTTGATTCGCTCTCCTTCGTTCGTAAGGGAACGAACCAAAAACGAACCGGCAAAACCGTCGCTATAGCATAGAAAATCGACGACCTATGTTATAGCGACGGACAAAGCCGTCACTATATCCAGTTCGTCGGTTATGCCATAGCGACGGACAAAATCGTCGCTATAGCCGATTCGTTTTTGGTTCGCTGGTGAGCCGGACTATATGTGTGTGTGTGTGTGTGTGTGTGTGTGTGTGTTTTGAAGACCATCAACAAGATGTTGCAGTTGAATCCACTAAAGGATTTATCCATTATATGTACTGAATGCAATTATGCTACTAAAACCCAAACTCGACTATAGAACGTACTTTTACTATATACTGTAGGTGTAGTATTGTATAACTCCAAATTTTACATATTTCTCATCCATATATCTGTAGTTTAATATGGAAGCTACTATGTTGATGCACAATTTACAGAATATTTATCACAAAGCTTTTTGGAGAAGCAATCACTCCTTGTTGCTGGAAGATTTGTCCTTCTTTGGTCCGCCAAGGATACGAGAAATTTGCAGACCTCTGCTAAATGCCTGGTTGAAGAGCATACGTGTTTGGAATTCTGAAACGAATGGGAACCAAGCCAAGAACGCGACAGGAGTGAATAGAAGCAAGCCCATAATTATTTCATAGCCACGTGCAAGCGTACGAATGGATCCCCAAATTCCAATTTTTTCAACAAGAGGCTTCAGAGCTTGTGCAATCTAAAAATAAACAAACAAAATAATAATAATAATAATTAGTAAAAACAAACGGGGCAGAGAGAGAGAGAGAAGTGACAGATGATGAGAGAGCCACCATACACATTCTAAAAGGGGCTGGGTAAAAAAAAATTAAGCAGAGAAGTTCTACTTGTCAAGATATCAAATTAGTAGAACTAAATATGAAAAGTCGAAGTAGAGAGGAAAGGTCACCAATAAAAGGAAGCACTCACCATAAGCAATCCCCATCCAGTTGGCATGAATGCGAGAATGCATACTATGATGTCACGAAATTGCATATCGACTAATGCTATTAAAGTAATCAGAACAGAAATGAATGTGATGAAGATAAGACCATTGATCATTCGAAACACAAGCTGAAAATTAGCACTAAATCTTCGTCTTCCAACAGATACAGCCTGCAAAAATGAAACAATGTGTGAAATACCAATGGGGAAAATAACATAAAAAGAGTGAATAGAGAGAGAGTCTACATTTTTAACTAGTCACAATAAACAAGCTCATAACAAAAGTTAGAAAACAAGGTGCCTCTGTGCCTTTCTACATTGAGTCTCTCATTAGTGGTTTGGGGTGTCCGGTCTCTCAAAAACTTCCTCAGACGTGAAAAAACTTGCTGCTATATACAAGCTAGGAAAGTGAAAAATGCAACTCACCTTCATCAGAGACAATATTAGAAAGATCACAAGCCATGATAATCCATAAACCTATCAATTAATAAAAGTTAATGTTAGAGCAAGCTTCGTGATTATATATATATATATATTTTTTTTTTCAGTTTGTACAAACAAAATGCAAGAAGGCTAGTACCAGGAAACTTTTGGTGTGCTTTGTAAAGGTCAGGTGATATACAAGTCCATATTGATAGATAAAGAAGCGCACTGACAGCAGAATCTCTACAATGATACCACGTTTGCCTGAGTAATGAAGATGCCTTTGTTCCTTCTCCCACCATGATTCCCAACTTTTCTCAGGTGACACACCTATCCCTCCACGGTTATACATCCACTTATTCCAGTCGGTCCAGTCGTCAACTATTTTTTGCCACTCAAACCCTGATGGATTGAAGAGGAAAGGAGCAAAGAGCCATGTTCCTACCATGACCCATATTGATACAGTAATCAATAGATACGGAAGAACACCTTTATATGCTCGACCAAATATATGATATACAAGAAGTAAGATCATAAGTTCAATTCCCTTGACAAAATGACTACGAGAGTACAGCCTGTAGTTGTCAGCAAACTTGGCATGGAACACAACAAAGCCACGACCTGTGCCTCTGTATTGTGCACCCCCGTGAAGCAAGGTTCTACCATAATAATGGGTCTTTGTTCCAAGTGAAAATGTAAAAAATACAGGTGCCAACTGTAGTTGCATAAGAACAAAATCAGTAAATGCCTTTCTAAATCCTCTTTCAAGACCTATTTCCATCATCATAGGCAATGCCATTAAAAATCCAATTTGCACAAAAGACTGCGAAGCAAGAGCTACTTGTAGAGGCTTATTGTCTCGAATCGCTGGTTCCTTGCTCATTCCTTGCTCAAGTCCACTGAGAACAAGATAAAGGCGGCCATAGAGAAATACATAGACTATAAGCACAGTTATCTGCCAAAACAAAGCACAGTGATTCAGAAATTTATAAGAGACCATAAGCCTAAAACTGAAGAGATGATGTTTCATATTATACCAAAGTACTGAAATAAAATCCTATAGTTGTGAAATAACATGACAGCATGCGGAAGAAATCAAAGCGGTGTCCCAGCCTGTAGACATCACGACTCATCGTCTGCTCCCCATTTCCATTTGCTATCTTTGCCTCAAATAGGGAAATCTGGTTCAGTCCCACGTCCCTCCCTTTACCAACTTGTATATATTCATGATGAGTAACATTGCCTCCACGTAGTGTAGAATTGAAACCTGAATGGTGCACACCAAGTACTTATAAAAAGAGATGCATGCAATGCTAAAATCATATGTTTATATTAGATCAGAAACAAGAAAAATTCTACAGCAACGGAAATGCCTGCAAATATGTCCTCGCTTAGATTGATGATTGTGGAAGCTTTACTGATACCCCCTCTGGTAAGGTGAAACAGTCTATCAAACACATCTGGATGCCCATAGTGGAAGCGAACTCTGAATGAGCAGAACATAGAAAGTTATGTATCAAAGTTTAATGAATAAAATAATTAGTTACACGATCTAGAAAATTACACTCAACAGAAGAAAAGCATTACAACCGAAGAAATGCCGCTTCGCATCGTGTAGATAGTTTAGAGGAAATGGAGCAGTTGACTTGTAAGACAGACAGCTGCCCCACAATCAGGTGGAATCTAGAGAGAGGACAGTGGACAAAGTACTGACTTCACAGCTTATTACTTTTTAAAGCATTCAACCCCAAAACCATATGGCAATTCATGGTGAGGCTCATAACTTACAATTACAAGCTTTGGTACAAGTTTTCTGGACTAACAATTTGTATGGTAGGGGAAAGCTGAAACACTTTGGACATGAAAATATAGTCATCGCTTTTGCTATAACCATGTCCATGTTGGAATGCTAAACACGCTTTAATATTATTACTTACTTCAAAGGGTTAGCCAACAATCTCTGCCCGATTGTTACGAAACTTGTCTCCTGATTTGACATGAACCATGCAAGAGAAGAAACACTGCACAAAATTAACCAACAAAAGCAGAAAAGGGTCATGATAGTGAATAACATATTTAAAAAAATGTACGCTTTATGTTCAGGCATTTATACACAGTTAAAACAAGTCCTAATTCAAAATAGTGTGGCAACTATGAGATAGTCGACATAAGTAAGGGCAATTTAAGTACCTTCCAGTGAATATATGCTCCCTGAGTCCCAGTATTGTTGGATACCTCACGCCATGCATTTTACGAAATTCTTGAAGTAAGTTCCTCATTTTAAATGCTTCTTCCATGTAGTTATCCTAATGATTGGAGACCAAATGATTTTAGTGAGCTAAAAGATTGAGATTGCATGAGTAAGAACACTTATCAGGTACCTGGTTCATATCAATAGTTTGCAAACCTTCCCCTCGTGTAAATATTATCGCATGATTTTGATTTTCTGGTTTTCCCTCACCCAACATAGCAGGCCCTGGAAGTTTTATTCGATAAATAACCTGAAGAATGCAATTTCGAACAACCAATTATTAACCTTTGATACTCTGTCCAGAAAGCAAGGACAAACAATGGCCAGAATACATCAATTTAAGTTTGAATTGAACAATAACTGATATAGTGAAATTCTCAGAAATCTGAAACAACAGAAAAAGGAAAAAAAAGATACTGGAATTTGTAACAGTATCATGACACTACCCGCCAGGAAAATTTGAAGGTGCAGACATACATGTCTCCCAGATGAATGGCCATCTTTTCAAGGTTAAAATCAGAACATAACAATAATGATATTTTATGTTTATGTACTTTAAAATTGATAATAGCATCTTTGACACATCATAACAAACAATAAGCAAGGTCCTGATCCAGAAAGCCAATAATGAAGCATTATCCCTGCTCCCTCTATTACAGTTTCATTCAAACCAATGCTTACATAAAATGCAAAGATAAGAAAGTTTTAGGCAGGAATACGTGCATCAAGTTCTTATATCCATATATTCAACACTTCTAGATTGTTCGATCAAATGTCCACAATATTTTAAGAATATTACCTGGTCCAAATTTTGAACTGGCTCAGAGGAATCAACCGACTTGGGGACAGCCTTCACAAGAGCTGAATAATATACCTTTTCAACCATCTTTTTTGATTGGTCTTTGTTAGTTTCTTCAACCTCATCAATATAAGCAACACGTAGTGAAGGATACCTGCCAGAAGATATTCGGTCAGTCCCAGCACCAGCTGTAACTGCCACAACATGAATGGAACAAGTATATTTCTGGAGATGTACGTAGTCATGAGCTTCAGAATGTCTTTTGCACGAGGATCACCGGATCTCTTTTGAATGCCATATTGCTGGCATGACACCACATAGGTAAACTTCATATCTGCTACGGCTTGACATTGGGCCAATAATGATCTTTCATTCCTCAAATGTTCCTCGGTATTAGATTCAGCAGCCTTATAGCCTTTCATTAACTCTGCACAGAAGGGGCAACCAAGACAAGAATCATATTTTGGGTTCCATACATAACATAAGAAAACTGCAATTAGGCTTTCTGTAAGTACCTTCATCTTTTGCCATGTCAAGGAAAGCCTGAAGTTCCAAGGCTTGCCGATAGTACATCATACCTCGAACTAAATTGTTCACAAAGGAGAAAATATATAACAGAAACTTATATTCACATAAAGTATAATAATGACATTAATTAAATTTAACTAATAGAAAACTTGTACCAGTTTTAGTCAGTGTTTGGCCTCTATATGATGCCCAAAGGCGAAGTTCTTCTTCCATCTCTATATTTCCTTTAAGTTCTTCTTCATTGTTACGACCAACCCGTTCAAGAAAGTTGGTCCATTCATCTGTATAATATAGGTTCATTAAGTATAAAGAAACTGCAATTCAATGCTGAAACCAGTGTGATTATCCCTCTATATTACTTTGAGTGACATGGTTTAGATTATTAAACCATGTGTTGCACAGAATTTAAAATGTGCCAATGTCACACTTAAATATAAGAAGTACAATATTCTCTTCTAAAAATTAAGTTTTAAATGCTAAAATATAATTAAGATAAAAAGTATATTAAAAAATATTATCTCGAGACGCGTCTTCTAAATGTCTCATAATCCAATGTCAAAATCACAATTTTCAAGATGATACTCAACTCGGGACATAGGGAGTACTTTACAAGGCAATAACAAACTGACCCGGAAAAATTTTTTGCAAGTAGAAAAGGATAGAAACACCATCTTCATTTGGCATTTCCAGGCCATTAATGGAGAAAAGAACTTCCTCGTTATAGTAAGGAGTCAAGACACTACAAAAGAAATAAATATGTTAAATAGTATACAATGGAAATGAGATTAGACGTAAGCTAAAGCCATAAATGATAGGCTATTTTCTCCTGACTACGCTAATATGCTATTTTGCATACAAGAATGTCTATCTACCAAAGGCTAAGGTGGCTGAGTCCCTTGATTCTTTACTTGTGAAGCAATGTAATCTGCCAAATCTAGCTGGCTTTAACTAGAAACATAGTTTCCATGAAATAGTTTCTTCAAAGCATTTGTGCGGATCTCAGCACAATACCTTAACATGATATTTCATTCCAAAAAATTCAGGTTCAGCAATCATGCAGAAGATATTTTATTTTAGAGCAAAATTTACCAGAAGGAAAGCATATTGCGAACTTTGGGTGCAGTAGGCATGTCCATAAACAATGAGTTTGAGAAGAAAGAAATGCGTCTTCTAGCTTCTAAATTGGATGGCACATCCATGGCTGACTCCTTCACAGTAAGCAATAGATGGAGCCTCCTGATCTGCAGATAACAAGCTTCAAATATTTAAGTACAAATAAAAGAGGGAAAGATGTTTTTATAAATAATCCACGCTTGCATCTGGTAAAAAGAAAATAAAACTATATTTTATAGACAGAAAATGGTAGAGAAACCACTCATAAGGGTCTAACTCTAGCAAATACATCACACAGAATTACATTTTATGTTATAGGCCTGTCTAGTTTATTTCTTTTCTTATTGGAAGTTGGATAAGTCAATAATATATATTTGGGGAGTGTGTGATAATAGAAATGCATCTTTTCCAAATATTCTTCTTCATCTCTTCTATCCTAGAAACTTAATACTTAATTTTACTCTTAGTGTTCTAAGCAAGATTTATGACCTGTTCATATAGTAAATTCAAACTCGTTTTCTAATTTTATGTTTATGAAAGATCTGTTTGGACTTTGGATGGCAGGGGGGGGGGGTATTTCAGAGAACATTATAAAGTTAGTGCACTTGCGATGTAAAAGAGTTACCTCTCTTTCCTTCCCCAAAATTTTACTAAAATAAATTTAAATGACTTTTAGAAGTGATTATGAAACACGTATTCAGTTTAAGAATATTTAGAAAATAAGATTTAAAATGAGATCAACTACAGAAAATAAAAATATAAACAGAGTTGTTAATGAAACAGGCCCTTACTTTCTCTTTCCAAGCTTCTGTTTCTTCAGTAACTGGAAACCTAATGGCACCAAAGAACTGATATTGCTGGTCAAGAGGTTTCATCCCCTCGTGTACTCCATATGATCCACCATGGCTTGAATCTACCAAACTATTAATGTAAATTCATAAGAGACTTTAGCAACATGTATATTTATTAGACAAGATATTTGCTCCCACATAATTTACCTAGGAATTGGATCATCCACCATTATGTCTCTGGTCACCACCTCTAGCATGTTAAGTAAGACAATGACAACTTGATCCTTGTCATCATTCTTGTTTTCTTTCTATAGAATACAACAATCTAGTCAGAATTCAATTCAACTTTTAAACCAACAGCAACTACAATGTGAATCTTAAAAGTCATAGATATTTACCAAATACTCAATAAGCTGAACAAATTGATCGCAGAGGCTAGGGAGAGCACTCATATTCAACTCACTTATCAGATTATCCTGTTGTATATGATGGTCAACTTTGGAGAAAATCTCATTTATAACTCTGGATATATTTGAACAATAAGTCAATCACAACATCACTAAAAACAATCCGACTATTCTGCTACCTTATGAAAATTTTCAGATGGTAAATATCTTACATTTTTTCGCGCTCCCCCATAACCAAAAAGTTGATAATATTTTTACATGACGCATAGCACTCGCAAACAGCATAACGCATGTAATTGTCTACATTTAACCTTTTTTTCAGCTCATGATCTCTCCCGTTGCTATCCTTTGCCATATCCAATGCTATCGGAAGCTACACAGTGGACATATGAATGATGAATACATTTGTTTAACAAGTGCATTGCAAGAAAATAAATTAAATGGTAATAAACCTTGCTAGCAAGTAGAAAAGGAGGCCACTGGATAAGATCCAAATCACGATTTGCCCAATAAGGCATAAGTAAGAGGTTCATTTCCCTGGAAAGCGAAGAAGAAAGAAATACTTGATAGGTCAAAATATAAAATTCACGCCCGTTTAATCTAAATTTATTTCTTGGAATTAGAATCCTCATATACCTATAATTTATCAAATCCTCGTCTCTGAAACTAGTAATTATCTTGTTCCATAACTGAGCAAACCGAGCTGCCTCCTTGTCTTTGTTAGATGGGATCTGAAATAAACAATTCACTAAGTAAGTTAAAGAGGCATTAGTTTGGTTCTTAGGAAGTAGACAACACAAACAGTCAGTACGATATGGTGTCCAACAATTTTAAACAGTAACTGAACCTCAGGAAAGTTGCGAGATAATGTGGCCTTTAGTCCTTTCTTAGTTCTTTCTTTATTCTCCACTGGAGTCAAGCAGGCGTTAAAAGCTCCTGGTATTGACTGAAACCGGGATCTTAACATCCCTAAAGTTCGAATCTGAAAGCAAAGCAGAAATACATATTACTATTCCAAGCGCAAATAATCAACAATACACACATGTCAGACTTCAGGTTCAAAAGCCCAAACAAACAGTAAGGACACGTATATATGAAGCAAGGTGCCACACTTCATTACTTTCCACTAGATTCAGATAGACATTACTGTGCATATTCAGTCGTGTTAAGGTTTTATTAAATATGTGAAACATTTTGCTTTTACGAATGCTTTTCACTAAATATATTTATTTACTTATAATTTTGTAATGTAATAATATCAATGAAAAGAATACCCCCTTGATTATAAAAGTTAACTCGTTGCTGGAAACTTTCAATTTTCTATTATTTATTTTCAACGGAAGAAGTTGCTAGAAAAGGTGTCTTAATAATGTTTATTTTGAAAAGGTATTTCATTAAAAACATTGAAGAGGTATGTGTCTCTTGGAAACAAATGCTCACAACTCTTTAAAGAATTTTATAAAAGTTATAACCTTAAAGAAACATGCATCTTGGGTCAAAGACATGCCCCTTGTAAAGAGGTAAGAAACTAAGAATAACTTTATGAATAGAGTTCATTCAAGCAATTAAAAAGATTTTTTCAAACATTGGTTTACATGAATTCGAAGAGAATGTTGTCCGAACAGAAAATGTATTATAGCATTATAGGTGACATATTCGATTTTAAACAAAGTTCTTGATGATTTTGTCAAAAGTGTTAATGGATCAGAAAATATGTACATAGTAAGTTCTTTTTTACCACAAATTAACAGATGCCACACCTAACTAGTAAATGAGCTAAATTAAAAGGCAAACAACTAATATTTAAGTTAATCCTGTAAAAGAATGGTATGTAGCAAAAAAAGAAAAAAGAAAAAAGAAAAAGAAGGGCGCTGAAAACCAACTAATAAAAGAAAGAGGGTACAAAACTCCACTTACCTCTCCCAGACGACGAAATGCACCATATATACCACCAAATATTGTGGAGAAAATGGCATACCAAATCTGAGTGTCCATGAAATACACCTGTAGACAATTAACAAGCATTGCTTTAGACACCATCTAAAGAACTAGTGGACGAAAACGTAGTAGCGCAAATCCACCACAAGGGCAAAAAGAAAACTCACAAGAATAATAGGTGCCCATAGTGCAATCACAACACCAATATTGTTCTTGGCTACAAAGAGGAGAAAATAGCATTACAATTGTTTCCCTAACTAGGCTTAGAAGAGATCTGTCACTAATTGATTACCCTGAGGAAAGAACTCGTGCCACTGGTAAGTTTTTACATGAACTTTCATAATTGCCTTTGTTGGACCCACTAGAGGCTTAATCTGCAATAAGGAAAATTATAAAATGATTGAGTGTTGCATGCGTACAGGGAAACAAAAGCTTGACTACGAGACACAACACTATAAGTAACCAACTCGTATAAAAACTTAAGTTGTTAGAAAGAGGGCCCAACAATGTATATCAAGCCAACATCCTCCTCCCTCACGTGTATATGTGGAGAGACAAATGCATCATCAATTACCAATATTAATATAAAGGACAACGTGGAGTGGGAAGGTTTGAACTCAAGACCTTGCACAAAATACACACTCGGATCTCTGATACCATGTTAACTAACTTATCTAAAAGTTTAAGCGTTAGAAAGAGGCCACAACAACGTATATCAAGCCAGCAAATACAGCTATACCTTTGCATCCACACAGTGATAATTGATTATTTGAAATCAGTGGAACTGGGAGCAATATTCTTACTACAGTTTCAAGGATGAAGTATGCAAATTAAATTAGTTGGGGGGCTAACGGAAGTTTTATCAAAATAATATTTAGAAAAATACTTGACAGTATTTAATTCAATACTATAATTGGAGAAAGAATAAACTAACTTTAGAAAATACTTAATAGTATTTTTAAAACCTAAAAGAACTAAGACCAACAATTCCTTAAAGGAGTTATAAAAACAAATTCATTGTGAAATGAATTGCATCCAAATGGGAATTCTAGTCTATAAAACTCCAAAATCCCTTTTTGAAAAGGTGTCAAACACCCCTATGAAGGGGTAATTAATGTTAGCCATTGGATAGCATCCATTGCTAAATTAATGGTCCAAATATGTGCATTGAAAGTCGCACTCGAACTGGTGCAGTGGCACCAATTTATAGGATCTTGAATATTAACGATACATTTCAAATGTTTGCTTGCAAGGATTGACTTGGAACCTCCCATATGTTTCCTTCCAAACATTACCGCTAAACCATCGATTTCCAAATCCACACATAATATAGTTACTATATATAAAAGAAGTTTGAAAAATTTTGAATAGCCTGCAATAACATAAATATATAAATATCTAGACCTTCCTTCATAACTAGGGCAACAAGTGAATTGATTGATTACAGTTTCCAATCCGTATATTAGATATTACCATGTTAAGTTACCAGTTGCTATAAAAGTTTATTCTATTAGAGACTGGGTCTAAACAATTTATTCTTTAACAACTAATATCCTATCACACTAATGACATTTATCAAATCCATGATAAATGAAATATAGATTTATTTCTTTGTTGCAACAAAGTTGTAAAACGCTAGTATTTAAGATGAAAGATGAATGTGATAATCACCTCCACATAATAACTAAATGCTAACTTTGACACTAGAAGGAGAACCCAAAACGTAGTGTACCTGTAAGATGAAAAGGTTAAATTAACAAGTACGAACACAACTTTTGACTCAAGATATGACCGAGCAACAATTGCAATGTTCTTACTTAAAAAGAGAAAGTGTGCTCTCTTGCATTCCCCTCCCAACATATAGCCGAGGCTGGAACATATCATTTTAATATAAGAAAAGTGAAACAGAAGACTAATTGATGTTGTAAAATTTACAACTTATATTTTTATCACAAATATATAAACCCTTCGTCTCACATTGTTTGCAACACTTTTTATAGTGTACTTAATTCAAGACATGGCACGAAAACATATTTAAATATTCTATAATACCAAGTTGTTATATTTTTAACTATATTATAGATATTATAAAAGTTAATATTCAAATGTACGTTCAATATGTCTTAAATTCTGTGCCACTCTAAAAACAAGTGTTGCAAACAATGTCGGACGGGAGAGTATGAAATCTAACATAAGAGATAAGAGCCACAAAAGGCACTAATCAAGATCACGTTGATGAGGAGATCGTCCTACATACCTGAGACCACCACATAATAAGCCTGACAATCTTATAGTTCGAGTTTTCTAGAGATCGGCGGATAAATGGAAACAAGAATAACAATGTCGAGAGCATGTTTGGTGACAAGTAAAGAAGAACAGCCAAAATGAACAAAGAAGGCGAACTTTGACCATTGCCAAACCAGCTTCGAATGGTTTGTGCAAATCCAGGAGGATTATTCCAACTGTATGCATAAGTTACTGGTAGAACAATCACCCATGTTGCAGCGGAGAGGGCCTTTAAAATGTACCTTAGCTTCACATGCAATGACATACTGTGCATTGCTTTCCAATTCATTATAATATCGAGGACAGCTGCAAAAAGAAAGAGGGGAATTATTAAAACATATGTATAAGCAGATCTTGTTACGGTGATCATGAAATGTGAAGTAGTACTTACGGGACTTTAATGAATGTGAATTATCGAGCAATCAAAGTAGTAATGACACATAATTTGGAACCTCAAATTTGGTAGAACATTTAGGACCCATAACATTCTTCTAATTATAAATACATGTTTGACCAAAATAAATCAAGACAAGAAGCAAGCACCCAAAGATGCATCAGTACCAAGAGTGGACATGCCCTTGGCCAAGGGTGGACACTTTTCCACCCTTAATTTTGAAAAATGAAAATTTAAAAGTAAAAGAAAAAATAGAGGAAAAAATGAAAATTGACCATGCACCCCCTTTAAAGGGATTTTTATAAAGTATAAGGTTCAAATATTTTGGTAAAAATACATAGATTTAAACCATAATTATTAATAAATAAAGAAAAATGCGCATTTGAATTTTTTATTTTCATTAATTATTTAAAAGTTTATATTAATATCACTTGAAAGGTTGAAGTCCATTAGGACTTTTTTTTCTAATTGTCTATATGAATATATCACTTGGTTGATTGAGGACTTTGTTTAATTGTTTATAATTGTTCATTTGACTGAAAATTTTTGCTTGAATTTGGTCCTTATGGACTTGTATTTCATTAGTTGAATCATAATGGATTACAAAACAATTTCAGGAAATGAAGCTTTGAATAATACTTTTGTCGTGAATATTATGTAAATTTGATGGGAATCTAAATCTATATTTTGTAATTCAATATTTATATATATATATATACATTGTCATTTGATTTTTGCTTTATATTTAACTTTTTATTATATTACAATATTTTTAATAAGAAAATATTGCCCACCTAAACAAAATTTCTAAGTCTGCCACTGTTCAGTACACTGTAAGATAGAAACATATGGTGTAATAATAAGAATCATTCGAGTATATGACTGAATTTAATAGTTTAATGAGAATTTTGTCAGATTCATTTATGGTATATGAGCATAGAACACATTGGATTGGTACTAGAAAACATTCCAAAAAAAGATTCCTTGACATATCCAAACACTAGAATGGGAATATTTAAAATCCATGGATTGTCCATTCCTGATATCATGTTCCTGTGTGCCAAACGTGCACCGAGAATCTTCCTGTCATTTATTATATTTTGGTTTGAAGCTTTGCTAAATTCACTATCAAACAAGGATGACTTTCTTTAAATAATTTGCTTTTTGCAATTTCAATCTATGTTGAACCACTGGTAAGACCACTTCATAACTTACCCATAATCTACTAAACTAGGACAACCCTCCTATCTAAGAGAATATCACCAAGCATACATTGAATATGTAGTCATCCCAATTTGTCCATACCCAAGTGATACTTTATCTTAAGCATAACCTAAATCCTGATCTTTCGACTAACTAAAAAAACCCAAAATCAGTTTATATCAATTGTCTCAAAATCTGTGCATGAAACCACAGATATCCCCAGGTCAGTGGTATTAGTTGTACCTAGGAGCACCCCTTGTATTAACACGTTAGCGCAACTGCAATGTGTTAGAAATAATAGTGGAGAATATTTTTCTTCATCTTATTCCTTATTCCTCCACCTTTTCCCTATATTCTTCCTTATGTTTTACTCCATATTTCCTTCCCCATGTTTTCTTCCTTATATTAAGGAACATGTTTTGTCTTGATTATTCCTTCCAATTGTATAAGTAGGTAACCTTGTAAGCTATCTAAAAAATGAAAATATATGAAATGTAAGTTGAGTGTCTTCATTTCAACATGGTATCACAGCCTGATCTTTTATCCGGCGACTTTTTCCGGCGACTTTTTTCCGGCGACTTTTTCCCGTCGCCTTTTCCGGCGACTTTCCGGTGACTTTTTCCAACAGCCATCTGTGCAGTTTGTGAAACTGCATATTTCCGACGACTTTTCCGGCGACTTTTTCCGGCGACTTTTTTCAACGGCCAACTGTGCAGTTTTCTGAAACTGCATATTACAGTTTGTACCCCACAACCTGTTTTTTCTAAACTTACCCACAGTTATTTTTTTCAAAAAAAAAAAAATGGGTGAAAAATCAGAAACTTTAGATTCTACTCCTGTGATGATTTTTCAACAAGAAATCCCTTTTGCAATTGGGGTAAAACTCAAACACACTACAACCATCCCAAGTTTATTACAGTAAAGGATCGTCTCAGGAAGAAGACGATTGGTGTTGGTAAGGATATGGAGGTTTTTACAAGTATTGTCCAAACTGCCGGAATTGCTATTCATAGAAGGAGTTACTGGTCACTACCGGAATTGCTATTCACAAACGGAGTACTGTTCACTGTCGGAATTGCTATTCATAGACGGAGTACTGTTAACTGCCGGAATTGTGATTCACAAACGGAGTTTTGTCCAATTGCCGACTTGAACCGGTTTTGTTCATGTACCGACCGACCAATTGAACCTTTCGTTTTCCAAGCTGAGAAATAGGAGATTTCTATTTATCAGCTTGAGGGGGAGTGTTAGAAATAATAGTGGAGAATATTTTTCTTCATCTTATTCCTTATTCCTCCACCTTTTCCCTATATTCTTCCTTATGTTTTACTCCATATTTCCTTCCCCATGTTTTCTTCCTTATATTAAGGAACATGTTTTGTCTTGATTATTCCTTCCAATTGTATAAGTAGGTAACCTTGTAAGCTATCTAAAAAATGAAAATATATGAAATGTAAGTTGAGTGTCTCTTTCTAACACAATGAATTGGCTACTGTGCTACTTAAGTGCTTTATGTGGCACTCCATAAGTTTGTATTTGGAATTTTAGAGTTGCATTATGCTAGAGTGAAGTGTTTGAACAGTAAGTGCCTAGGGGAACCATGGCGGCGATAACGATACATGCTTCATTATACCAATATCTTTACAGATGCAGCAATGTTAAAAAAATTAATTACAAGAAACTTTAAAAAATAAATAAATAAATAAACTATCACAACACAATTTAAACTGCATTGAATTCTAATGGCAATTATCGTAAACAGTTGTGGTTAAATATAATGGATTTTAAATCAATGTTCTGTAATATTAATGTTTCAGTCAACAGCTTTGAGCATCATTTATAAATTTGGAGAATCAATACTTGAGTGGTCCATATGTCCTGCAGATGAAATCTATATAGGAGCTAAGCTGAATAGTGAATAAGATAAGAAGTGTTCTGATCCATATTTCTGAGGAAATTAAAATGAGTCCCACTTCAGCAGAGATATGTGAAATAAACCTCAAAACAGAATTGACGGGGCTTTGTCAAAAAGGGAAGTAGAAAATAAAAGGAATTGTCACTGTTATGAACATAAAAGTGTTGAACAACAAATAAATAATAAAGATGCATGAAAGTATAAGCAGAAGTCAGCCATAAAAGAAATAATGTCACCTTTACCTTGTGCAAGTTTCAATATTGCAGCTGTTATGAAGATGCTCAGCACTTTCTTGAATCCATCACCCTCAAATACAGAAGTTGGTTCTCCTGATTCGCTCCAAGCCATTATAATCATTGCCTTTTACAATTGATTCCAAATATGACATAATTAGATAATTAAGACAACAGTTAAGTAATCAATAGACAAGATATGTAAATAAACCAGACATCATATGTACAAAAACCAAAAAAAAAAAAAAAGAGGAAAAAAAAAAGGAAAAAAGAAAAATAACCTGTAGTGACAATATGAAGAAGCTCCACATTCTGTCAAAACTCCTAAAGATATGGAAAAATGAACGTATCTCAACAAAATTTATTTTTGCCTCCCATCGATCCCCAAAGGCCAGTTTGTCCACCTGAAAATCACCAATATTCCTATAAGAAGGAAGTCATAACCATGACAAGAAAGAAAAAAAACTTCGTTCTTGATGTTTATATAATATATACAAGTGTTGACCCGAAGTTGAGTTTAAACTATCCATGCTGCACTAAGTCCAACAGATACAAACTACGAATTCACTTCTAAATTATGCTGGAAAATTTGTTATTCTTTAAGCCATTAAAAACACTTGTCAAGATAGTGCCCATACTCGTGAATGAAAAACTGTTGATAGCCAAACAAGCAGACTAGTTTTGGTATCGGACGAAGATTATGAAGCTTAAAGAAACTGCTAGAAATTTCATTCAGCATAAATTGGTCACTATCAACAAACTTTCTTGTGAGTGGATGATTGGCATCGAGTTTGTCCACTAATTAGCAAACCTGGTGAAATGAGTATGTACAACGTTCCTAGTTCTCTGTCTGAAACTGTTGATGATACAGAACTTTCATTCTTCCTACATCAGATTCTCTGACTGAATTGAGACTTCGCCTTCTATATATATTTATCTGTAGAGCAACTTCTAGATAAAAATTTCTAATGATAAACTACCTTGATAAAGTTAGATTCCCAGAAACTTCCAAGATGTTTACTAATTCTTCGCTGACATGCAAAGACAGGTTGAGAACAAGGCTAAACTTAAAAGATGGGGCAAAATTAACCCAGATACATCTGCGAAGCACTTCAGTTAGAATAGAATGCTTCTTCTTTAGTTGCCCTTTTTCTAGCCAGCTTTGAAATTAGAGATGCTTGGAAGTTGGATCAGAAAAAGGTCTGAAGGAGTGAAGAGATCTTATGATGTTCAAAAGATCAAAAAGAGATCTTTTGTTGCTCTGAGGAAATCATTAGTAGCTCGGCTGTTCACTCTATCTTGTAGGAACTAGGAAAGAACTTTAAGAACTTATAAAAATCAACAGAGAGGAGTGTTGTTGGTTTTGCTGGAAAGAAAGTTGAGATGATAGCTCAATTGAAGGTCTCCTGATCTCCTCTTGACCTAAAGCTGCTGCAACTATGATCACTGGCTATAATGTAAAAACTGGGTCCTATCTTAAATGATAAATTGATAATGCCGAATTGTTTGTATTAAGCTCGGCTTAGACTGCTTTTACATTGAGAGGGTATGCCCTGATTGTTTGTGTAACTAAGTTGTCTGATCCATAAAACTCTGTCCTAATTTCAAAAGAAAAAATATACATGTTGATAGTGACACATACACAGCATCACGTGTCAATAATTTAAATATCCAGGAAAAGGACCTCCTACCAACATTGAGAATTACAAAACCACTAAGATTTCATCCTCTCATCAAGTAAGCTTGAAGAAATAGTCTTATACTTGGCACCACATTACAAGATCATAAATAGTATGCCCATCTGTTTACCTTTCTTTTTGCGTGTGATAAGCATAATGACATGGGCATCCATGCAACACGGTGCAGAAAAAAATGTAGCTTGATAAAGTAACAAAATAGAATTTTTCCAATGCAAAAAAATTAACAAAGAATCGGAAAACCGGGACCCCGGTGGGGGCACATATTAAGATTAAGTAAATATTTGGCAAGTCTCTATCTTGCTTCCTGTGATACATTGTATGGATTTGGGTCCACAAATTACAGAACATTTTCGAGAAGTATTCAAACATAAGTGTGATATAGTCAAGTTGAATACTTAATGCATTAATATGTGCAGTAGGTCACGTATGTTGGGACGTCAAAAGATATAAAAATCACTTAAATTGGGATGGGTGAAATGCATACAACATTTTTCTCGGCTTGAAACTGCTTGTTGGGCTGACAAAAGAAATTAGCATCCGCGCGCATTGGCCAACCTAGTCGGAAACAATCAACTGACCTACAAATTTATACCAATAGGTTAATAAACATTTCACAAGATGAATTTAAAGAAAAAGTTATTTTATGCAACAAAAGAAAGTAAAGATACCAGAAGTATTCATTTAAATCATCATAGTTCCTCCACCGCGAATGTTTTGATTTCTCATCTCTGCTCCCTCTAGCTTCCTGTGAAGAACCAATAGAATAATTATAAATACATGAACCAAATGAAGTAGTCAACAACAATAACATCTATTGACTTCAGAATTTAAGAAGAAGCACCTTTGCTATTGTATTGTAAATTGGAGTTACTACTTTCCTTAAGAAAGCCTCATCTTCCCCACCATAGGCAGGCTTGATATGCTCCCCAGTCGTGGGACTAACGCTTCCAGCCAACATACCGTAAAGCTCAAATGCCATCTAGTAAATAACATAAATATAATTTGATCATCTTATGGCGCTTATAGGAATGTGAAGTTCAACATAACAAAGAAAAACATAAAAGAACTACAACAAACAATTTGGACTTTTCCTCTGAAACATACAAAAAGCTTGGCCCCAAAATTGAATTAAACCCTAAAATTTGAACCCTAAACCCTAAAAAATGAACCAAAAATACACCCTAAATACTGAAAATTTAACCCTAAACTATGTCGCTACCGTCTGTGTTCACCAGAGATCAGCCACCTCACCACCATCTTTGGATTTCGTCAATTTGATAAATTTCTGACTGATAGCTTACTTGTTTGGGTGGATTTGCAGAGATCTAGAGAGCTGGAGCAATTTACAGAGTTAGAGAGAGGAAACGATTACGGGGATTGAGAGAGAGAATGAGAGAGAAAGAAATCAAAGAATTAGACAGAGAGACAGAAGAAGCGGTGTACGCTTCATAAATCAGCTGCAGCTAATTACCCATTTCCACATAAAAATAATAGTGAAGTAAAAAGTTGTCAGAGCTAATGCATGATCAGAGCAACCTAGATCTTAATTTGATAAATAACTAGCACTCCTATAAGTAAGAACATCATGAAAAGAGCTTGTTCTTTTCTAGTTTTCTAATCATTATTCAGTAACTATTATGTATACTTAACCTTCTGTTAAATTAATATGAAGTAGACTTGGAATATCAGGAAGTTGCTTTCACATCGTGCCCAACTAAAAACATGTAATAGCAGAACTTTTCGTGACTCTTAGAACATTCTATGTTAGTATAAAACCAGGCTAGGTGAAATAAGGAATTTTGAAATCAAAACACATCACAGCATTTACACACAAATTGAAAGAAGAGAGCAACATTTCAATGCGTACGTGATGATAGATGTAGCAAAGGCATTCTGGCATGAATCTCAAGTTTGCAGCTTCCCCCCATATGAGAAGATATAGACCCATGTATAACAATTTTCGTTGCTGCACTTCCTGCTGAATAGTAGGCAACCTGCAAGAAAAGAAGAACCACAAAATATTCAAAGCACTATGACCAAAATGTGAGAAGATAGTTTAAAATTCAATCTGAGAGTATTCCATAAGAATGGATAATAATGTATAATGGAAGAAGAAAGCTTCAAGAAATATTACTGTCACCATGCATTATTCTAGTCACAAGATTCACTAAAAATAATATCTCAAAAACTGAAAATTGTCACACTCACCAAAGACTACTTTTGCGACCCAAATACTTGCACCACCCTTTGTAGTTTTTGAAAAGTTTCTTCATAACTTCATTAAGTGCTCGGTCATCCAACTGAACACGAATATTATCTCTGTATGTAAGGTACATTTATAAAAATAGAATTATATGCCACTAATATTTTGTTAAAGTATAATACCTTAGGCTGCTGATCAGGCTTTGGCAATTGCCGAATATGCACATTTGCCAGTAACAAAATCAAGTGCTCCCTTTGATTTGACACATTATCTTTCTGCATTATCAATAATTTTTAACATGGTATAATCATTAAACATTGAAAAGATAAAAAGATAAAAAGAAAAGGGACAAGCAACTGACAAGTTAGCCACCTGAAAACCAAACATAGCCTGGAGCCAGTCTAGAATATCTTCATCTACTTTCTTCTTGTTGCCCTTGGGCCATGGCAGACCCCTGATGTTACGGAGCGCAGAAACAGAAGCTTCTATCTGCAAAATAAATAACAAAAGTGTTAAAATAGCATAGAAACTTGTATCTAGGAAAACCAAGAATACCAAGCAAGCAAAAAAAAACCTCTGCGAATTTCATAATTGCTTGATTTGAACTGTCAGGATCAAGAGGAAGTATATTATACGGTACGTAAATCTCCGTCTTTTCTGCAACCTTAGTGTGAGCTTCCAGAATCTGCATATAAATATATAGATCTAAACTAACAGTTACATAAAAATATTATATGCCAAAGGAACTCGGGACAATACATGAAATTACTCGAGGAAAGAAGGGTTTTTCCTCAAATTTAGTGTAGGACTGATATAGTTCCTATATAAGATTGATTTTATGAAATTCACAAACAAAAGCTGTTAGTGTTACCTCATCAGCCACTTCGACAGCCTCCGTCAGATTAACAGCTTTCAAAACCTCAAATAGAACAGCAGCAGTTTGATACGCTTTTGTAAGCCGAGTACTGAATTGGAAGAAGAAAGCTTCTCATATCAGATAAAGGTAAGAAGCATAATGCAACTAAGCCTGCACCTTTATTTTTTTTGAAGAACACTAAGCCTGCACCTTGAACAATATAATCACAAGGACATTGCAAAAAGATTAGTTACCGATCAGCTTTATCGGCGGCATTTTGCAAAGCCTGTATATACTTTCCATAGTACTGTTGATAAAAACTTTGCATTTCACGAGCATCACTTTTTGTTCTTCCTGCTAATGTTGTTTCATTTTCCTGACAGGAATAGAGGTATCTTCTTTACACAATTTTGACAGAAATCTTTGAGAAGAAACTAAATAAACAGTAGTACCAACTTAGTCAACCACATTTTAAAAGTCATAGTATCACATGCAGCACTGAAAAGAATAAATAGCATATTTTCTGAGCTCAATTTGATATGTTAAACATTGTCTGCAAAGTGTTTGAGAACTTTTTCACAAAATGAAGTGCTTGGGAAAATGAGAATCCATAATATGAACTTTTTCATTTTATCTGTAATTTTTTATATTAAACCAATTCCCAGTGAACTTTCTTGCAAATAAGTAAGCTGAGATAAGGAAAGTCTGAAATATCACACTTTAGAGTTGTTTTGTTACAGATGAAATTCTTGACTATGAACATTATTAAGAACTGATACATCCGTGAGCGGCTAAATGGCTTCTTAAATGGAGAAGATTCATATTAGATAGTACAGACCAAAATAGTGCTAAAAATTAGTTGAGTGTGGACCACTGGATCATGGAGTCGTTGCTATGATATCTGCTACTATAGCATCGAGCTTCAGTTTTAGGCGATCCTACTGGCAACTGCAAATAGAAGTAATAATATTGGGAGGCATTAAAGTGACCAAATTCCTATCACCAAGCATACACAAGGAGAGAGAACCAAATTAGTTGGCCTGATCTTCTTGACCTCCTCAATCCACCCTCTATAGTATAACAAACCAACAACCCCCTTAGTCACCAAAGAACTCGCAACTATTTTCTTCTTCTATTTGTATCTTTAGTTCTATACAATCTTATAGGTGTCTCTACATCAAAATACAGCCCACTGAAATCAAACACAAATCATATCATGCATATTCATGAAGCAAACCATCAAAGCCTATGTAACCATTAAGTACCAATTAATGACATGAACTGAATATATATTACAGAAAGAAGAACCTCTTAGTCTCAAATTAACTGTATCATCCCAATAACTAATAATCAAATGATCAACAGCACCAAAGTCAGCATGTAAAAGTATCTACAACTGGATCTAGAATGAATTAAGAAATTAAAAAGTCTCAAGCAATAGAGTAAGATCAACCAATTGTTTTGTGAGATATTAAATCAATCTGAGAATAGTCATAATTAATACACAACAGTTACTGCTTTCAACTTTTCCCTAACTATAAAGTAATCTGAACACTTGGCTTGCATAATCTAGCCTGCCATCTCAAATTACATGCCTCAAGATTATTTGGCAAGACTAAGCATGAGTAAAATTTAGCTCTCCTAACAGCAAGCCAAGGATAAAAATTGCAAACAGAAAAAGGAAAAAGAAATTATAGAACATCAGGTGCAGCAAGACATAACATTGCATACCCTTTCTAGGCGTTGTAGAAGAGCAGTCTTAAACTGGCGAACTCCGCGTCCACTTGATGTTGGATCTAGTTTGTGAGCTTTCTCAAAGGCGTAGAACCGGCCTGATTTCAGCTCCAATGCATCAAAACATATTGATAATTAGATGTGCACTAAAATTTTAAAACAAGTTTGCATATTTTATGGGTTTTTTGGGATGCTGAATGGTATATAACACAATATATTGTACTGCTTAGATACCTTTGGGTAACTCAGATATTAAAGAAGGTACTTGTGGTTCGAAAAACATAAGTCGGGTGCCATACAAAAGGAGTCGAAGGAAAGAGGAATTTTAACGATAAAATAAATAATATAAGCAAAGGAAAAGGAGGTTGTCATAACCATTCATCTTACTAATCCACTTATAAATTCTAAAATAAATAATATAAGCACAGGAGAAGGAGGTTGTCAAAACCATTCCTCTTACTAATCCACTTAAAAATTAAAATAATTAGGAAAAGAAAAGTAAACATAGTAAAAAGTCATCAAAATTGATCATGAATCTGGAGGGTGAAGAAATATAAGAGAGTGCGAGTGTATGTGTGTGATTGTTTTTGTAGTTTATGTTGAGTGAATAAAAATGAGAAAACCTTTAAGAAAAGACTGAATGACAGTATTATCTACGTGAATGTTTCAATGAACAAAAATTCAGTTGATAGTCTAAGACTCTTAAGTCCATACAGGAAACAAGGAAAAAAGAACACCTTGAATGGAAGAGAAAAACCACATACTATGGTTCTCAAAAATCTCTTCCTGAAATCTCTTCGAGACTTTCATACCCTCTAGCCAGATCACAAAAAGATACAGAACAAAAACTTCGTGCTCAACCAACCCGTCTCAATCCATGTCAATTATCAACCAAGGCCCGCACCAGCTCTCATTACCATCCCTCACCAATCATACCCTAATTACCTTTTTCAGTAAATTGCTTAAAAAATAATAATAATTCAAATGATCTCACTAAATAGATGTTGTACAGCCTAAGTTAACTTCCAAATTAGTGACTATAATTGAGCCACTATTCAAATACTTCATTTCATATAGTCCACATGTCATCATGGCCCTGATCGGAATTGTCGTCCTGGAATGCATTCTCATGAACTGATGGCTTTTCATAATCTCTATGCTCAACTTTTAAATGATGCATTTTAGTTCAATATTAGTTACTAGCTAGCACCCGTGCCTCCGGCACTACGCCGCAACTGCCCTAATGATCTAGAGAAGCGCGCCGTCAGAGAGAGGTCGTCGGAGAGGAGAGATGACAGAGGGGTGTCGCCTCCGGAGAGAGGAGGTGAGGAGGAGATGAAGGTCGGAGGAGGTGAAGGAAGAGATATATTGCCAGAGGATATAATGAAGGGCTAGATTTATCCAAACTTTGGACGGTTCAGATGATTTATTAGGGTGGGCAGGAAATTTATTTTTTTTTTCAAAATCATTTGTGTTTTGTATAGATAGATTGGAAGAAGCATGCTCTAACTACTTCCAGACTAATAAATTGGAGGAGGAAGTTGACTTGCAAAGGTTCAAGTAATTAGTCCATAGGGCCCATGCTCTTCAACCTATTTGGTAAAGTTCTTTTATTCTATCGTAGATCACGCTATTAGTTCATAGGTGAATGCTTATTTTCTTCTTAAATATTGATTCCATATCCAATCCGAGCCTTAATATGAAACCTTCCTCAGACTTTGTAGGACTATTTATGCAGCTCATTGTGTTCGAATGAATGAAACCTACCGGAACAATAGAAAATGAAAACGATAAAAGAAAGAATTATATGACTTTTGCCAAGAGCACAAGTAACCTTTCAGTACAACAAAAACATCTTAAATAAGACGGCAAAATAGATTCCATTGCTATTGCACTTAATTACTACATAAAATCATGTACCAGTGAAAAAATACCACTTGCAAATGAGCTCCCACAATAAAACTAATTATACCCTACGAAATTAGAGGTGCACAGAACTATATATAAGTGTGAGTGGGACTTACAGAGGTAAGCAACCCTGGGGTTGGAGGGTTCAACTTCATTAGCCACGCGAAGAATGGGCGCAATTTCAACCAGAGATGATGGCACCACTTCACTATCCATCATAGTTTCCCCTAAATTACCAGCAGTCTGTGTCCGCAGAAGCGGCCGCCTAAGCGGCGGCTGATCAGACCCCCTTCTATTGTAAGCCATGTTTCCTTTTAAACCCCTCTTGCTACACAACTAAGCCTCCCTTTATTTTACCTGTTGAAACCCATAAAATTCACAATAAACCCAAGTCATTGCAAGAACATTTTAACTTCTTTTTATTAAAAAAAAAACTCCTCAACTTAACCACAACCAAAAAAAGAGAGACAAAAACTAGGTTTGTTCTTTGAGAAAAAGGAAGAATTGTAATTAAAACCATAGTCTTTCTACTAGTTCCAAATTAAGCTTTCTAATCAGAAATCAGACAGAAAAATTGAACCTTCCTCTACTTTACCTGTCGAAACACTTCAAATTCAAAATAAACCCAAATCATTTCAAGACCCTTCTCAAATTCTTTTCATGAGAAAACTCCTCAACTTCACTCAACCACAAAAATCTTCAGTTTGTTTTTGAGAAATAGGGAAGAACAGAAATTAAGACCTAATCTTTCAAATTGAGCTTCACTTTGTCAGCAACCAAACAGGCAAACAGAGAAAACTGAACCTCTCTCTGCTTTACCAGTTGAAACAGTTCAAAATCACAAAAAACCCAAAACATGGCAAGAACAGTTTAGCTTTTTTTCATGAGAACAATCCCCAACTACACTCAACCAAAAATTCCCGAATTTTTTTTTTCAGAAAATAGAGGCATTGTAATTAAGACCATAAACTTGCTTCAGGTTTCAAATTTAGTCCTTTTTCAGCAACAAAACAGAGAAATAGAAAGAATCCTTCTAAACCCATTAATGCAAACGAATATAGAGTAACTGGGTTTACCATTTGATGATTGGACAGTCAGATGTTCAGACAAACAGTAACATTTCATGTTAGAGAACTTCTGAAAGAATATAATATAATATACGGATAGATATAGACAATCTGGAAGACACTCTCACAGACACAGATGATATAATAATAGTAATAATAATAATGTATATGTGTGTGTGTGTATATATATATATATGTTTATATAAGCTAGATACCTATGTGAGAGAGAAGAGAGGGAATAATCTAGAGAGAGAAAGTGAGAATGAGGAAGGTTCTGGTTATGTGTGTTAGAGAGAGAGAGAGCTTTACCCAACTGATATGAAGGATGGCGGGCAAAAAAAGTGTGTAAAAAAGTAAAGAGAAGATTATTATTATGTAAATAAATAAATTTACAGAAAACGCCAAACCTTCTGTTTTAAGGTTTTTGTCATTTTCAGTGACATAAATCTACTCACTGATTAATACGGGACTATTATTTCTTAGTTATGAGCTTTTGAGGTTTTTTTTTTTTTCTAAGTACTTTTTGAAAGTTAAAAAGAATATGAAATTTTTATTTATTAAGACACAATTTATTTAGGTTCAAAAGCTAATTAACTTTTAAGTTTAGAACAAACTTCTTCAATTGTGTCAAAGAAAAAGGGAATTATCATCTTATTATTATGTGTGTTACAAAATTAGATATATATTTTTCGTTTTAATTTATTTTAAAATTGAGATACATTTTTATTTTAAAGCTATAAAGTGACATGATATTTTTAATTTGTTATTCTTTTTTTATTATCACTTTTAATATTAAACCACCACAGTTGAAATCGTAGCTAATATTAAGGTTATATTTGAGAACATAAAATTATTCTTAAAAGTCGTCGTTTTATAAATATATATCTAATTTTAAAACGAAGAGAGTATTATACAACTGGATTAATTTGAAAAGAAAAGAAAAATCCTTTTATGTGCATACGTAAGTTCCCTTTTTCGTTTATAAAGTAAACATATTAGATTGGTCCACTGATATGACTCACTTCATATATATATATATATATATATATAATATATATATATATATATAAGATGTCTAAGTTATCCCTTTTTCCACTTAGACCCACCCTCCTAAGTCCTAAGTTAGGATAAATTGTCCTAATAGATTAGGACATTCCAAAAAAAATGCGCCAAGAAATAGATATTTAGTCGACTCTCCCCCACCTAAACCCATCTCCTAAGTTAGGATAAATTATTGTAACAAATTAGGACATTCAAAAAAAATAGATTTGCGCCAAGAAATAGATATTTAGTCGACTCTTCCCTACCTAGATCCCTCCCCCAAGTTAGGATAAATTATTATAAAAATTAGGATATTCAAAAATAAATAAATACGTTTGTGTTAAGAAATAGAAATTTAATCGATTAGAAGTGATAGTTTTTATTGTGCATAATCACAAGTTTGAGTTTATTCAGTATAAAATTAGCATTACACTCCCTACTTACCTTCATGATCACTCTTAAAATAAATCAGTGTAAGAAAGATTCATACCTCTGAATCAACATGTGTTTTTATAAATATATATTCCCTCCGTCTCAAATTAATTGTATTTCTAGGACTTTTTAAAGTCAAATTGACTATTTTTAAAACTAATCTTTTTACTATTTTTGCTAACATATAGGTGAAGATATTATAACCAAAAGAAAGTATATAGAATTTATTACTAATTTCAATTTTTATAATTTTAAAAATATATTTATATATGCTTAATTATTAATTTTAAAAATAGTCAATTTGACTTAAAAAGTCCTAGAAAAGCAATTAATTTGGGACGGAGGGAGTAAATAAATTAGGGTCTATTAATTCCTTTATTTGTCGGCCTTCCTATCTTTGCAATCTAATACGGGGTAATTTGGTCTTTTTGAGAAAGTAAACAAACTTATAGACAAAGGTTTATCTTATCATGATTCATTCTATAATGGGGGAAAGGAACCAAAAAGTCCTATTTGTTCCAACAAAGTAAACAAGAAGTTTCAATGAGTTTTCGGGTTTTAATGATTACTTGATAATATTATTTATTAACCCTAAATCCTACGTACACCTGTTTATTTTTCTCTTTTTTTTTAATTGTTCTCAGGTGGCTTTATCTTTAATTTTATTATTTGGTCAAAACTCAGGTTTTTTTTTACATTAATTATTATTTAGCTATTATTTGTCACTTGATGGGATTGCACCAAATTAGAGTATTTTTGTACATTACAATACAAATAAGTTACTTTAAGTAAAAATAAGTCGAAAACATTTGGCAATAGAATAGGTTCATATTTATATTACATACACTCGCTTTGTTCCAAAATTAAAAATATAATTTAATTTTTAAAGTCAAATAATAGAATATTAAATTTTAAATTGATCTGAATTTATTTAATTTTAATTAATACAAGTATTATAATTGTATAATATATAACAAAAACTATTAATCACAAAATTTATTTTATTATAAACTTTTACGAGTCATACCAATTTTGAAGTTGTATATGTTGTCATTTAACCTCAAAAGTCAAATTATATATCTAATTTTAGAATGGATGGAGTATAATTATAAGTATACAAAGGGTTTTGAATTTCACTAATTAGAATCAAACAACTCTTTTTATGAAAATGATGGAGTACTACAGTAGAATTTCTATAAATTAATATTGTTGGGACTGAAATTTTTTATTAATTTAGAGAGTTATTATTTAATCGATAAGGTAATAATTTATTAATTTAAAGAGTGTTTTTCTATTCGGTGAACATAAATTTAATTACATTAAAATTATTGCATTTTATTGATGTTTATATCATACGTTTTTTTGATGCAATGTATCATACTTATTAAATTAATGTAATAATAGAATTCATTGTAAGTTATATTAATTATTTTTAATAATTAAATAATGTTCATTGTATCCACTTTTCAAATTACATTCACATTTTATTTCAAAAAAAAATTATATTCACATTAAGTTTAATTAATTTGTATATATAAGTTCATTGTACTATAATTTAATACATTCCATGTATGATGATAAAGAGAACTACTGTATAAACATCAACAAAAATTCTTCAAATCATACTCAACAATGGCTTCTCATCTAAAAGGTGTCCATAAATCCACCATGACAGATCAAATACGCAAGGAATTATGCGAGTATAAGAGAGATCACCTACATGAAGTTGACGATGATACAATATCTTTGGAGCCAATAACGCGAAAGGAAGCACTCATAGCGTCAACAACTCTTCACAAGTTTTTATTACAATTCGAGAATGCAACACCTGAACTTTTGAACGCAATGAAAAAAAATTAAGGATGAAATTCAATTAGATTTGAATTTCAAGACAAAACAAACGAGAATAGAATCATATTTTACAAGATTGTCCTAGATATATTTGTAATTTAAAAAAATTATTAATTTATAATTTTGATGGTACCATATATTTATATAAGGGTCTTTTTAAAAATTATTATTTTATTATTTTATCAAAATTATTAATTTATCTCATTAACCTAAGTCGGGACTGGAAAAAAATATTATTTTAGAGAGATTATTAATTTTCGAGTATTAATTTATAAATGTTCTACTGTATATACATTTAATATTTAATGTACATTTATTTTGCAATTTTTCCACTTTTACCACCCAGAAAGAAACCTTATAATTTGATTTTTCGTGCATGCTAATTGAAGAATCAAAGGCGCGTAAGACCACAACCAACCGGTATAGGAATTTATTCTCTTTTTTTTTTTTGTGATGTTAGGGATCTTAAAAATTTTATATTTTAAAAAGTATCTCAAATGATGTGTCGTCATAACATTAATTAGATAGATCTCATGAAACTGACTGCGTAATAAATTATTATTAAAATATTCAATGTCATGTTTATTTAAAACCCATTTGGGACCAAAAATTTAAAACCACTAGCATTACTCTTTCTTAAAAAGTTGATTTTTATTCCATCCATCCAAACCTTCATATTCGACTTTGCTTTCAATAGACCACATCTATGAGCCTTTTCCATTTTTATTCTTTTCTTTTTCTTTTAACTTTTGAATGTTGGAAGACTTTAACAGAAATTTAGATATTTTAGAGAAAATTATAATTTTAAAAGTTAATTTTCTTGCAAGTATCTAGTTAGCATTAACAATTGTAAGAAAATAAGACTTAAAACTATTACAAAATGCAAGAATATTCATATAATAGGTAATGATTTATATGTCAACTAATGACGAATTTGAATTATGATTAACGTGAAATTATAAACGATAAGATACAATAGTGATGTGTAAATTCCATTCTATTTCTTCATATCTATCAACATACATCGTTGTTTAATATTAACATAAATTTGTTGTCGTATATAGCAACACTCCAAATATATAATTTGTTATTTTTTATTGGGCAAGTAGCAAAAGGGTGCCCAAAAAGTGTACACCTATTTCAATTTTCACCTCAAAGTTTGGGAATCAACAATTATTGTCTCAAAAAAAATTTAAAAGACAATCTTATTCCCTTTTGGCAGGTTAGGTCAATTCTTGCCTGAAATACGATTTGACTATCAATAATATATATTGACTGTATTTTAGTTGTATAAATTTTTTTAAAAATACTTTAATTTTCTTCTAAAGACTATTATTATTAGGGCAAGAAAGTAATAACACATATAAAAAGTATAACACAAAATTTAAAGTACAATTTACTTCAATCATAATCTCACCAATCAAAATAACAAATTATATTTAAACACTAATTTTTATATTTTCAAATAACCAATTTTAGAAATTTGAAAATAACACTTTACCATTTCCCCTCCTACAGATGACCTTATTTTTATGTTACTTATTTTTATACTATGGACATATGCACAGGACATTACTAGATACAACTAATTTATTATCTTTTTTAATAACACTGTGTTATATTATATCTTATGAAGGTTTTAATTTAATAAAAAAATTCTCAAAAATGATTTAAGAAAAAAAAAACACTCATGTTCTAGGACTGGAGTACTTAAAACATTTAAGGTATGGTAAGGAAATTATTGATGACTTTAATTCTAATGAAAGTGATGTTGATGTGATAGATTTTAATTATTGAATTTGCTTTGTCTTCTACTTGGAAATATGAAGTCGGAAAGATACCTTTGGTCTTTAGATTTTTTTTACTTTTTATTTATATTAAAGAAGCACTACTTTTTACAAAAAAAAAGGAAAAAGAAAAGAATAAAAAACAGAGAAGTCCCAAAAGACTCTGGCAAGATCTTCCATAGAAGCTGAGCATGAATCTCTGACAAATACAGTTGCAGAATGATTTAGTTATAGTCTTTATTTTGTGAATTGGGTGTTTTTCTGAAGTAGTCTCCCATACTTTGGTGTGACAACATAGGGCCAACTTACTTCGCTGCAAATTCGGTGGTTTATGTTTGTACTATACACATTGAAATTGACTTCCACTTTGTGCACGAAAAAGTGGCTGGGAAGAAAATTTTACTTGTTCGTTACATCTCCACAAATGATCCAATTGCCGACATATTCACTAAGTTGTTAGGCACTGCAAAGTTCGAGTTTTTACGTAACAAATTGACAGTGGTTCCACCCCCATCAGCTTGACGGGGATATTGACACAGCGTATCTCATGCACTTAAATCTCTCCAACAAAGGTACTATATATATATATATATATATATATAATACTCTTAATATTAAATGTAATATTTCTATTCTTTATGCGTATTTATGAAATATCACTAGTCATGTGCAGAAAATTATATAATTAGATGAGAATTTAAATATAAATAATTTTATTATTTAATATTTTCGTTTAATATATACAAAAAATCAACTTGAATTTTTATTTTGAAACAAAAGTAGTATAATAATAGATGTATAATATATTATATTAAACTATTTGACCACTTCCGCCCGTAAAGGGCCGGAAGGCTTCACTGCCACATACCAAACACAAACAGGCGCACATGAATGGTCCATGATGTTTCCAAATATTATAGCTTGCGATTAACATTATTTAGTAATAACAATTTTTTTCAAACATTAACATTAGCATTATAATAAATATATATTAGCATTATTAAGACCTCAAAACTTCTGGCCCTTTACTTTAAGGGGCGGAAGCCTCACCACTCTACCATGTTAATATATATATATATATATATAAGACTATAGGTAGGTACACAACTGTGTATTACACAGTCGGACTTTAGCGATGATTTTTTGGACTATAGCGACGGTTCACTCGTCACCATAAACCAAAATATCTATAGCGACGGTTGAACTGTCGCTATATCCCAAAAAAACGATCGCCACAGGCAACTATGTACTACACAACTGTGTATATATATTTTTCTCATATATATATATGTGTGTGTGTATGAATGATCCATAGCATATATTTGTTATGAATTTTTATAGGACATACACCGTCTATACCATTAAAAACAAGAAGGAACGATTAGGATTAGAAACTGAAAATCGACGTCCGCTATTATTAATATCTAACGGTAAAAAAACGCATACCATCTGCTACTAATAATAGTGGACGTTAATCAGAATAAGAGTTTTATTTTATTAACTAAGATTTAGGGTTTATAAATTAGGGTTTAAAGTTTATTAACTCATTTTAAACCGAGTTTAGGGTTTATTAGCTTTATTAACCTTTGGTTAATAAACATTAAACCCTAGTTAATAAATCATAAATCGTAGTTAATATACCCTAAACCTTAGTTAATAAATCTAAACTCTAGTTAATAAAGTCATACTCTTATTCTGATTAGCGTCTGCTACTATTAGTAATGGATGATATGTGTTTTTTTTACTGTCTAATAGTAGCGGACGTCGATTTTTAATTTGTAATCCTGATCGTTCCTTATTATTTTTAATAGTATAAATGGTGTATGCCCTATAAGAATCCATAATAAATACATGGTACGGATCATTATCCATATATATATATATATATATATATATATTATTTTCTTCCATTCTAAATTAACAAAGTCTTCACCATTCTGACATGCATTCCAATTGCGCAAAATCCCATTGAATAAATTTTGACTAAACTCACAAATTGACTGCAATAAAAAAAAATTACCCTATCTACACCACCAATAATCATCTTGTGTTGTTTACTACCAAACCAATTTGGAACTCAATAAATTACTCCTACCGGCAATATCATACCAATTTCTTCCTTCCCTTCCGGCAAAACAATTATTACCCGAATAAAAGCCACCCTTTCACTTAAAAAATCTCTATCAATAGTTGGTCAAATTCTAGCTTTGTTGTGGTCCAAATCTGAAATAGTAATCCATATCAACTGATTGTGAAAGAAATTTACAATTTAATCGGTTAGTTTTTTGGTTTTAAAGTATTTTCTATTCATTTCAATAAAAATGCATGTATATATATTTTTATTTAATTGTGTGTAAACGATGAGTAATTTATTTGAATGTGATTTAAGTATAATGGTGTGATTTATTGCAATTAATCGGAAGTCTTATTTTTTTTATATTCATTAAATTGCATGTATAAACCATATATATTTTATATTCAATAAAATGCATTTTTGATAACCATAGACACTAGAATACTAGTATTTGAGTGTGAATTATGTATATCGATTTGATTTGTTGACACTACTATAATTGAGTGATTTTTATTGTGTTTTAAATATTATTAATATAGTAAATTATAATGAAATATATAATAAAAAATATAGTCCTAATTATTATAAGTTGTTTATAATTCTGTTTGCTATGTATGTTTGTTAGGTAAAATATGGACCACATTAATCCTGGACCATTGGATAGAAGTGTGTTATTTGATCAAAAGAATCATGTATCTGAAGATATTTGGATTGGGAGGATAGAGATAGAGGGGTTTTAAAAACAATTCAAAACACCTCTAGTACATATGATCAATGGGCTTAAATATTACTCCCTCCGTTCCAAATTAATTGCTCAGTTTTGACTTTTTTAAGTCAAATTGACTATTTTTAAAATTAATAATTAAGCATATATAAATATATTTCTAAAATTATAAAAATTGGGGTTAATAATAAATTGTATATACTTTCTTTTGGTTATAATCTCTTCACCTATATTTTAGCAAAAATAGTAAAAATATTAGTTTTAAAAATGGTCAATTTGACTTTAAAAAGTCAAAATTGAGCAATTAATTTGGGACAAAAGGATTGTTATTGAAAATGTGTGGGTTCGGGGGTTTTACTCAAGGAGGGATTGTGACAAAAACTGATTCAAGTTTGATTTCTTTTCATATTAAGCTTACCAGTACCAGTTGTAGAAAAACCCCTAACTTAAAATTGCTTGTAAAAAAAGAGGGGGTATATCACTTGCATGGTTGGTAGAAAAATATTCAAAGTGTCCTGAGGATGCACTAAAGGATGTGCTTGGTCAACACAGAAAAGCATATATCCTGTGGTTGATTGGTGCAGTTTTATTTCACACTAAATCAAAAGATACCGTTCACTCGAGGTATATGGCTTGTGTAGGTCAAATAGATGGGATTGCACAGTATGCATGGGGAGCTGCTGTGTTAAGTTATTTGTATAGGGTTTTGCATTTAGCGACGCGGAAGAGTAAAAATATTGTTGCTCATGTGACTCTTCTTCGACTTTGGACATATGAGAGGGTTGTTATTGGGAGACCTAACCCTAGGGAGGATTCAAGATTATGGTTAGTTGGTTACCCTGGGCAATGCATGGGCATATTCATCGAAATACCCATATGATGGGCGGCGAGATAATCCCCATCACCATCAGACATTTTACCGTGGGAAATTAGATGGGATGCGTACAATTGAGGTATGTTGGTGTCCATATGCAATTTTTGATAACATTTGCTCGGGATTTAATTTTGAGGGGAGGTTGGCACAATCCGGTCTGGTTCCATTGATTCATTTTGATATAATAGAGTGACAGATGCCAGATAAAGTAATGAGACGGTTTGGTTTTTCATAGGGGATTACATCGCCTGCGAAAATTCACCAAGAATTAAGAAATCAAAAAGAAAATCATTTTGAGGTGATGAGAGGGCCATACATTGATATCTGGAATGTGCAGATGAAGTCCTTTGAGGGTCAAACACTGGAAGGCTTAGCAGTCATATCCAACAAGCAGTATATGGATTGGTACAAGAAAATTACGCGGCGGAGACGTATTCATAGGCCTTGACGTGAAGGTGATCCTACCACTGATTACGAGCCACGGGCCATTTACAGTCAATACCATCTAGCCAATTTGGTATGTTTGCCTATTGCTTTTATAAATTTAAATTATGTCATTTTTATGTTATTAATGATTCGATTTATTGTAATTACAGATTGAGATTGAGAGCGCGAAGTCCCTTTTGGACAAGTGCTTTATATTTACTATGCCGCTTGAGTACGTTCGAGAGAAAGAGACATAGGATTGCCATTATAGGATTTACGATGCAGATGTTAAAGGTAGGTAATTTTGGAGAATATAACGGAGGTGGGGGACGAATGGAGATATCGCCCCAATTGGAACCTCATGGGTATTATGTTCCTACAGAATATATACCCAATCCTCTCCAACCATTTGAGGTTGCTGCAGAATTTTTTATGGAGGAAATACCGAACGTGGAGAGATACCTAATGGAGGTTGACGTGCCAGTCAAAGTTAAAGGGGGGTCCCTAACAAAACCCTTTCCTCCAGCTAATGTGTATCGGTTGGATTCCCATTTTTTTGGTCCCGCGCCATTGGACTCTACCGACTTTCCCATTGTTCACCCGCGCAACTTTTACTCGTTGGATCACCAATTTGTACATAGTTTGCGACCTCAAACATGGGTATGGAAGCACGTAATGGATGCTACTTTAGCGAGATCGAGAAGATAAGTACCGGCAGGCTGGAAAATATAGGTGGGCGTCCTTTTACTACATGCCTAGATTTTTCATGCATTTAGGAAAGAACCATGTACCCGTGACCCAACATAATCAGGCAGAGGCATTTGTTCGTCCCTTTATTACTCCTGATGTTAGATTTATTACTCCTGATGTTAGATTTACCTTTGGTTGGTAAGTTAGATTTATTGTTAAATGTTTATATATATAATATTCAATATTCGTCCTTTGATTGTTTGATATTTTTTTTGGTGAGTCCTTCTGCGTTGCACGGGACTTGGGGACCGGGCAAATTTTTTTTTTTTTTTTTTGTTTTCACTCCCAAATAATTTTTATGATTTATTGGAACTGAATTTTAAAAAAAAACAGTGAATTAGGTATGATTTGGATACATATCAAAAATATAGTTAAACAGACTGTGTAACTCTATTTTTGATATGTATCCAAATCATACCTAAATTACTGTTTTTTTTAAAAAAAAAATTAGTTTCAATAAATTATATAAATTATTTGGGAGTCAAAACAAAAAAAAAAAAAAAAAAAAACCCAGTCCCCAAACCGGTTTCCATTGTCCGGCTCGATAGAATTATTGTTTTTTGGTAGGTGGAACTTATCCCATTGGCATTACGTATCGCTAGGCCTCAAATGAATTGGCCCAAAAAACAACCAAAGGTTAGCGGGCAACCCCATCAGCCGAAGCAGCACAATCATAATGACTGCAATATTTGTTTGCAAGTACGTTGACTACTGCTATTATCATGGAATTAAGTAGAGTCATTCTTGACGGTCGATATGTTTAGATATTGGATTGCTTATGAGCTAAAAAATGGTAAGGCTAGAGACATATCAATCGAATACCTTGAGAAGAAACTTGACAAGAAAAATAATAAGGCTAGAGAATTTTAATATTAAGTAATGGCTTAAATTTTAATATTGATCTACAATTCACTCCTTTATCCCATGTTGAAATCAATTAATTTACACTTACTTTTCCATTTTTATTGTAATGGCTTAATTTTTTAATTTTTTTTATAAATTCCAAGCACACTCATATAATTCGAATATGACAACAACAAAACAATTGGCATGTTAATTGTCTTCACTGAACTTTAATTCATTGCAATTTTACAAAGTAAATTAATGAGGTAGATGTAGATATTAAAGTAATGTACTATAGTTTTATTAACTAACAATCATAAAATTAATCTGAACTGATTACCAAGACAAAATGATTATGAAAAGATTTAATAAGAATTACAAAATAATAAATTTTAAAATTAGTAATACTTTTTATATATTTTACAATAATAATCATAGGTAGCTAAATTTTTTTCAATTTTGGATTTGAATTTTTTTAAATGATTATAAAAAGTTAATAATAATATTATATTTTAAAACGAATTGGGTATATATATTTTCAAATAAGTGCTTTCTAATTTATTATGGTAATTTAACAAACATTACACAACAAGGCTCAAATTTGAAAGAAAATATGTACTTTATCTAGGTAATTGGTACATGTGATACTTGAATCGCATGCTATTTTGATTAGACCTTTTTTTTTAAAAAAAATTATAATTACAAATAAGCTCATACAATTCGAACGAGACAAGGAAACATAAAATAAAAACAGAGGAAGCACACTGCGAAATAGTCTCAAAACAGGGGAAGTTCAATGCATTCATCTAAAAACAGGGGAAGTTCAATGCATTCATCTAAAAACAGGGGAAGCACAATGCAATATTGCAATGTATCCTTAAAAAGGAGAAATCACAAAAATTTGGAGCATTGTAGAATATCAATACTTACGTACTTATAAAATTTTGGATTATAAAAGAAGATCAATACAATAGTTTAATTAAATTAAAAAATACACCTAAATTACATACACTTAAGTACAATTAAATGTTCGACATAAATTGAAATACACCTAAATTACATACACTTAAATACAATTAACTGTTCAACATAAATTAAAATACACTTAAATTATATACACTTAAATAAAATTACATGTTTAACATAAATAGGTTCATGCAAAATTATTACAAATAATCATGGTAACACTTTCTTATTTTGGGGTTCAGAAAGTCCTAAAACTCTATAATGATTGCGCTTATCATGATCTGTTTTAAAATCGCAAATTGTGCATTTTCAGTGAAGCTTAACACCCACAATTCTCTCAATGACGCTCCTGAATCAGGATTGCTTTTTACGTCCCTTTGTTTGAGAAGTAATCGGTGACAAAAACTTCTCTTCTTTCGCTTCAATCTCTTCCTCTTCATCATCATTCAGTTCCGACTGTTAGTTTGTATCTCCGACCGCATTGTCAATTTCATCATCAGGTACGTCAATAATGTTCTCATTTGGGTCATACTAATCAACAATGACATTTCTTCTTGCATTCAATTTTAGGACAATCTTGTAACTTTGAACTGAGCAAAAACCTTTGATGGCTAACTCTTAATAATCACTAATCAAATGATTGTACCGCATTTTCGAAATCAACACTCTTTTAAGGAACAACCTCTTCTTCACCATATAACTTGTTAGCATCTCTTGTCCACCGAGGAACAATCATATCATCAGGTATTTCAAAAATACTCTTGAACATGAAAAATCTCAAAATGTGCCTGTAAATTTGACTAGAATGTGAAAATATTTGGCACGAAAATTTTATGGACCTTACCTGACGATTTTTGACAACTTGATAATATCTTCTAGTATCTTCGGTTGCTTCTACCCTGTACACGGAATTAAGGTTGTAAATGAACCAAACAGTTCGGGCTCGACTCGAAAAAATACGAGCAAGACTCGAATTCGTTAATAATATGATCCAAATCTGAGCATAAAAAATAGTTCAAATAAAAATATGAGTAGAATTTGAGCAAGGTTATACTCGACTCGTTTAAGATTCAAACAACTCGAATTCTCGATTGTGATTCGATACATACTCGATTGATACATATTTGATTAGATACTCGATACATTCTCTTATAATATATATACAAAATTAAATCAAATTAGGATAATTAATTATTATTATTTTATTTTTAATTTTAATTGTGATTTTATATTTGTAAAGTGTAATAGTAAATATATTTTTTCATTTCTAAGTAAAATAACAAATTCAATTTATAATTATATTTATTATAAAGCTAGTTATTATGTGGAGACTCGAATTTGAGCTTGAATTTGAAGTTCACGAGTAGTTTGAATATAATTCGATTCGAGTCAGATCGAATTCGAGTAATAAATATTCGAGTCGAGTCGAATCGAATTTGAGTAAAAATTTTCAAATACAATTCGAATTCGAGTATGAATTTAACGTTTCGAGTCGAATTTGAGCAGCTCTCTGTTCGCTTCGGTTCAACTCGTTTACACCCTTATACGGAATAGACCTTTGTATCATACATACACATCTCACTCATTTTCTGAATGTTGTACTTTATGGAATTCACAAGCTGACCTTAAAAACGTCGAAACATCTTCTTTGTATACACGTTTGCCGCATGCACTTCTAAAGATGATCTAAATGTCATACTCCGTTTTTCGATGGGTTGTTATGTAGTTGGCTTTTCTCTTTCTCAAGAATTATTTCTCAATAGCCTTTTTAAGAATTTATCACAAACTCTTTCATACTCGTTGAAGCATTCACATATTCATTTATAAAACTATTCATTCCTTCGCTTCTCGAGGTGGTTGTCATTCCAGCGGCAAAATATTTCTTTTTATATGTCTCTATCCATTTCTCCTTGACATCATACATTAATCTAAGTCACTCATTGTTATACAATTCATAATCTCTCATTAGGATTCCCCAACGCCCCTCAAATTCGACAATGGACAATGATTTATACACACATTTGTTAAAATCATATTTCAATGATGGGCATTCAGAATAAATATTATATAATTTTTCAGGAAATTTATTGCTAATATGTCAAGAACAAAGTACATGATGAGTGGAAGGAAGTACTCTAGCAATAACATTAGACATAGCTTTATCCTGATAAGTCATTATGGTTATGGGTGCCTTGTAGTCCATGGCTTGAAGCTAAGTATGTAATACCCAAACGAAAGTGTGCTCTGTCTCATCCCTTAAAAGTGTAAAGCCAAACAAAATAAAGTGATAATGATGGTTAACCTCGTAAATGGAATAAATGACATCGAATACTTATTTGTCCTATACGTAGTGTCAAATGTCACAACATCTCCAAAATGCTGATACATTAACATTAATCGGGCATCTACCCACAAAATATATGTTATGCGATTGTCATCATCTAGTTTGATACGGAAAAAAAATTTACTCGCATTTCCTTCCTCAAGTTTCTTCAAATAATTGACAATAGCTTGTACATCATTATCATCTTGTGTGTCACACCTTAAATCTCAAACAACATTTTGAATATCAGTAACAAAAACCTATATTTTGCCTCTCTCCTCTCATTGTGCTCAAAATATTCATCATCTTACTAGGTCCAATATCAACCTTATTTAAAGTGTCAATTAATTGTCTTACCGCCGGTATGATATTTCTATGTGTCTCAATCATATCTATTTTAGTTGGTGTAACCAAATGATGATTGTGATTTAACTCAAAGGTAGAAATACGCAAAGTATCTTTTTTCTTACTATGGACAACAAACATTTTAGTTTTGCATAATGTACGTCCTATAGAGTCTTTTTGTCATGTTACTTTAGAATTTTCACATTCATCATCTGCTCTTTATAGTTGTTGGTGTTCCAGCTTTTTTACATGCATATAACCTTGCTGACAAATCATTACTACAAGCATGTTTATGACTTCAAATTTTAATTTCAAATTCATTTTGATGAGCATAACCTATAGAAGCAAACAATAATTCTAGGAAACAGAATAAAGTGGACATAGTTGTCCCCTAGACTAATTGCCCACTAGCTGCTGAATGAAGAGTTGTCCACTAGCTACTAGTTGCCCACTACGGTTGTCCACTACGGCAGTACCTGCTAATTGTAGAGTTGTCCACTAACTGCCCACTCCATGTGATTAATTGCTAAAGCTTGACTCCTAACACTTGTGCACTTGTATATATATACCTCTTAGAATTAATGGAAAGATAACTAATTACTCCACTCTTTTATATATGGTATCAAAGCTCCGATAATAACTCCACAAGCAGTTTTAATCAATTCCTTATCTCCACCCAATTCTTGCTTATTCATAATTTCAGCAAAACCCACAATTTTTTTTACCTTCCACGACCATTTCCAGTTGCAATTACCCTCATCACTGTTATATCTCCACCAAATTCTTGCACACCTCTTCTACTTCAAACAATGGCCTCACAAGATCAAACCCACGTAGGCGCCTCTCAACCAATTATTCTCAACTCGCAAGAACCTAATCACCCTCTTATTGCCATAAACATCTCCTCCCATTCCACCATAAAACTCATACCCACAAATTATCTCTCATGAAAATTATAATTTCATGCAACATTGATAGACTATGA
The DNA here is from genome assembly GCA_034770075.1 of Aralia elata. NCBI lineage: Eukaryota > Viridiplantae > Streptophyta > Magnoliopsida > Apiales > Araliaceae > Aralia > Aralia elata. The sequence continues at coordinate 39,986,378 of CM068385.1, forward strand.
TCTCAAAGGATATATTGATGACTCGATTACTATACCATCTCCCACCATTACCACTGATGGCAAGAAGTCACCAAATCTAGCGTTCCAAACATGACATCGACAGGATAAATTAATCTTCAGTGCCATGGTTGGATCATTATCGGCTGCAATTGTTCCACTCCTAAATCGTGCTACCTCCTATCGTGATGCTTGGATGATTCTTGAAAACACATATGCAAAGCCCACTCGTGGCCATATCAAGCAAATTAAGGAGCAACTAAAGAATCCAATCAAAGGCTCGCGTACTATCAGCGAATACATGCAATATATTCGGAGTCGTGCTGATGAGCTTGCAATTCTAGGCAAACCATATGATGAAGAGGACTTGATTGACAAAGTCCTTGATGGTCTCGATGAGGAATACAAATCCATCGTTGACGCCATCAATGCTCGAGATACGACTATCTTTTTTGACGAATTTCATGAAAAACTCTTGAACAAGGAAACTATGTTGTGTCCATCTAAACCACCACCATCACTCTCTCTTTCAGCAACAACAAATCCAACAGCCGTACATCCTCGGAACAAACCATGGCGTCCTCATTTCAATTCATCAACTCAACCATCACCAAATCAATGGTCGTCATCTAACAATTTTCGGGCTTCAAGACCATCATCACGCCCTTATCTTAGTACATGTCAAACATGCAATACTCAAAGGCACACAGCCAAATGATGCCCACAATTTCGATTAATCTTCACTCAGCCCAATTCAGGTTATTCACTAACAACCCCACGATCATCAGGTTTCCAGGTGACAAGACCACGTTCATCATCTCTTAGGTAACCACGCGTCAATTATACAACCACCGGCACACCCAACACTCCATCATGGCTTCTTGATAGTGGTGCATCTCATCATGTCACCACCGACCTGAATAATCTCTCTCTCCACGCACCGTACAATGCCCATGATGATGCCATGATTGGCGATGGCATGGGTTTTCAAAATACCCACACTGGTTCTACCTCACTTTCTTGCTCCACACATAATTTTCAATTACATAATGTTTTGTGTGTTCCCACCATGAAAAAGAATCTTATTTCCATTTCTCAAATGTGTCTCATTAATAATGTTTCAATTGAATTTTTACCTTCTGGTTTTTTTGTGAAGGACCTCAGCACAGGAGCAACACTTTTGACGGGACCTACTAAGGATGGCGTGTATGAGTGGCCAATCTCCTCGACAAATAGATCCCCTCTTGTTCTCTTTTCTAGTGTCAAGACAACAACCACTGGGTGGCACAATCGCCTAGGTCATTATGCCTCTCCCATTTACACATATGTTGTCTCTAAATTTTAATTACCAGTTTCTATCTCCACAACAAATAATCATTACAATGCTTGCAGTTGTAATAAAAGTCGCAAGCTTCCTTTATCTAATTCTTCTCTTGTCTTTACCAACCTCTTGAAATAATTTTCTCTGATGTTTGGACCTCTCCTGTGCATTCCTATGATGACTTCAAATACTATGTCATTTTTGTTGATCATTTCACCAAATATGTCTGGAATTATCTGTTTAAACGTAAATCTCATGTTTATGAAGTCTTCATGCGCTTCAAAGCGCTAGTAAAAAAATATTTCAATCACAAAATTAAAACCCTATACTCTGATAATGGTGGCGAATATAAAGCTCTTGATTCTTTTCTAGCTACCAATGGCATCACTCACTTAACCACTCCACCATATACACCTGAACATAATGGATATTCTGAAAGACGACATCGTCACTTTGTAGAAATTGGCCTCTCTCTACTCACACATGCCTCCATTTCTCTAACCTATTGGTATCATGCAACATGTTCTTACCATTCGAACGAATTTTTGGCACCACTCCCAACTACTCTAAACTTAAAAATTTTGGTTGTCTTTGTTATCCATGGCTTCGACCGTACACCAATCACAAACTTGAAGCCCGATCCATTCCTTGTGTCTTCCTTGGCTACTCTCCCACCCAAAGTGCATATTTATGTCTTGATATTAACACATCTCGCCTCTATACTTCTCGTCATGTCAAATTCGTCGAATCGGTCTTCCCTTTCCAATCTACCAAACCTCACCTCAATCGTCTCGAGTCCACCACTATCTCTCACTGGTTATCGCTTGCTTACATAATTTCCACAGACTCTCTCCCTGCCACAACACTCAACACGTCTTCGGTGGAAGGTCTCTCAAATACTGCTCTTGTACGAACGACATCGCCACCAGAAAATCCCAACACGCTCAACCCATATACACTCAACCGACCACACTTAACCGATCAACCGACTACCACCCAAGACCAAAGCCTGCAACCTTTATCCTCACCTAGTCCTAACCCAGGCCAAAACCAAAGCTCACCACCCACTGGCTCCAACCATCTAGACCCACTTAACACCCATTCCATGACCACAAGAGCCAAAAATCATATTCACAAACCAATCTAAAAGCTCAATCTCAGTGCTCAACTCATCCCATCTGATGCCCTAGAACCCACAATAGTGATCCAAGCCCTAAAAGACATCAAATGGTGCTGTGCAATGTCTGATGAGTATGATTCTCTTGTCCGGAATGGTACATGGGAGGTTGTTCCACCAAATCAAGCCCATAATATTGTAAGGTGTAAGTGGCTTTTTCGTACTAAACGTTTACCATATGGTTCTGTTGACAGGTACAAAGCACGTTTAGTAGCCAAGGGTTTCCATCAACGTCTAGGCATTGACTACCATGACACTTTCAGCCCAGTTATAAAATCAACAATAATTCGACTAGTTCTCACCATTATAATTAGTCATAGATGGTCATTACAATAACTTGACATCAACAATGCCTTTTTACAAGGTCATCTCACTGAAGATGTCTTCATGATACAACCTCCGGGCTTTATTCACAGAGATTTTCCACATCACGTGTGTAAATTACACAAAGCCATCTATGGTTTGAAACAAGTTCCACGGGCATGGTACCATGAGTTACGCCAATTTCTTCTCACTGAGGGATTCAAAAACTCACATGCAGATACCTCTTTGTTCATCTTCAACAACACCAATACCATGATCTACCTACTAATATATGTTGATGACATCATCATCACAGGGAACGACACCTCCACCGTGCAACGTTTTGTTACTCAACTTGCGACACGCTTTTCTTTAAAGGATCTTGGTAGTCTCTCTTATTTTTTGGGTGTTGAGTTTCTTCCACATAAGCATGGTCTCCTTCTCTCCCAACGTCGCTACATTAATGATCTTCTCGCACGCACTTACATGACCGATGCCAAGCCAGTTCTTACACCCTTGGGAACAGATCAAACTTCGAGTCTTCACAATGGCACCACCTTGACAGATGCTTCAGATACCGAACTATTGTTGGCAGTCTTCAATACTTAACTATCACATGACCTGACATTGCATTTGCAGTAAATAAGCTCTCTCAGTTCATGCATCGTCCTACGACAGATCACTGGAATGCAACCAAACGACTGTTACGATATTTTTATGGCACATCTGATCATGGCATAGTACTTCACCGCAACCTAACACTATCTCTCCATGCCTTCTCAGATGTCGATTGGGCTAGTAACAAAGATGACTTTAGATCAACTAGTGCTTACATTGTTTATCTTGGTCGCAGTCTAATTTCTTGGAGCTCTAAGAAACAACGCACGGTTGCACGCCCGTCCACTGAAGCTGAGTATCGAGCGGTTGTAACAACTGCTGCTGAATTGAGCTGGATCTGGTCACTTCTTACCGAACTTGAAATACAGACTTTGCAAGCTCCGGTCATCTATTGTGACAATATTGGAGCCACTCATCTTTGTTCCAACCCAGTTTTTCACTCTCAGATGAAACATGTCGCTATAGATTTTCACTTCATTCGCGAACAAGTCCAAAGTGGTGCCCTCCGTGTCGCCCATGTCTCCTCTGCAGATCTGTTGGCTGATGCACTCACAAAGCCACTCTCACATGCTCAATTTCTTAATCTCAAGAACAAGATTGGAATCTCCACCAGGAGCTCCAACTTGCGGGGGCATATAGAAGCAAATAATAATTCTAGGAAACAGAATAAAGTGGACATAGTTGTTCCCTAGACTCCCACTAGCTGCTGAATGAAGAGTTGTCCACTAGCTACTAGTTGCCCACTACGGTTGCCCACTCCATGCTAATTGTAGAGTTGTCCACTAACTGTCCACTCCATGTGATTAATTGCTAAAGCTTGACTCCTAACACTTGTGCACTTGTGTATATATATATATATATATATACCTCTTGGAATTAATGGAAAGATAACTAATTACTCCAGTCTTTTATATATAACCTCTGTAAAAAAATTTAGCATCTTCTAATTTGGAGAATACTTGACCCACATATGGTTTAATCTCACTTTGACTACTACTATCAACTTCAGTAAAAACTCAGATGTATTAGTAAAATATAAATTAATAAGAGATTCAGAAAAACTATAATCAAACATATCTGCAGCCATTAATTAAGAAGACTTACCAAAAATTTTAAAGCAAAAATAAGTTTCTGTGCTCAATTGCAGAATGGAAGTGAGATGCTTCAATATCAAATAAAGAGCTGGATAGCAGAGAAGGAGGTAGATCTGAAGCAAGGGCTTTTAACTATATAAAAGTCAAAAGATTCTTGTCTAGGTTATTGTGCAATTATAATTTCCTTCCCTGGGCGGAAGAACTTCAATCCATCTACCATGATTTGAAAGATATTGCCTAGGTTAATGTGCAACTCTTTCTTTTAATATCATGTCAATAACATGCCAATCCATGATCCCTACGTGGATTGATAGAGATGGATAGATTTTATAATGGAAAATACAATTTTTTTTTAAATAATATTTTTGTTTATTAATCTTTTTATTTTGACTATCTTATCAATGACAAATGCATTAAATTAAGGGTTTGCAGGCACATAACATCAACATACTTCAAAATAAGATATAATAAATAATAAACTTTCATACAAAATTAAGATGTAGTAAATAATAATAACATCATTATTAATTAAAACTTATTTAAAAATTAATACACATTACAAGGTGTATTATTTTTAAATTATAAATAAATTATATCAATTTTAAATTTTTAGAATTTGTATTTATAAATCAATGCATTCATAACAATTTGTCAAAATAACTAATAAAGTAGCTATTTTTGTATTTGTCAAATTCATGTGGGACCATCAATGTTAAGGGTATAAATGAACTGAGTCGAGTCAAGTATTGAGTTGCTCAGATTTGGTTTACAAAATTTTTCGAGTATAAAATAAGATGTGATTGAAGTTCGTTTAACTATCGAGTCAAGCATGATCTTAAATCGAGTCCGAACATTTTGAATTTTTTGAACAAATATGATCCGAATATCAATAGAAAATTATAATTTGAGGAGGTTCGAGTAATTTATCGAACTTTAAAATTTGCTCATATTTGAATCATTTATATTTCGAGTTGAGCTCGAATCGAACTTTTAGTCGAACGAGTACGAATCGAGTCCGAACTGTTTGCTCATTTTACATCCTTAATCAATATCATTGGGTTTAAAAAGTACTTTAAATTCTTCAAATCATGTTTGGGATATGGTAAGAAATAAAAATAATATTAAGCACGTATGTTTATCTTTAAAAGTAATTATTTATTAACCTATAAGTGATGATAAAATAATAAATTATAGTTAAAAATTTGAGAACATTATATTATTTTAAAATTCAATAAAAAGTAATACTAAAAATAAATAATAAAAAAATGAAATAGCAAGAAAAATGAAACAATGAGGAACAAATGAAAATTGACAAATTAATTAATTTATTTTTATTTTTTTGTGGAACAGTTCATGATGGTGTAAAGTTGCACAACAAAATCCGAACACTCTAAAATTAGGTTCGAGTGATTTTGCTTTTGGTGAAAATTGAACACTTGTTTCTCTCAACTAAACAAGGATTTTGATTAGTACCTGGCTACTAGTAAAGCTAATCCATATAAAAATATATCGAATCATAATATAGAAACTCATCGTTTACTTCCATTGCATATGAACTCTAAACAAATCTTAAGCAAGGTGTGTGTGGGGACTTGGGATTAGAGCGGGCAATATAGTTCTAAAATCATTGGGTTAATCATAACCACTTACATGTAATGGGTTGGATAACTACTTTATAAGTTATGGGTTGGGTTAGTTTTAGAACCATATTATAAATAATAGATATGAGTTTAAACTAGTTAACTAGTTTTGACCCACATATAACATATTCAACTATGATTTAGTTTGTATTTTTATTTTTCTTTTTCTAAAACTTATCTCAAATTATTTCTAAAAATTTCTAGTGAGATAAAGTGTACAAAATTTCTAGAGAGAAAGTATACAAAATTTATAGAGAGAAAGTATACAAAATTTCTAGAGAGAGAAAGTATACAAAATTTCTAGAGAGATAAACACAAGAATTTTTAGAGAGATAAAGTGTACAAAATTTCTAGAGAGAGAAACATAAGAATTTTTAGAAAGAGAAAGTGTACAAAATTTCTAGAGAAATAAAGTATACAAAATTTCTAGAGAGAGAAAGTGTACAAAATTTCTAGAGTGAGAAACACAAGAATTTTTAGAGAGAGAAACTGTACAAAATTTTTAGAGAGATAAAGTGTACAAAATTTCTAGAGAGAGAAAGTACATAATTTCTAGAGAGAGAAGCACAAAAATTTTAGAGAGAGAAAGTGTATAAAATTTCTAGAGCGAAAGTATACAAAATTTTTAGAGAGAAAAATTAATAAAGTGTATAAATATATTAATTTTTTTAAAAAAGATAATATATGAAAAAAATTAGAGAAAGACAATTAATTAAAGGAAGATAAAAAGGGAGAAAGTACATAAATCTCAAAAAGTAAAATATGGAAACCATAACCATTTGAGTTCAAACTATACAACCCATATTAAAAATGGATAATGTGATTTTGGTTCTTATTTAGATCCATAACCATTTTATGTAAACCAAAACCAAACCAAACTTATATTTTACCAGCTCTACTTGGGACCCACTCACAACACTCCTATTTCTACAATTATTAATCCGATTAATTGAAATTCAATGAAGCACATCCAACTGCAATTGCAATATAATGATAAAAAAATATAAATCAAAAGTCAATAATAAAACGAAAAAGAGTATATACGCATGTCCAAGAGGTAGCAAGAGTTGTCTGGTGTTATGGGGAGAAAATGTGGTCGAGAATCAACGGAAAGCAAGATCAAATCCACTCCGTACCTGGAAAAAGACTGGCAACTTTATATTGGAAAATCAGTTGCAGGTTGACCAGAACAGTTGAGGTTCTAATTCTCTGACATTTTTGTCTCCGACAAAATTAATGCTACTTCAGCCATTACTCCTGGATTCCATATTAAGTATCATAATTTTTTTTATTTTTTTAATTCATGCACGTGAATTAAAAAAATTGAATTAAAAAAATCATTTAATAATTAAAATTTGTATAAAATTTCATCACTACCCCTTTATAAGAAGTTAAAAACTATTTATACAAGGGAGAAAATTTCTTGGAACAATGAGAGAAATTAAGGTCGATATGTGAAAGTAAATAATTTATTCTTCTAGAAAGTTGTAAACGACAAATAAATTGGAACAGATTTTTTCTTCTAAAAAATCACTTATTATGGAATGGAGGTAGTATTATTGAGAAAAATGTTACAGTAGAATCTATCATCGTCACAAACTTAAGCCGATTTCTTGCAGTAATTCTCAAGCCACTCCATTGTAACACTCTTTGGTCTTTCAAGTGGCAACCCAAGTGCTCTGTCCCATATGAGCTGAACATCAAAAATATGAGCAGAATAAGGACAAGTAAACATATACGAAATCAATTGACTTCACTAATATGAGATAGCATAATGTACCTGAGAGCAAATACCCATGGCCCTCGACACTCCAAAGAGAACCGTAAAATATCTGACCAAAATTTTAATATCATCAGTTTTTTCATAATAGGAAGGAATTAGTAAAAAAAATAAATTCAAAACAACTGGTACCAGTAGAGTATTCCTACCTTGCTTCTGTCAAACCATAATGATTCAGCAATACCCCACTGTGTGCATCAACATTGGGCCAGGGGTTCTTCACCTATAAGCATCAGAAACCCAAATTAAAATTATGCTTGCTCTACGCCATTGAAAATGAGTCTAGAACATCAATTTGAAGAACACATTAATAACATATTTGATGGACATTAATAACATATTTGATGGCTTGCTACTTAAAAATCTAAACCACTATAAACATATTGCAGTCAAGATGGAAAATGTGATGACAATAATTGGGACCAACCGTTGGCCATTTAATTCAGAACCATATTCCACGGTCACTTCTGATAAAATATTTCCTAAGTTTATTCAAAATTATCATTGTATTCTTACCATAAAAGAACTTAAAGTACTATTTCCTTTCAATGATTGTATGTAAATAATTAACTTACCTTGCCAAGTTCTGTAAGAATAGGAGGCACCACTTGATAAAGCTTCGAAACCTATAAAAGTAGAAACCAGGTAAGACCATCGTATGAATTGGACTGCAGAATATCCCAGTGTCCTAAAATCCTTCTAATAGCCCCGCCTATGCTTAATCTGCACCCAACCCCGCCTCGATTTTTCCCTGATTAATCCGACTAGGCGCTCTGGGCAGTCTAAAGTACCCATAGTATGCTTTATTAACAAGTTAGATATATTGAATAATTGTATACCTAAGAATTTGTCTTTACCTTCGAGGATTGTTAATTTTCATGTACAAATAAGAATCTTCACATCTAATTACTAATACATGCTTTATATAGTTATAAAAATAAATAAATAAAACATCCTAGGAAAATGGCTAGATTCTTCTTAGGTGCTAGGTGATTTTTAGAACACTGGCTTATTCACTTATTTCTGCCATCAGAAGGTATTTATCATGAGCAGGGCTTAAGGAGGTAACCAGTTGGAAGAGTGGATCAGCGGGTAAATGCTTCAATGCAAACTCTCTCTGACACGTGTATCTTGGATCTGTATTACGCAGAACTCCATGTCCAAATCCAGGAACAACCTGCAATTTCAAAGAAAAGGGCGTGGAGAAACATAAAGAGTATCAGAATGCTTGTTCCTGGGATGAAAACATATATCCAGCCAAAAGATTATGTTGAAAAAGTTTGAGTTAAGTCCACAATCTACATTCAAGTAAGGATTCAGTAAAGAAAAAGTAAAGTTAATTTCAAGCTGTAAAGAAACTTAACCATTTAATTTATTAACTAAAAGAAAAAAGCCACTGCCATGGTTCTTCAATAGTAAGTCGCAACCATGTAAAGGAAGAAAAAATGATAAGGGAACTGAATAAAGAAAATTCTGAAAGATCACATTAACACATTCAAGCGTGAGATTGGATTTATTGAACAATATTGAAACAAGACCTTTCCGCTGTTCAAGGTTTTCCAAACATATTCTTTCAACTGTTCGGTGGTCATATTTTCTCCGCACTCAGAAACCACAGATTTGATCCACAGCAAAACTTCCTGCACCAACAACATGGTAAACAGACGTAAGGATGACAGTAGCAATTTACGTCGTAGTCTCAAATCATAACAATGGATTATGTAAGTTCAGAACAATAAAAAATGTAGTTCATACATGTTTAAGCAACTAAAGTTAAAAAGACAAAAAGTGAAGTAAAAAAAAAATTGTTGTAACCTCTGAGATCCTATATTGTTTGGTTAATTAACAATTCAAATATGTATAATGATAGCACCTCAAAATCAAGATGGATACTCTTTGGAGAGAACCAAGGGTTTTATTTTCTAAAATTCTAGCAAGTGTGACCATAAGCATTTGTTGATAACATATTCATACATGTATAAAAGCCACCAATTTCAAGCAAATCTAGTATATTTTCTGCTGAGTGTGAAAACTGCAGAAAATGAAATACAGTGAAAAAGGACATGGTACCTGATTTGCCAAACCATGGAGTGGTCCAGCTAAACCATTTAATGCAGCTGCAAAGGAAAGATACGGATCTGAAAGGGCACTAGCAACCTGAATTAAGCATGAAGCCAATTATCAGGTTCTTTTCTTATAAACAAATTGGTCATACTATGTCTTTATACAGTCAAGAACAGTTAAGATAAAGGAAAAACAAATGGCATTCTTATATACAACTTCAGGAAGGAAAAAAGAAAAAGTCAAGTAAAGCAACAGTAACTGAAAAAAATGAAGACAGCCATGAGGAGAAAGGCTATAGCCTATAAGTAACTTACTAGATGTCCAGTATGAGCACTAACATTTCCACCTTCATGATCACTGCAACATATTATAATATACAAGTCTGAGTTATCCTTTGATTAAGGGAGTGTTCCTCTAAAGTCTATACATACTTAGAACTTTTAGCAAAACTGGAAAAAGTTTACAGCCCAACACCACATAATATTAACAACAATATTTCCGCCGAGAAGAGCAACTCACGTATGGATGGTAAGGTAAAGCCGCATAAGCTCTTGCATGTTGGGACTATCAAAACCAAGCATGTGGGCAAAATTTGCACCGTAATCTAGGGAGTCATCTGTTGATATAGTTTGTCCATTCTTGTACATCCTTCAAAATATAAGGAAGAAGTCAACGCAAACATAATCCAAGACACAATACCACAAAAAGGCACCAAACATACATAACCAATGTTGGGGGGGGGTGTCCTTAATCAGCAATGGAAGGAAAATTTTGTTTACTCAGTATGACTCGTGCATACTGCAAGCATTTACACTACAAACACATATGCACTCAACATGCACACAGATTAATCTAATGCCATGTCAAACATAGGAATAACTACTTCTTAAAAGAAAAAATGTTGGACAACATATTATTATATACTCACTCTGTCCCGAATTAAGTGTCATAATGAAAATTGTGAATTTGGCACGGACTGTAAGGCCTTCAAACAATACATTTAGAGATAATATTTTTGTAATAGTTTATTCAAAATTATTCTTTACCATCAATATTTAAAAGAAAATTTTAAAAAATATTACATCAAAAATTCTAAATGTCTCATCAGCAATTCCTAAAATTCATGCCAAATATAATTTTTAAACATGACAATCATACTGAGATGTAGTATGTACAAGAAATTAATCCCCTACTATTGGACAGTAGCAGGTAGCATCTACAAGAAAAATTAGTTAGCCCTAATGGGAAAATTATTCTGGAAGCTAATGACAGCGCAAGACATGTTATTAGTGAATGATCTTTCATATAGTTCACCGACCTGCGATAGACATATGCTGCTACAATTGGTACTTGAGCAATCAAAGTAAGAGAGTCCTCATATGTTGGCTCCCAGTACCTAAAAGAGAATAACCTTAACAATTTGTATAGTGGTGGAAAGGCATGTTCTCATCAAATAACTGCTAAGAAACCAACTCACTTTGATTTGTGGATCCCCTTCTCATATGCCTTCTGAAATTCACTTTGAACCTGAAAGCAAAAACTGATGTGAATAAATTCCAAAAAGTGACAAAAGCTCAAGTATAAGAAAGCAAGTATCAATGTATCACTATTCACTCCCTATTTTAACATGCTCCAGTGAAATAGTTTGCAGTAGAACTGATAGAAGAATAATTTAAGGTCAAAGCACCAATTGGGCAACATTGAAAACAGAAGTACTAGATCCACTATACCAAACAATATTAGGCCCCAAAACTAATGGTATTTTTCAATCTCTTAGAAGCTTTAAGAGTGTGGATATGCTTAGATGAATGAATAAAGTTAGTAATTAAGTCATCCACTGATAAAGGTAGTGGCCTCATTTCAGTTCAAGAGAGCAAAACATTTACCTTAAACATTCAAAGGCAAATCACGGTAACCTGGATAGAGAGTCTAGGAGAAAAATTCGCACATAAGGTTCTTGTTGGCTATGGAGGAGACTTCATTGAGGGTTTGAAGAGGGGAATAGAACAGACAAGAAACACTTAGGCAATCAGTGGCATATTGTTGTTATGTGCATTCAGTGAGTGTAGAAGAGCAATCATCCAAAAGTCCAAGAATCCAAGAGTCCTCTAGAAATGAGATGGGTAGTTATAGAGGACGGGTGTCTCTTAATAAGTAGTCATGTACAATCATGTGAACTCAAGTCACTATCTAAAAGAACCCTATCCCTTCTTGTCGCTTTAAGTGAAACCTAAATCACTTCACTCGTCTAGCCACCAAGCCAATTCCCTCTACCCAATATCAATAGAAGGTGCATCTCTAAGTCTTCTACCATGAAACCTAGAGAGACCACTTCAATATTCTATGTTTCGTTGATCATGTTTCTGATGCCCGGTCTTTCTGAAAATGCATCTTGAAATGACCATCAAAAGAAGAAGAGTTCAAAGCTTCAACGGGAGGCCGAACCCTAGGGGTAGGTCAAGTCCTTTGGATTAATCTTGTCCTCCATTTTCTTAATTTCTTATCCCGGTTATCTGATTCTCCATTCTTCGTCCAGCAAATGATCCGTTATTGTAGCTGGGGAGTTCCTCCACCTTGGTGGTTCAACCTTAGGGTGCATCCTAGGGTGGCCGGACCTAAGAGAGGTCATTCCATACTTAGCCAAATTTTATTTTCCAAACACCCGATATTTTCTTGATTTCTTAATTAAGAGGACTCCTTCGTCACAATTTGGAAAGAATTGCCCCTAAGGTGGCCAAACCCTGGGGTGGTCGTCGAACCTAGGGCGGTCAAACCTTGGGGTGGCCACCCTAGGTGATCATTTCCAAGACTTGGGTCGATTTTTGGTCGTTTTGGTCTTGTATACTCAAATTTCTGTCAAATGATCAACACGATGCAAAAGTCATCTTTGGAGGCCTCCCCCTAGGGTGGCCGAACCCAAACCCTAGGGTTTGGCTTTATATTTCTAGAAGGTTCCTTTGATTCACATGCACGTGTGAAGTTCTTATTAATATCCATTTTACATTAGAAGATCCTTATTAATACCCATTTTACATTAGAAGATCATGTTCATGGCGATGCATAGTGGAATATTAAGCTTCAATGGATGAAGATATGAAGATCTGACCAATTGCAAATCCTAATGCAATATGCAAGATGGGGCTTCCCCTAATTTACATTTAGTTGTGTCTGAACATGAAAAGGTTTCTCTAGTAGTGTGCTTAAGAAGTTCCATTAGTGATCCCCTTTTTTTTGGTGCAAAAAAATGAGGTAGATAAAGTACCCCAAACTCCCGACAGGACACATTGCGCCTATAAAGGCTACAACAACTACACACATCTGAAGGAATCCCCACTGCACTTATGTCGGGGCTGAAGCTTAGGGATCCTTCGCGAGTAGCACATAGGACATAGAGTTGCCACCAACCATCCGTTATGGGTGGAAATCAAGCGAGGAAATTCGACCCACTAACCACTAGACCAACAAATGATCAGTGTTCTAAAAAGCGGCCTAGGCGGCGCCTAGGCGCTAGGCCCCCCCTGGGCGCCTCGCCTAGGCCCAAGGCGGCGAAAAAAGCGCTCCAGGAAATTAGGCGGGCTAGGCGGGCGCCTAGGTGGCCGAGGCGGGCTAGGCGGGCTAGGTGGGTAGGCGGGCTAGGCGGGAAAGGCGGGATCTAGGCGGGTCTAGGCGGGCAAGGCGGGGCCTAGGCGGAGATTTTTTTTTTAATAACTACCAAAACCAGATCTTGATATATTTATTTTTCTAATGATTTTACCATAATCATAATGTAGGTTGTAGCATATCAAATCACAACAAGAAGTGAATAAGATCAAGTCAAAATGGATAATTTTATTATAGTTGTAATTTTTTGAATTTGTACCAACTTCAAATTACATAAATGATGATACATTTGTAATATTTAGTTTAATTCAATATAATTCTTAAATTTATGTTTAGTTTTTTAAGTTTTAATATTGAATTGAATTTTTGAAATTTGAAATTTTATTATTTAATAGCAATCTTGTGTTTATGAATAAAACTAATACGTTAAAGATATGTTAGCCATACTTAGCATATGGTATTTGTCATTTTCTCTAAGTTCTCAATTTTGAAGATTACACAAATAAAAATAATTTCATAATTAATAATATCAAATGTCTCATTCAATAAACTTCACACTAATTTTTTAAAATGACATTTATTTAAATTTTTTAGAGAGAAGTACGTATGTGTGTATATATATATAGTTTGTTTTAATTCATTGAAGCAATTGTTTTCATTAAAGCATGATGATACAAGAATACTCTTAAAAATTCAATTTCAAATTCAAAATTAACATGAATTCATTTGTTTTATATCAATATGATTATGAATATTATAAATTACTTAAAAATACATTTATTAATTTAAAAAATTAAACAAATTATGTGTTTGAACTTTGACATTGGCAATATTGATATGCGTTTGAACTTTAAGCAAAGGCCTTTATTATCTTTATTATAGATTGTTTTGCTTTATATTATTGTTTTGTTTGGATAAATGTAAGATAAAATATTAAAATTGGCTTAAAAATAAAAAATCCCGCCTAGGCCCCCTAGGCGCTAGGCCCCCCCGGCCGCCCGCCTCCCGCCTAGCGCCTTTTAGAACATTGCAAATGATTGGTGTTCCATTAGTGATCCTGCAACATCACATGACAATAATTCCCCTTAAACAGCTAAACATAACAGAGATAATATAAAAAGATCCCATAAGCTATAATTCTAACATACAAAGCAAACAAGACCATTTAAATATTCCCTGTCAGACCTCTGTGCAATACAGACTTGAAAGAATTCATTGGCCAGCATTTTCCAGTGACCATGACTAAACATGAAAAGAGTTATACCACCAAGGACAACAATGAAGAAATATTATCAGTTCAACAATCAACCTGAAGAGCCATAACACCAGTTGCAAATTGAGTCATAGGATGAGCTGTAACAGGTAAGGCATCGATGACTTTATACACATGATCTGCAACCACAAATGGAGCTTACCAATAAATTCACTTGCATGGCTAAATCAAAATGGGCAAGAAGCAGTTATATGTCAAATTAACAATCACATAAAGCCTCTGACTGAACCTACATTAACATATTCCAAGATACAAAGTCCTTTCTAAATGGAAACAGAATATATCTACTGAACTAGTATCAAGTGCCCTACTTAATCATTCATTTGAGGAGATGAGGTACAATTTTTTTGTAAGTTTGGGTGAAAAAGAATTGGAGTGTCAAAATAATTTGGGAAAGAAACTGATTGAAAGTAAGTTAGCTTTCCTTCCTTTTGTTTTGAGTTTAGGAGGGAAAGAATAATTTATTTTCCCAGCTTTTGCTTGCAAGTATGAGAGAAAAATGAAAAGAGCAAATCACTACATAATTTTATAGATTTGCCCTTAGTATTGAAATTAGGGAAAAATTCATATAACCTAATTTACTTTCTATCCAAAACTTTCCATTTGGGAGGGGAAAGTTTAGGGAAGAAAGTTTAGGTTCTTTTCTACCCTTTTCCATTCTTTCTAACCTTAAAAATACTTGCAAATAGGAGACTGTGACTTTCCTTCTTTAACTTTTTACCTTTTCTTAAAACTCACCGAGTTAATTATTAAAGCCAACCACCTTAAGAAATACACAGAAATATCTCAAATAGAGGGATCTTAATACCGCCCAAAATGAAGAGACTGAGAAATAAACAGAACATATCAACTGAATTCAGTATCTATGGTGTTTGGTTCAATTCACAGCGATAATAGTATTAATATAATATCATCAAAAACATCCAGTAGGTAAACAAGTTACAGATAGTTAAATCTTGAAAACAACAGAACCTGGTACAGCGGCACGACTTCGTAATTCCTTTGATAATGCATCTACTTGCTCTTTAGTTGGTACCTGCATACCGAAAGGGAGAGAAACTGAAATTTGAGTTTGCCTGAGAGAGCAAAAGGATTTTTAATTGTTGTTGAAATAGTATAAATACATCATGCAAATAAACAGCAACACATAAAGAGCAAAACAAAGGGGACCTAAATAAACCAACAAAAAACAGAAGATTTTTTCTTTAATTAATTGCACATACCCAAACTAAGAAGGAAAGGCCTGATCTATTCAATTAGCCAGGATTACATCTGTATCGAAATTCAAGCATAACCCCAGATATGACATTTTTCACAATATAAACAATTTCCTCCTTTTTATTTCTCTCCGAACAGGTTCTAAATTCACTATGTACTATTAATTCATAATCTCTTCAGACATCATGATATCTACCTTTCCAGTTAAGAGAAGCCAGAGGAGACCCTCAGGCAATGGCTCTCCATCAGGCTTTGCTCCTGGTAATAGCCTCTGACACTCAGGTATAGACAGCCCACGAAAGCGAATTCCCTGGAAAGATAAAAGAAACATATCAGCTTTTAAAACACAAAAGTACTGTACTTTCCTCCATAATGTGCATTCACCAAGTACTAACTGAAATCCTAAAGCATAATTATCTGAATGAGTTAGTTGTCAGGTATATACCTCCTCTGGATCAAGTAAGGAGGTTTCCCAAAGTAGTCCTGTCATTCCTCTCATTCCACCAAGTACCTTTGCATATTTAGAAACAGGATACAATAAAATGAAGAGTGCCCAAATGTTGAAAAACCAAAGAATTAAATAATATATGATCATCCACTTCTGCATCTATATATTAGAAGAGAAAAGTTGAGTAACAGGAACTTCTTTTACCATATCAACAGTAATGTTCCCCAGTTGAACCTTGCCATGCTCTTTTTTAAGTTTTTTAATGCGCTCCTGAAGAAAAATCAAATACCATGAGGTTCATTTAAAATAGAATATATTGCTACATGCCTTTACGCAAATGTCAGAGAAAGGAAATTCAGTCATAATGATTATAGCAAACATGCCTCAAGCGCAACTGAGAGACTGATCATAGAAGAGTATGACAACTAGGATGTAAACCTATAACAACTTGTTCTTTGTGTTAATTCAGGGTGGAAGGGAGTGACTAGCTCTTTTACTCTAAAAACATGTTTCACCTGTAAAACTACATCCAAAATCTGTCCACAACCTCTTTAAATTTGCTCTACATTCACCTTACGACAATTAAGGCCAACTATTAAAGCAATGAGTACAACGATGCAATAAGACAAACGAGGCATACAGGGATTAATCCATTATCCAAATCAAAAACCATCATAAAGGAGACATTGATGATAAACTATGATACAAGTTGAACCAAACTGAGGCATGAAAAAGGCAACAACCAACCTAAAACAGTTTATCTACCATTACTAGTCAACTTTCAATGATAGTAAAATGTACCTGCTGTTCTGGAATCAATTCCTTAAGCTGAGAATGAAGATCCTACACAAAGAGGAGTGATATAAGCAAAAATAAGAGTACACTATCGTTTCAAAAAAGATTAAAGTAAACTGTACAGTAATGAAACACTAATATATTGACTTTCTTGTCTATATGACAAGCAGGTGAATGATTAACACTGTCCAAAATTTAATTTGCTTAACTGAAAAGTTGAAAACTATGTCAGAGCTCTCGGCAAAGGTATCATATTTCAAATATGGTAAATTAACTTGCCGGGACAAATAACATGTTGCCCAAGTGAACTGAAGAGTTTGATAAATAGCTGATATAGTTACATCTCATGTTAAACATCAAGGGTCACTTTGGCAGGGGATAATATAGAGTTAACTTGGGGGATTTAAACCATTTCCTCCCCCTTGCCTTCCCCATATGTTACGTGTTGAACTACTATATGTAATAACCCTTG
The DNA here is from genome assembly GCA_034770075.1 of Aralia elata. Classification (NCBI taxonomy): domain Eukaryota; kingdom Viridiplantae; phylum Streptophyta; class Magnoliopsida; order Apiales; family Araliaceae; genus Aralia; species Aralia elata. Next base: position 40,004,178 of record CM068385.1, read on the forward strand.
CCAATAAAACATACGAAAACAACCAACTGAAAGTAATGGTACTCTCGGTGGTAATGCAGTCAATATTGGGTGTGAGGTGCTCTCGGTGGTGGACATATCACATATATACATATACATTTCATATATAGCATCTTTGCAGCTTATCCACCTTAACTTTCAATTAGAATTTTCCTTAATTAGCTTATAAAAAGCTTACTTTAAACAAAAGGACATATCAGCATATATACACGTACATTTCACATATACTATGTTTTGAGTGTGAAAATGACATTTCTAAACAACCAGAACTAGAGAGAAGAATTACAAGATCAGAAGAGGTTTGGACTTGAAGCCACCTTATAGAATTGCTAATATTAGGTTGCTGAACCTGTCAAGTAAATTCAAAGTAGAAAAATTATATAAAATGAAGCATTATATACACACATAAATATATATAAGTGTACATATAAAAGCACTAAAGCAGTATATATAACTTACAGCACGAGAACGCAGCTTTGAAAGCAGCGAAACGCTTCGAAAGAAAACCATTGCTCACGCAAATTCCACTGCAGCAGTTCATATATTCATATCAAAATCCAATTATAGATCTGGTACTTAAATTTATTATACATCAAAATTCTATATATGCTATACAGTAGCATAATGATTTAATACTCATATTCAACAAATACAAACGAAATAAAAATTGCAAACAAAATTATAAGATAATCAATCAATTTCGTCAAATAAAAACATTTTACGTTTGATCAAAGCTTTTGAAATGATTATAGCTTAGGACGTTATAACGATTTAAATTACAAGTTATCAACCAAAAATTATAAGGGAAATCAGTTGAATATTGAAGGATCGTACCTTAGCCTGAGGTTAGAGAAAGAAATTACGAGCGAAGAATTGATTAGAGAGTCTGACTAGTCTATGATTTATAGCTATTGAAAAATGGAGAGACGTTGGAGAGGTGGTACACTATATACAGGTGTAATACTGCGGGACGCCCGTACTTGGGGTTTGTTTTTTCGTTGCCGGAGTCTGACTAGTCTATGATTTATAGCTAAATAAAAGAAAATGTAATTGAAATATTGAATTAGACTAGTATAATACCTATTCTATAATGAAAATAACAACAATTTTAAAAAATCACAATAATTTTTACAATATATTGTCAAAATTTTCAGCCGAATTATGATTGTGATATATGTGCATATATAAGATGGGTAAAAATTAAGAAGAGTGTTACTTTAATTTATTATATCTTATCGCATATATTTTCACGTTGTCGCAATCTAATTTTGTCAAATATTACATGTATAACATTTTCTTAATTTTTATATAGTTAAAAGTAAAAACTATATTATAAACATGTATCTATATCTCTATCTATCTATATTTGTATATTAATTCATCCATTTGTCTGCTCCCTCCATTCAAAAAAGGTGTCACTTGAAATTTCTAAATAATAAAAATATATTTTGTTCATATTTTTTGAAAAAATGATACATTAATATAAGATTGAAATACAGATTACACCCCAGACTTTGTGTGTTAGGTGAGCTTTGCACCCTATCATTCAAAATGTGTCCAATTTACAGGTCAAAATTGATTGGATGTTCAAGTAGCCCGTTGCATCGAATGGTAAAAGAGGTAATACACTTTTGTCCTAAGTCAAAACACGTTTGGTCGTGTGTGTCCTTAACAAATCCTAATTCTCAATTTAAGAGAGGTAAAATTAACTTCAGAATATGCAAAATTGATAAGAAATTGAGGCTGACAACGTCTACAATGACTTTGAATTGTCGATTCTTAACAGATTCAGCTGGCAACGATGTATATGGTGCCAATTACAAAGTCGTTTTTTGAGGTTTTGGTGGCCTAGGACGAAAAATAAAAACGAGACACTTTTCAAAACATTGTCTTCACAAAAAAAAAAAAAAAAAAAGTATAAGCTGTATACAAAAAAGTGTCTTTTCGGAGCTTAAAACATAATAGTTCGACTACAACAAAATATATGAGAACTTCGATTATAACAAAATATATGAGAAGTTATTTATATATCTATATCATTATATATTTATATTTTTAATTTCACACACACACACACACACACACACACACACACACATATATATATATATATATATATATTGGGGGGCCCTGATCGGGGGCCCAGCGCGATCTACCCTCCCGACCGTACTCAGAAACAACCTTGGTGCTAAAGATGTGTCAAATTATTGTAAGTATCTTATCCAACCTCTATTAGCATCTAATATTTGACGCATGTGTTGTTTTTTGTTTGGGTTTTCTAGATTATGGTGTTAAGTTGTCGTCTCGTTGCTTATTATATTATTTCACCAAAAGTTTCTTGTTCCCTTGGTGGCCCTAGCATAATTTATACTTTATACTTTAAAATTTGCTTTCTTTAATTTGTTTATGTGTTGTGCAGTTAGTTTATGACAATGGATGTTTTGTTTATAAATTGATAGTGATATGTTTTCCATTTTTGAATAAATTGCAGCAAATAGAAAATATTTCACTGTAAAATTTATTTATGGTGGACATTTTAAAGAACAACCTAAACAATATGTGGGTGGTAAAGTATCATATTTTAATTTGTGTTATCCTGACTACATTTCAATGATAGAGCTAAAAGATATGATGAATGAAATTAGGTATATAGGTGGTGATCTGCACTTTCAATATAAACTGTCATGTACAAATATGGAGAGAGAGTTGTGGGAGATAGATTATGATGATAATTAATGACAATGTGTGTGGTATTGCCTAACATTAGGCTAGTAGAGATTTATGGGGAATTCTTAAAACCTGTTTGTACTAATGGTTTGCCATCTAAGAAGAATGGTGTTCAGTTCAATGATAGAGACATTGATGTAGTCAATATTGATGACAATGGTGAAGACAATGGTGCAGAAAAGAGCTTAATATGGTAATGGAGATAGTAGTATAGATAGTACTGATGAGAGTTACAAAGATAGTAGTGAAAAAGGTGATTATTCTAAAAATAAGGATGAGATTTTAAGGATGAATGAGATTATTGAGGATGAATGAGATTATTGAGGATGAGATTGCAAGGATAGATAAGATTTACCGAAGGTTATTATGGTGAGAAGGGGAGGTGAGGCTAATGACAAAGGAGGTAAAACTAATGGCAAGGAATGTGAGGTTAATGGCAATGCAACTTAGGTTAATGACAAGGCAGCAGGGAAAAGGCCCATTACTAATAAGGCAATAGGAAATAGGCCTCTAATTGATAAGACAACAGGAAAGAGACCTAAAACTGAAAAGGCACATGAAAAGAGAGCAACATTTGATCAGGCACAAGGAAAGATAACTCAAATAGATAAGGGCAAAAGACCTCAAAGTGACAATCAACCATGTGATAAAGAGGTTGCACCTACACACCATGAACCAGGGGATTCATCAACTGAATATGATGATTCAGATGTTGAGAGGATGCCAAAGGATGATTTAGAAGAAGATTTAAATATTATCCAAAATTTAATGAGAAAGATATGGTGGACCCAACATTTGAGTTACGAATGACTTATGCTAAATGTCATTGAGGTTAGGAATGCAATTAGGAACCATAGAACAAAACATGGGAGAAAGGTCTTCTTCACAAAAAATATGTCAGATAAAATACTGGCAAAATATGTGCGCCTATGAACCTAGTACTTTTATGCTGAAAAAGTACACCAATAATCTATTTGTTAGTGCAGGAGGCTGGTAAATGTCCACACATGCACTAAAGCGTGGGAAAAATACTGCATTAATGCATATTAGATTGCAAAAATAAAATAAAATATGAAGATGATATGAGAATGAATCCTACTTGGGGTATTGATGCATTTCATACTAAAAGTGATTAAAGATTTGGATATTGGTGTATTTAGAAGTTTAGTATATAGAGCAAAGGTGAAGGCACCAACACTACAAGAAAATAGCTTATTTTCGATGGAATTTTTCATCGGTAATAAGCTAATTCAGTCGAAGTTAACTTATTTCCGACAGATTTTTCTGTCGAAAATTCGATTGGATATAAACTGGTCGGAGATTAGTCCGTCGGAAATTCGGTCAGAATTACTTATTTTCGACGAAAATTCGGTCAAAATTAAGAAGAGACTTACACACGTATCTAATTAGTATGAGTCCTTAATTTTCTCGTATCTAATTAGTGTGTGATCTCTTTTCAGTTTTCTCCAATTTTTTGATATTATTCTCGCTTGTTTTTTCCCCTATACTGTAAACTTAAACTTTTGACTATATATTTACACATGTTTGAATTCTTATCGACATAAATTTATCACATATTAATTATTGTCATAAATTTATAGTTGCATATAGCCAAACTCTTTTCCATACTATTTTCTGTATCCCATATTTTATTTTATTTTATTATTTCTGAGCTCTCATAGAGGATACAAATTTTTTGTGTTCTCTCTCAGACAGATTGTTTGTTTCGGGAACGAAAAAAATGTCAACTTTAATTTCTCCTCTCAGACTGCCAAAATAGTCACATGGAACTTGGAAGCCAGTTCTCTGTCCTCTCATCTTAATCATACACACACACATATATACAAATAAAATCATATATGTATGATATCGTTTAGCTTGAAAATATAGGCCGTCTTTATTTGTAAAGATTGTAATTGAGATTGAATTATTAATCTTAAGTCTAAGTCTTTGTTTATTTTTAAAAATAAATTTGAGTATATTAGTCTGAAGATAATAAAATGACTTGAAAAAGAGATTATTTAATTCTATATCTAACTAGATATTATAATCCCTACTATTTATAACTAAAAATTTATGGAAAAAAATCGTTATATCTTATCATATCTATCTATACTCAAATTAATAAAAATATAATATTTTTATTATTAATAATAAGGGTAAATAATTTAAATGATAAATTTTTATTTAATTTTTTAAATAATCTTAAACAAAATAAATATAATATAAAATTATTTCATAAAAAAATATAGTTCAGGATTATAATTTAAAAAAAAAAAAAACAAAACAAAAAACATGGCCCGAGGGTTTCTGAGTTGTTCGGTTGTTTCAGCTGTGAGCATGTTGCGCAATTCCTCCAGAGCTTTAGGATGGCAACTGGGTTTCCGAAGATTTGACTCTGTATGTACTATTTACTTGCGGATGGTTTCTATAACTCTTCCTTATTTTTTTTTTAAAAAAAAAACTATCTTTTTTTTTTTCTTTTTTTTGGGTTTTGAATTTTTATACATTTGTGTTTTTGCAGTCATGTGTGTGTGCTCAATTATAATGAAGATGGAGTCTTTAGGTTAATTAAGTTGTTCTCAGCACCGATTCCTGATTATTGATATACACAATTTGTTTCACAAATTACCACTTTTACATTAAAAAAAAATAAAAATAAAAATAAAAAGCTCACTAGAGTTTGTATTCAATTCTATGAAATAGCATGACAGAAAAGTAAAAGATGAGGTTGAAATTGCTGTACACTTTGGTATTTTCTTGACGCCAAGAAGATATGAAGGAAATTTGAAATATATGGTTAAAGGTAGTATTGGTGCTACTTCTACACTCACTTAGTAATATTCCCTGTGGTAAAGTGAAAAATGTAGATTTTCTCTCTAATATGTATGTCTAGTAATTCTAATGTAGTTAGGTACTGTATATGGGGTATACAAGTTTCATATGTTTGACTTATGAAGTTCAAGTGTTCAACCATTTTTTTGATTTTCCTCTCTTTAGCCATTCTTTTTAGGACAGAGGGAGTACGTCTTAAATACATCTCTAATAAAACTTAATTTGCATTAGAGAAAGAAGTCAAAATTCAGATGAGACTCATTTTTTGGGCGGAATTAATATGAAAATGCTGTTGTTTCTGACAAAACGTAACAACAAATGTTCTTCCTAGGAGGCCGGCAGGTAGGTAATATGGAATTTTTTTACTATGACTCAAGAGTAGATTGTGCAATAAGGGGCATTTGTTAGCATGTGGGTACTGTTATTCTTCTCCAAAAAGGCAAATTGTAGAGCAGGCTTCTCGAGACAACCCCATACTTCTTGTTTTTTTTTGTTGTTTCAATTCTTTACCTATTGGTCTGCGGGAGAAAGCAAAGGTTGAGGATGCACCTAGGGTGTAGGTGAGGAAAAAAGCTAAGAGCTTGAGAGAGCTTGAGAATGGCTTGTCTTTTAATTATGATTGGCCTAATCGCTTGGGGGCTGGAGGGAGCATAGATCAGACTTAGAGGAGTTTTGAGTCTGATTTGATTACTTTTATTTACTCTCTTTTTCTTTTTCCCTGAGTACTTCTTGACATCTTACTGTTCATTCTCATCTTCTCCATCCATAGAATTCTTCTTTAAACCTTTTGTTAATAAAGCGACAAGGCTTTGCTGAAGAGTGCAGTTGTTTCACTTTATCTAGCATGTATGAAGTTACGAACAGATAATCAGTTTGTTATTCAACTAATAAATAACCAATCAAAAAAAATATAATCACACCAATTACTTTCCTATTATATCTCTAGGAAGAATAGACAATGAACCCGCTTTTTGATGGAAAAAATTACACTTCCAAAGTTCAGCCTAGGGACAGGGTCTCGCAGATGGTAATAGGAATAACTGCATAATAAGGTTTTTCTCTCCCACCCACCCCAGGTAGATAAGAATTCTATTCTATTAGTCTATAATGTGGATTTTTTTCCTGTAGGACCCAACTAAAATTTGTTCTGTTGCTTAATCTTCTTCTCCCAAACTACAGAATTGAGCAAACCAATATTTTCTGCTTGTTTTCCCATGACTTAAGGATAAGAATTGATGAACTCAAAACTTCACCTGATGTTTGCATGAACCTTAGGATGGTTCAAAGTGTCGGCCGTTATGCTGACATATTGGTTAGGTATTGGTGAGTGCCGAACCACAAGCTTGACATGAATTGCAAAATTAGAAAATTTTCATGTAAAGGGTACTTTTCGGTGAAATTTCGGTAACTTGGCGTATCGTAACGGTTTCGGACCAAATAAAGGAGAAATCACGGAGTAAAGGAGAGAAACGCCACAAAAAAAATAAAATAAAATCGAATATGCTAAAAGCTATAAAATGGAGACGACAAAAGAGAACGAACCTTTCTCTATAAGTTATACTTAAATTGTAGTACCTAATTAAGTATACGTTAAAAAATTGAAAAATATTGTACTTAAGATATACTTAGTTAAGTTAAATACTTAAATTGTACTTAAATTTTACCTTTGTTAAGTAACCAACTCATCTAAAAGCTTAAGCTCTTAGATAGAGGGCCCAACAATGTATATCATGCTAACACTCTCCCTCAAATGCGACTTTTTATAGAGAAGGGAGAAATTAAAGGGTATTTGCACTATTAAATTAATATAAAGACAATTGTGTGGCCGGAAAAATTTGAACCTAAGATCTTGCACACCCAAAGCTTTGATACCATGTAGAAAGGAATACTCAGAGTTTAAGTTTATAATTTCTTCTTAATTCATTTCCTCTCAATTACATTGGTTTATATACACAAGTATAATAACTTCCTAATTTATAGTTATGGAAATCCCTAATTTACATCAATGTGTACACACTAATTATGAGATAAGATTAACTACAATTATGACAATTTGCAGCTAAAGTCAAAATTCTCCATAGTGATAATAGTCGGGAATATAGTAATAATAATGCTTTTGCATCTTATCTATCTTAGCATGGCATTATACTTCAAACCTCCTGTATCAAAACCCCGGAACAAAATGGAGTAGCGGAAAGGAAAAATCGACACTTACTAGAGGTAGCCCGCACTCTTCTGTTCACTATGAACACACCTAAATTTCTATGGGGAGTTGCTGTTCTGACTGCTGCATTTCTTATAAACCGGTTTCCTTCTAGAATTATTGGGAACAAAACGACAAGTCCTCCTTCGCCTCGAGTTTTTGGTTGTGTATGTTCATGATAAATCTCCTACTCGGGGAAAACTAGATCCCAATGCTCTTAAGTGTGTTTTCATTGGGTATTCTCCAACCCAAAAAGGTTATAAATGTTATCATCCTCCTTCAAACAAAGTATTTGTCACTCGGGATGTAACTTTTTGAAAATTGGAACATTTTTATTCTTCCTCACCTTCTCCTCAGGGGGAGGATATGATTGATGAGGAGAAGCTTCCTCCTGAGACTGGTATTACAAGTAGTATTATACCACCTTATCCTATAAATTCTTCTACTATTCCTGCTGTTGTCTCTAATAAATCTACACAAGGGGGAGTTAAAAGAATCATACGCTAGACAGAATGAGCCTGAGTTAAGGACCTATGTTCGAAGAGGCAAGCATAAGGTCACCATTTCTGCACCACTGCACCAACCCTGCTCAGAACCTAGTCCTGATAATGCTAATGGTGAGAATTCTAATTCTACTTATTCCTCTGATGATACTGACCTTCCTATTGTTCTTAGAAAAGGGGTTAGATTTTGTACACAATATCCTATCTCTAATTTCGTAGTCTATAATAAATTATCTGCATCTTACCATTCCTTTGTTTCTTCCTTGTCTTCAATATCTGTTCCTCAGGGGTGGAAAGAAGCAATTAGTGATGAGAACTGGAAATATGCTATGATAGAGGAAATGAATGCCCTAAAAAAGAATGATACATGAGAACTAGTGACTCTTCCTTATGGGAAAAAACCAGTTGGTTGCAAATGGGTGTATACAGTCAAACAGAAGCCGAATGGAACAGTTGGGAGATTCAAAGCCAGACTAGTTGCAAAAGGATATACTCAAACCCATGGGATTGATTACTAGGAGACATTTATTCCTGTGGCGAAGATGAACTCTGTTCGGACCATAATCTCATGTACAACAAACTTCGGCTGGGATCTTCAGCAATTGGATGTAAAAAATGCGTTTCTTCATGGTGACTTGGAGGAGGAAGTATATATGGAAATACCCCCTGGTTTTGCTTTATCTGCCATCAAGGATAGGGTTTGTAAGCTGCGAAAGGCTCTGTATAGTCTGAAGCAATCACCCAGAGCTTGGTTTGGTAGATTCCACAAAGCAATGATAAGATTTGGGTACAAGTAGAGTCAAGCAGACTCTATTTGTCAAACGAATAAAAGGTAAGACTACCATTCTTATTGTTTATGTAGATGACATTATAGTGACAGGGGATAATAAAGAAGAGATGGTTAATCTCAAAACTAGACTGGCCAAAGAGTTTGAGATCAAAGATCTTAGTCCTTTGAAATATTTCCTTGGTATTGAAGTTGCGAGATCTTCTAGTGGGATTTTTCTATCTCAAAAGAAATATGTACCTTCTAATAGAAACTGACATGTTGGGATGTAAGCCTGTTGATTCTCCTATTGAAGTTAATCATCATCTAGTAGGTGGCACATGACCTAAAATTGATAAAGAAAGATATCAACGTTTGGTGGGACGATTGATATATCTTTCTCATACTAGATTTGATATTTCTTATGCTGTGGGAGTGGTGAGTCAGTATATGCATGATCTTCGACACTGTCATATGGAAACTGTTTACAGATTTCTGAGATATCTCAAGCCTGCCCTGGGAAAGGTTTATTGTTTGCACCACATGGTCATATGAGAGTTGAAACATTTTCCGACTCGGATTGGGCTAGCTCTATAGAGGAACGTTGTTCTACATCTAGTTACTGTTCATTTGTTGGGGGCAATCTTGTTAAGTGGCGTAGTAAGAAACAATCTGTGGTGGCAAGATCCAGTGCTGAGGCCGAATATCGGGCTATCGCCTTAGGTATATGTGAACTAATGTGGCTTCGAACTTTGCTAGAAGATTTGGGTGTTACAACTAAAAGGCCTATGCAATTATTTTGTGATAATAAAGTAGCCATTAGTATTGCAAACGACCCGGTACAACACGATAGAACGAAACACATTGAGATTGACAGATATTTCATTAAAGAAAAGTTAACTAGTGGTCTTATTTGCTTATCTTTTGTCAAAATAGAGCATCAACTTGCTGATATTTTGACTAAGGGTCTTAGTAGTAAGATGTTTCATCCATTATGTTTTAAGTTGGGTATGCGAGACATCTATACACCAACTTGAAGGGGAGTGTTAGAAGATATGATAGAAGATATAATTGTCATAATTGTAGTCAATCTTATCTCATAATTAGTGTGTACACATTGATGTAAATTAGGGATTTCCATAACTGTAAATTAGGAAGTTTCTATACTTGTGTATATAAATCAATGTAATTGGGAGGAAATGAATTAAGAAGGAATTATGCGCCAAGTTAAGTATAACTTAGAAAAATATATAAAAAAATATGCTTAATATATAATTAATTAAGTTAAATTGTACTTAAATTATAGTTAAATTGAACCTATATAGTATCTAGTTAAAAACAACTTGAAATATTTAAATTGTACTTAAATTCTACAGAACATGTGTGCTCAACCATTCGAGTTAAAAGTATATCAATATCAACTTTATTCAATTGTAAAATTGATTAAACATATCTGCGAGATGTCTGTTTTATCATTTGGACAACGCTATCTACACTAGATGGTGTTTTTTGTGAACTTAATTGATTCATCTTGTTGTTCTTATTATTTAGATTTTTTTCACAATTTTTTTACTTTCTTTGAAGCTCCTAACTAGGTAACAGTGCGCATCGTCCGAAACCGTTACCGAAACCGATATTGAGTCAAAAAATGACTTTCCGAAACATAGGCCGCTACCGCGACTTTGAACCATGCTTGGGAGTGGTTGTAATTAGCATTGATGCTTGCTGTTTGTTTGACCTTCATGTTTTATTTCTTTATGTGATAATGTTACTATGTTCATTTTTCATAACCAGGTCAAATTTGAATACAAATCATATTTCCATTCTGCTGACCACTATGATCAAGGTTTGATAAGTAATCATGTTGATGGTTCCATGTCAAAAATGTATGCAACTTCATGTGAAAAGTTTTCTGAAGATGCTCCAAAAGTTAACCCTGCTTCTGATATGTTGATTGACTCATTTGGAAGGCTGCACACTTACTTGAGGATCTCCTTGACAGAGCGTTGCAATTTACGGTGCCAGTACTGTATGCCAGCTGAAGGTGTGGAGCTCACTCCTAGCCCTCAGGTTATCTCACAGAATGAAATTGTTAGGCTGGCTAATTTATTTGTTAGCTCGGGAGTGGATAAAATCCGTTTGACTGGTGGGGAGCCAACTATTAGAAAAGATATTGAAGAAATATGTCAACAACTCTCCAACTTGAAAGGGCTAAAAACCCTGGCGATGACAACAAATGGTATTACTCTTGCAAGGAAACTTCCAACGCTGAAAGAATGTGGACTTAATTTGGTGAATATTAGCTTGGACACCTTGATCCCGGCAAAATTTGAATTTATGACCAGGCGTAAAGGGCACGAAAGGGTAATGGAGTCAATCAACACTGCAGTAGACCTTGGATACAATCCTGTCAAGGTATGTCCTACTCTTTTTCGTAAAATTTTCACTTTCTGCCTTATTGCCAAATGTATGTATATATAAGTTCTTAGAAATTAAAGATGATTTTTTTACTTTTAGTTAACTGTCATACTATTTTTGACGATTTCATATGCACTTCATCTCAGGTGAATTGCGTTGTAATGCGTGGATTCAATGATGATGAGATCTGTGATTTCGTAAAGTTGACACTTGATAAACCAATTAATATCCGCTTTATTGAGTTTATGCCGTTTGATGGAAATGTTTGGAATGTCAAGAAACTTGTACCATATTCTGAGATGTTGGACAGAGTGGTAAGGTAGAACTCTGACAAATAATCCCATATTTTTTATTGCAACTACTTTCAAGGATATCCTAAATCACTTATTAAAATACAGGGTAAACGGTTTAAGATTAAAAGGATTCAGGATCATCCAACAGAGACGGCCAAGAATTTCACTATAGATGGGCATCAGGGCACAGTTTCTTTCATCACGTCAATGACGGAGCATTTTTGTGCGGGTTGCAATAGGTTACGACTTTTAGCAGATGGGAACTTCAAAGTATGTCTTTTTGGTCCCTCAGAGGTAATTTATCTTGTCACTTGATGCAGTACATAATTTCATGTAGAATCTTTATCTCTCTATGCTTATATTACAGTGAGAGCATCTTATTAGCATATTGTTCATTTACATTAACTGTCTCTGGATTTTTTATTTTTATTTTTTGTTTTTTTTGGAGAATTAACATGCTATTCCAGTATGCTAGTCAGAAAGATTTAAATTCCAGTCCTTGTATAGGTGACCCCAAGCAACATACCTTTATGCCAGAACATGAGGCTTATATACCTTAATTTAAATTGATATGCAGCCTTTGGCTAGGAATTCTTTTCTTCTTATAGTGCTTTCTTGAGTGTTACTAGCTGCAACATGCTTATTTGTTATATGAGATATCATATTGCTTTAGCGACTCCTCTGTCCAAGTTTCATATCCTGAATATTATTTATTATATCTCTTTTCTTATTTGACTGAATTTTTTGCAGGTTAGCTTGAGGGATCCCCTTCGTCGTGGTGTTGACGATAATGAACTGAGAGAAATTATTGGGGCAGCGGTATGTATTTTACCTTTTTCCCGTGATATGATTTTTTTGAGTTGAGGACTATTTATGCATCAAACCCATCAATTATAAAACCTTAAGTATCATATCCATCTTAAACTTTGAAGAAAACATGAAGCAGAAGAGTTAAAGCCAAGTCTTCTTAAATTACTAAACTAAATATATATACATCTATCTGCCTGTGTTTGTGTGTGTGTGTGTGTGTGTGTATAATATATATTGAGAGAGACAACAGGGGACATTTTTATTAAATTTGAATTTGTAAGTAAGGATCACCATAATTTGTGTGGAATTGAGACTGCTTTATAATTTCTGTCTTTTGACTTCTGTTCTTAGAAAAGCAATAAAGTATTCTGGAGAAAAAGTCAGCTGAACAGTTGTTTTGTACTGTTTGTCATATCAGAAGAGTTGTATCACATTTATAGGATAGGTCATTATTACCAATTAATACGCTACAATGATATCCTATAATAGCAACTAATGCCTTTTGAACTTCAAGTTTGCCTGGATCATATTTGCATTGTGGTTTGAGTTTAAAATTTTCTTCTGCTTCTTATCTGCTTCAGGTGAAGAGGAAGAAAGCTTCCCATGCCGGAATGTTTGACATTGCAAAGACACCAAATAGACCAATGATACACATCGGGGGTTAACTTGCCTTAGATTCTGTATGTCTGAACCTAAGATCAAGCTGATTTTAGGATAGTTCTTTACAGGGGTGGAATTTCAGTAATAACTGCTTTCGTTTGGTGCTTTCTCATGCATGGGTTGGGTTATAAAATTACTGATTACATACTGCAAAGCCAGTTAGATATCAAAAATCAAAGTTTACTTTTGGGTCTTCTGACATATGACTGCAACACCTGACAGTCTGGATCCAGTTTAGGATTGTCAAACAAACTCATAATAATAGAAAAATTTAGGTGCCTACATCTTGGCCATGGTTAACATCTAAGTTGTTACTAATATTTATATTTTCCCCTTTTTTTGATAAGTAGCTGTTACAACTATATACTTAAAAAAGGAAATAAAAAAAGCTAATACCTATACATATAGGGCATCTACATTCACATATAGACGTTATGTTCCAATTGCTGAGTTTTGCTATCGTTTCCAGGCCTAGTTCTATTATCCTATTGACCTCCTTGAATCCAAGTTTTACCATAAGACACTCTACAAAATTATGATGTTAAACGAACAAGATATGTTATGGTTCAACTTTATATCTTATTTTGATGCATACTTGTTCAAGTGTGTTATATACTTGTATCGTCAAAACATGAAAATGATAATAGACTTTTCTCTGCACCTTTCAGGTTCTGGGATCGAAGTTGCTAAAGCAGCTAGCATAAATATGGAGCTGTCAAATCTCACTTCAATTGATCTTACCTCATAGACAACCACAAAACAGAAAGAGAGAGAATATGCGACTTATTCTCTGTTACAAATCTAAGGTTTTGTATATGCAGCTGTAAACCCTAGTGATTTTTTCTTGTTTACTGATTATAGAGGAACCCGAAATTTGTTGTATTCTACCTAATGTAATGTAATAAGCAGTTTCTTTACTTTTTCATTGAAACAGAATTTAGTTGCTGATACAATAACTTTTCTCTTGTATGAGTAAAAACTAGTGCATTATCGATCGTTTTCATAGATTTATGACGCATGGGCTATGTATTATGTGGATGTAGTAGCTGTAAAGAAGAACCTGAAAGCATGTAAACCTGATCCAAAAAAGAGCACTTTGGAAAAAGAGACAGCCTCCATTAAACACAATAACTGTTAGTTGATTATTAAAGGCGTTAGAATTGTAACACAGTAAAGACCAATGATCAAACCTCAAGGAGAGGGCCTGCACTACCAACCATAACAACTACTCCAACATATTCGGTTAAAGATGCTAACTAGTTTTAAGTTTAAAGGATTTGCCAGGGCACGTTGACCACAACTAGTTTCCTGATATTTGACATGAAAGATGCTAACGAATTAAGAGACACTGCATAAATTGAGTTAAAAATTAATCACGCGTCAACCAGCGGGTAGATCAAATTAAGTGTAGAAATATATATAATATAGAAAAATACCTTCCTGTAAATACATGCTCCCTGACACCTAGAATGGTAGGAGGACGAATACCATGATGATCACGATACATAATTCTTCTTGATAAACTTTTCGTTTCAAAATTTAAGGTAATTTTGAAATGAATCCATTACTGTTTGATGCCTTGATGCAGTAAATCTTTAATTCGGCACATTCCAATCTTATTCTGCAATTTTTCAGAAGTTGCATTTGACAATTACTTTGTGAATAGATCTGAATCCAAAGACATGAATATATATGTTGATCTATGACATATGCTTATAGGTAGGTCAAACATGGGAATTATATCCACAGTAATTTGCAAGTTCCTCTCAACCAGCTTTAGCATGAAAGATCTTGGAGTTGCTGATACAATCTCGGGGATCAGGATTATTAGAACAGAATCTAATTTGTCTCTGTCACATTACATAGAGATTAAGTTGAACAAGCATGGATACTTTGAACTTCTTGAGTTGAGTATACCATATGATTATAATAAGAAGTTTCGATTGAATACTGGAGAAACTGTGAAACAGTACGAGTATTCCAGGATAATAGGTATGGAATGAGCTGTACAAGGCCGGATATTGGATTTGTTGTAGGAATGTTTAATAGATTTTAAGCATCCAGGAAAAGAACATTGGGAGGCAATTCAGAGACTTATGAGGTACTTGAAAGGCACTCTCATATATACTTTATTTGTTTTTGGATATCCTACGCTTGTCAAAGGCTTCTCAGATATTTTATTTTTCCAGACTTATGATTCAAGTATTAGTAATTATTGTCTTATTGGGTTATTTTAGTCTTTATTTCTTTCTTGGGTCCAAGGGTTTGTTCTCTATAAATATGAATGTAATTGCCAGACTCATTCCCCTACTGAGACATAATTATTATTGATTGAGATCAATTTACTTTACTACGGTCGAGAATCCTAGGGGTAGTGGAGTGCTGAGCTCCATCCTAGACCCTAGCTATAGGTTTTTTCCTTTGTTTTCCAGCAATTGTTGTTTTACAAATATTGTCCTACATCATCTAAGAATTATTTTCTCATTTTGGAGTTCTAATTATTGTCTCCTTGCACGCATTCTGATTAAACACCATAATGGTGAGATGCTTGCGACTCATAATTGTTGAATTTGCCTTATAGCATGCATAGAAAATTTTCATTCATTCAACTTGCATATTCTGACCCAGTGATTGTGATCAAAGAGAAGCTCTGCCAGGAGAGCCTCAATGTGTTATATGTGGTCGTTATGGTGAATATATATGTGATGAGACTGATGATGACATTTGTAGCCTGGAATGTAACATATTCTCCTCTCCAAGGTTCCCAAAGCACAGTTGACTGGCATTGTCCCACCTCCTGTAAAATTACCCACAGCTGATGAATATTATTATGTAAGAGATACTACTAATAATAAATCAGAGTCCCAATCTTTGGCAGCCAACCAGACTGAATCACTTGGGTTGAAGCTTGATATTTCTGTTAAGAGGAGACTGTGTTCCAGCACCCATCTTGTCTTTTGCTTCTTGTAATATACCTCAGAAGCTTCTGGAAAATATAGAAGCTGCAGGATATGAAATGCCAACGCCTGTCCAAATGCAAGCAATCCCAGCTGCTTTGATTGGCCAAAGCCTTCTCGTTTCAGCTGAGACTGGTTCAGGGAAAACCGCATCTTATTTGGTTTCTATTGTTTCTTAATTATTGTGTGAACTTTAATCATCAGCAGCTTCCAAACAAAAAGCCACTCGCATTGGTTCTTGCCCCAACTAGGGAGCTCTGCATACAAGTAGAAGAACAAGCTAAGTTGCTGGGAAAAGGGTTTACCTTTTAAAACTGTTCTTGTGGTTGGTGGTGATGCCATGGCCAGGCAACTCTATCGTATCCAGGAGGGTGTGGCTTTGATCGTAGGAACTCCTGGCAGGCTTATTGATCTTTTAACTAAGCATGATATCGAATTAGGTAGTGTTTCAAATTTAGTTTTGGATGAAGTGGACTGCATGCTTGAAAAGGGATTCCGTGAGCTGGTGATGCAGATTTTTAGGGCTCTGTCACAACCGCAAGTGTTGATGTATTCCGCAACAGTCTCAAAAGAAGTTGAGAAGATGGCAAGCTTAATGACGAGATTTAATTATTGTATCTGTTGGAAGGGCCCCCAAGCTAAATTCTGCTGTGAAGCAGCTGCCAATCTGGGTGGAGTCCAAGAAAAAAGGAGCAAAAGCTTTTTGACATATTAACAAGCCAGCAGCATTTCATGCCGCCAGCTGTAGTATTTGTGGGCTCAAGACTTGGTGCCGATCTCCTTTCTGAGGCAATAGCAGTCACTACAGGGTTGAAAGCTCTATCAATCCATGGAGAGAAGTCCATGAAAGACCGAAGAGAAATTCTAAGTTCATTGCTGGCAGGAGAAGTTCCGGTGATTGTGGCTACTGGGACACAGGCGTAAACCCAGAGGTCCAGCCATAAACCCAGAAGTCTTGAGTTCGACTCACACTTGAAGCAAGCATAAGGGTTACGGACCGCAGGCTGTAAGCTTGTTATTGAAAGCCTTGTTCGGAGAGGGGAGACATAATCTGATCGCAAGGCTGGGAAACTTCTCTTTATCAAAAAAAAATGCCTGAAAACTTTTGAGTTAGTTCATTATTTCTGTTGCCATTTTCATTTTAAACCGAATTTATTTGCTTGTAGACATCTGCATTTGAATCTGAGTCACAATTTATATCAATCCCATTACTATTCTGTTTTCACCTTTAAATATTGTAAAGGTTTGTTACTTTTTGCAACATGATAATTGGACAAACGAATGAGAAATGCCTTTACATCTAAATCTTCTCAAGTATCTTGCTATTGTTAAACCTTTTAATAAGTACCAAAAAGATCTCATTTCAGGTCAAGTCTGCAGATTCATATGTTCAGCAGAATCTACAGTACTTCTGATGGCACATTATAAGAAATTTGTGCAGTTCATGTGGAGGGTGGGCTACCTCCAAGCGTCTTTTCGCCTGCTCGTTGCAGTACTCCGTGTAAGAAATATTTGAAGCTTTTTGTAGTGAAAATTTCTTTTAAAAAAACTGAGACGACCCAGGAAAAAGATGCATATATTCACTATGAAATGCAGAGTTGATCAGTGACTTTAGATTAGAAGCTGGACTCTGAGTCGCATGGTTTGCACTGGGCTGGCAAAATGGGATTCCGATCCATTTTCACAAGCAACAAGAATTTTGATCAAAAATTTGAGTTTTGATGAACTGCTTAAACGGTGTTAAGTGATAGTGAGAAATAATTCTTCTTGCCTCTTTAAAGACTAATAAAGACAAATTGTTAGAATTATTTTCAACTTTTCTTGTATTTTGGGATATGTGAAACCATAATAATATGGCTTTATGGCTTCAGGGGGAATGGAGACTTCCCATCCCATGTCTATATATTTATCAACTTATCACAGTTGCATTGTGTACCTTTGTTGTGTGCATTTTTATCACGTTACTGATGCTACATGGTTTCTAAATCATTTGCACCGCCCAAAAAAAAAAAGAGAGAGGAGGAGGAGGAAAAAAAACTAAGGGTAAATGAAGCCTTTAACCAGCCTTGCTATTCTCATTTACCTTTAGATATAATAGATGGATTTCATCAGGAAAAAAAGAAAAGAAAAGGGAAGCAGCCAACACTGAACAAGACTGCCTCAGCCAATATTTGTTTAGTCTTCTATATTCAGTACGTAGAGACAATAAAGCACATCTGAGCAATAAAACTACTGATTGACAGAAACAGACTAAATTTGTGCTTATAAACAACAACAAATTATAGAAAGGAGCAGAAAATTCAATCTATTTTTTGTCAAAAGAAAGAAAATCACAGAATACTGGGAAAATGAAAATCAAAATGCAAGTACAAACGATAAACCTATCAAACCATGACACAAATGATTGAACAGTTAAAACAACAACTAATTGCATTTGCACCAAAAGCACAAGAATAAATCATCTCAGAATTAGACTGTTTCCCATTCAACAAATTCTCCGCTTTGGCCATGTATATAAATCATGCGGAGCAATCATACAGGCTTCAAAGACTTAAAAGAGCAGGGTGCCTGACCTAATCCCAGATTAATTGCAAAGAATAGGTGAATCTAATCAGTTTTATAGTCGTGAATTACAATGCCAAAAGAAATCATAACAAAAGATTCCAGACTTGTCATTTTTTTTGGGGCTAAATTTGTTTGTTTGTATTGCAAAGATCAAATATACAATGGCCAAGGGGCATACCCCAGGCTATAGCTAGATCATCTAGAGACAACCCAAAAGAGGAACTAGCTATAGACTTGTCATTTTAAAGCCTATCAACTGATTCACATTGCTAAATAAGGTGCCTTCAGCAGTTACACACACAAACACACTGACACAGGTGTCCCCTGCATATATACCACCAAACCACCTAGTAGTTCTCAAATTTAAACTCCTTCCAAGTCGGTTAGAAGGGCATGGCTGACCAAGTCAACATACCTGACTTGTCCACAAATCAAATATGATGGAGTACGGGAATGGGTTAAATACAATTTTCCCCACTCTACTAGGGGTCGGTTTACAAATACATCACTGGACTGGTTTTTTTTACAATCGAGTCAGTGAACTACAAATATTTATCAAATCGTTACAAAATCCGTTAAATGAGTTGACTTTTAACAGATACCTATGACATCAGATATGACCTACCCCACATCTAATTACACATCATTTACTTCACGTGGGTTAGTCCTAGTCATGGCCACGGTGGAAAGTCAGTGGTTAAAACCCATTTGGTCGAGTAAAGGCCAGACAAAGACAGAAAGGAAAAGAGCGCGAAGGAGAGAAGGAGAGAGAGATTGAGGCGCGAAGGAGAGAACGTGCTGGCGAATCTTGTGCTCTGATGCGAATCTTGTTCTTGGATACGAATCTGCTAGTGCGAATCTTCTGTGAGGTATGCTAGATTTGATTAAATTAGGGCTTTTCATCTATTGTGGACATGGGTTCGATTAAATTAGGGCTTTTCATCTGTTGTCTCAGTCGTTGTTTGTCTTTATGTTGTCTCCATGTTTCTTGACTTTATATATCCGACATGTGGTCCATGGGGTTGATTTTTGCCATTGTTGTCTTCTTGTGTCCCCCCCATATGCTGTACATTGTCTGTATAATATATTTCCTCACGGCTGTTGGTAAATAAAAAATATTTTTTTAATTTTATTTGTATTTTTTTCGTTTTGATAGAATGAGTGGAATTTGTCAGTTGCATGTTCACTATGGGGGCAAATTTGTTCATCAACCTAAAACTGAGTACAATGGAGGTAAAGTTGAAATTTATCCCCGTGTTGATGTTGATTTCATCTGCATGACTGCAATTAATTCATTTGCTGAAGGGAGGTATGATAACAATGCTAAGGTTTATTTTAAGAATGATGGTCAAACTAGTGAAAATGGTTATAGATTGGTGCATGATGATGCCAGTATTAGAGAGATGGTAAAAGTGTGTCTCCCTTTTGGTGTGATTGAAATTTTTGTTGATCATGTATATTTGAATGAAGAAGGAGTTGTGAATGAACCACCTGTTGTGAATGAACAAGTTGCAACCACTATGACTGACCCCCTTAATACAGAAGATACTAATAAGGGGAGTACTAGTGCAAATGCTAAGTTGCAGAAGGTGAAGAGGACTAAGAAGAGGGCAAGTATGAATAGTCAGTGCAATCAGTTGAGGAAGAGTAATAGAATTAAAATGAATCAGAAATCAAATAAAAAGAGTGATGATACACCAATTGTGATTGGGGACTCAAAAAGTAGTGATGCACAAAGTGATAGTGAAATATT
Organism: Aralia elata; assembly: GCA_034770075.1. Taxonomy (NCBI): domain Eukaryota; kingdom Viridiplantae; phylum Streptophyta; class Magnoliopsida; order Apiales; family Araliaceae; genus Aralia; species Aralia elata. The sequence goes on from CM068385.1 coordinate 40,024,686, forward strand.
AAGTACTGATGATGAATTATTAGAGGCTAGGAAGAGGTGCAGGGAGTACAAAGAAGAGATGGCTAGAGTTGAAACTGATGAAACTAACTTTGTTGATGGGAATGCAGGTGATGGTAATACTGAGGGTGATATAGAAGAAGATGTAGCTGAGGGTGATGTTGAGGGGGCAGGTCAGGGTGAGAAGGCTGATGAAACTGGAAATGAGGGAGATGATGAATGGGCTGATGAAACTGGTAAGGCTGATGGTGATAGGTTACTGAATGAGGTTGATAGAAATAGTGAGGGAGATAATGTAGATGCCTCTGATGATGATAGTGACTGACATAGTGAGTATGAGGACAGTGATGTATTAAGGTCCCCCTCAGAGAGCAGTGAAGAAGAGAACCTAGGTTTTGTGGGTCCCCCTGTAAAAAAGAGAAAGCATGTACATTGTGATGTTTTTAACCCAAAAACAAAGAGAAAGCACATAAAGTTTTCAGAATATCAAATTTTTGCTAATTTCAATGAATTCAAGACTGCCATTAGAGACTATTCAATTGCTAATGGCAGGAAGTTATGGTACAAGGTAAACGACAAGGAAAGGGTGCAGGTTAGGTGTGATAAGGGCTGCCCTTGGAAACTGTGGGCTAGTTATATTCAAGGAACTGAGAATGTGCAAATAAAGTCAATGTTGGACACACATAATTGTGTTTACAGTTTTAAAAACAAGTTGGCAAACACCAAGTTTTTGGCAGAGTTTTATGGAAATAGAATTAGGAAAAACCCAAACTGGAGGTTGAAGGACATGCAAGAAGAAATTAAAATCAAGTTGAAATTGGATGTAACACTTGTCAAGTGTATGAGGGTGAGGAATTTAGCTCTGGCAAGTATACATGCAGTTATGAAGGAACATTATTCTAGAGTATGGGATTTTGGGGCTGAGATTAAGAGAAGCAACAAAATGAATACGGTCAACATCAAAACCACTAGGCTTAATCCTGAAGATGAGGTCAGGTTTAAAAGATTTTATGTTTGCTATGACAACTTGAAGAAAGCTTGGAAAGAAGGTTGTAGGCCAATTCTTGGATTGGATTTCTTAAAAACAGTATGTGGGGGTCAATTATTATCTGCAGTGGGAAGGGATGGGAACAATCAAATGTTCCCTGTAGCTATGGCTGTTGTAGAAACTGAAAATGGTGACAGTTGGAGATAGTTCTTGGAGTTGTTGGTTGATGACCTTAACCTTGGTGAAGGCTATGGATTCACTATAATCAGTGATCAACAAAAGGTATACATTTAATATAAATGCCTCTGTTTTACTAAATGCCTCTGTTTGACTAAATTTGTTGACTAACTGAGCTTGTGTTGTACAGGGTTTGAAGAATGCCATAGTTGAATTGCTTCCTCATGTTGAGCATAGAAATTGTGCTAGACACATTTATGCTAACTGGAGGAAGAGGTTCACTTCACTGGCACTAAAGAGAATGTTTTGGGAAGCTGCATGTGCAACCCATGATCAAGCACATAAGAGAGCAATGACTGAAATTAAGAGGCTTTCTGGCCCTGCACATGATAAGATTGTTGAGCATGATCCAAAGGTTTGGTCTAAAGCTTATTTTACTACTCATTCAAAGGCTGACAATGTTAAGAATAACATGTCTGAATGCTTCAATGCTTGGATTATCAAAGCTAGGTACATTTAGTTTGTTTCAATATATACATTATTTTTACTCTTACACTGACACTTACTCTTACAATATGTACATTATTTTCAATATTTCCTAGGTACATGCCAGTTCTAACAATGCTACAGGAAATTCATGATCAAATCATGGTAAGATTGCATCAGAAAAGGGATGCTATACTTAAGTCAGAGGAAAGAATTTGTCCACGAATTAAGAAGAAAGTGGATGCAGCCATCATTGCCTCTGCCCATTATGATCCACTTTGGGATGGAAAAATCTCATTCCAAGTAAAAGAGAGAGGTAGAGCATTTACTGTGAATCTTAATGATAGAACTTGTGCTTGTAGAGTATGGGACCTTACTGGGATCCCATGTTGTCATGCTGTCTCAGCAATTCAATCAATTTATCAAAATCCATTAGACTATGTAGCCCACTGGTATACTAGAGATACTTACCTCAAGACTTATAGTCATACTCTTGAGGTGTTAAATGGTGAAGATTTCTGGGAATTCACAGACTGTGACATCATGGAACCTCCACCAATACCAAAGAAATTGAGAGGTAGACCACAGAGGCTGAGAAGGAGAGAAGGCTGGGAAGACAGAGGAAATAATGGTCAAGTGAAGAGGGTGAGTAGGGTAGGAAGGAAAATGCATTGTAGCATTTGTAGAAAGTCTGATCATAGAAAGAACCAATGCCCAGTTAACGAGCCAAATGCTGAGCCAACAGGAGAACAAGGGAAAGAGCCAACTCAACACCCTACTGCACTGCCTGGTGTAGTAATTAGAGAGGGAGCCAACAACAAGACAGTCAATATTCCAACACCTAATGCAAGTGTCCATTTAGTATGCACATTATTTTTACTGAAAATGATAAAGACTAACTATGAAATATATTACAGTCCACAGGAAAAGGTAAAGAAAAGGTGGGATGCTCTAATGAACAAGGGAAAGACATACCCAGACAAGCATTTATGTTTGTAAGTAAAGTCATACCTATATTGGTTTACTTTCCATACTACTATTTAATTGCTCAGTCAATTAATTTGCAAGCTTTTTATCTTTTGCAGATGCCAACTCCACGTGTGATGAATACTACTGATTTTCCAACCAATAATACCCCTCCAGTTAGTACCCCACCAAATGAAGCACACCTTAGTGGAATGGGCTTCCAAACACCAAGTCTCAGCTCAGTTTCTTCCTCAATTCAAACCAGAGGAGGGGGAAAAAAGAAGACAAATGTTGGCAGCCAAGAATCGACACGAAGGCCATACAAAATTCCAAGGAAGAAGGCTGGAGCAAAGTTAGATAAAAATTAGGCTTTCTATCTTTTGGGACTGAGTTTTTGGAATATTAAGTTATTATGATGCTATTTTGTATGCTACTGAATGAAACAAAATTAGGATTCCTATGAATTATGCTACTGAATGATGATTATTAATATGGAATATATATATTTTGGGAGATTGAATTATGGGTCTGTGAATTTACTAGGTATTATTACAGTTGGTGAATACATAATGTTTGGTTTATTAGGTAAGTGTCATTTACTGCACTGCTTGGTATTTTGAATGCTTGGAATATTAAATGCTTGGAATATGTATTTTGAGTTGTTATGGTTCATGACAGGGTACTTATGAATATTGAATGCATTTTGGTTCTGTAATTGCTATGTATCATGAAATGCTCTGTAATGAGGGGTGTTTATGGTTCATGCTCTGTATCTGTATTTACCTAGTTGTCATAATAACTTGTTAGGTGCATAGGTTGGTGCCAAAATTATTAGTCTACTGTATTCACTTCTTGCTTTCAAATAAAAAGAATTTAACAACATCTAACATCTTTGCACACTTTCGTATAATTCAAAACTCAAGTCAAACCATAAAAAAATAAAAGAAATATATGTTTAATGACACGAAGTGATAATAAACCAAACATCAATTCAATGCTCTGCTCCAGTTTTGCCAAATAAGCATTCATCTCAATACCAAACATACATTCACATTTTATCAACATCCAAGAAACTACTAATCTACAAATTTGGTTGCAATACAATTAAAAACAACATCCAAGAAACTACTAAACCAATCTATAATTTCTTCACCATCGAACTTTGCTTTCACTTTTCTTCCTCAACTATTGCACTTCTCTTTGCAGCACCAAAACCTCTTCTTCTTCATTTCTTTCTTCATTGTTTATCAATTTGTTACCAGTTTCCATCTTCTTTATTACTTCCATCAAACTCTCAATTTTTTCATTGCTTCTTTCTATCTTTTCCTTTAGCAGCAATATCACTTCCCTTGATCTCTCTATAAATGGAGGATCACACCATTTAAAGAACCTACAACACAACCTGTTATCCTGCAACCAGTTAAACACAAATCCAAATATCAAGCCCATAGCCCATACAACAGATATCCTTTAACAACATACATCAGATATGCCATACCAATTTCATGATATGTTGGTCAGTAAAATTAATTAGGTAATTAGGTCAGCACAAACATAACAATCTTCCATTTCCCTTTCACTCTATACACCAATGCTCTGTTTACAGTTTACATAAATTGATCTCAATCACAAGAAACATTAAAAATTATGTCACATACCTTGAAACGAGGACAACCGATGAACCTTCTTCCCGGATCAGCAGTTCCCTCTTTCCAAGCTACCCACATCGGTGCGACAATCCCACATCGGCATGTCACCGGAATTCTGGGCATCTCCCAATCATCGACGCGATTTGTGATGCTATTTTCGCTGGAGCTCATGTTAGGGATTTAGGGATTGTCTTTTTTTCTTCGTCGGTCTAGGGGGAGGAAGAAGGCAATATAGTCGACTTGTGAGTGATTTTGGGGATAGCCCAACTTTTGATTCTTCTGTTCAATTTATCTTCGTCGTCGGTCTACCTGATGCTGAAGGAAGATGAGTTACAAATGGTTTGGGGACTGATTTTGGGGATTTAGGATTTAGGGATTTAGTGGGTTAAGGGATTTAGGATTTAGGGATTTAATCCACGTAAGTTATTTAAACTATAACATGTATTGCCACGTATTGCCACGTCATTTTTCTGTTAAATGGTTAACAGACACACACGGAATTATCACTTTTTGTAAATAACGTATAGTTCAATGAGTTGATCGTAAAAAAAATCAGTCCGATGATGTATTTGTAAACCGACCCCTAGTAGAGTGGGGAAAGCTGTATTTAACCCGTACGAGAATTGATAGTCTCCGTCACAACATATCTATGACTAAAAATGAAATGACGATGATTCAAACGTTAGTTTCAAATTCAAATCCCAAAAAATATAAACAAAAAGTTGAATTTAACGGCTAATTAAACTGAAAACCCTCAAAATTCTAATAAATTCTGAAAAAACAGATCTGGTGTCCTGATTATCAATTGTAATCTAACGCCAATAACACGAGAACTACAAATTTTCGACCACTTACATATATATATATATATATAGATTTGAAATTCTCCCTCTAGAAGTTTATATTTCTCTCTAGAATTTTCGAGATTTTGTCTCATTAGGTTTTTGTTTGTCTTAAGATTATTGAAAGGGTTTCGTATTTTGTGGTGGCGATTCGTGCCATCAGGGGTTTATATAGGCAAGGGAAAATGGATGGACGGTCTAGATCTTGAGTTGATACAGTGGACGGTTGAGATTAGATAACAGATGACGTACGCGCGTCATTGAGTTCGGAACGAGAATGAATACCCCTTGTTTCTTATTTTTCCTTTACTGATTAACAATTCACTGTTTAAGCTCCATATCCATACCCAGAAGAAATAAAGAAAAAGAGAAACCAAAAAAAAGGAGTTTCCAGCCAATATTCAAACTTCCAGTTGATCTTTTAGCCAATGTAAGTGATACTACCATACAACTCCAAATCAAAGATAGATCTAAACAACAAAAACTAATTGCATTTTAATCTCAGCTGCTGTGAGAAAATAACCAAGGAGGAATTTGGCTACAATACCTGCAATGCTTCCCTCTTTATCTATCACAAAAAATAATACCATAAATGGAAAAGGAAAAATCGAGGCTACAGCGATTGGGTTTCATCATCTTCATAGTACATCGACTGCATATCCTGATACGGACTTACGCTTCAATACCAACCTCTTCGCTTCTCAATTTCTCTTCTTCCAACTCCTTAACTGCTCTGATGAGTCCCTTTGTGATCCCATTGAGATGCAAATCATTGTCTTCCATCCCCCTCATAAGCTTCTCTGCTGTTTCCCAATCCAAAGCCTTTAAACAAAGAGATTGGATCAGCTTGTTGTACTCATCCGCATTAGGTTGTACCCCATATTGCTTCATCTCACTCAACAATTCCAAAGCCTTGTCAAAATTTTCTAGATTGCAATACCCCCGAATGAGTGTGTGATAAGTCACAGGGGTCAGTTTGGGGTGCTTCTTTTTGGCTTCAGCCAACACTTTACAAGCCTCCTCCATCTCACCACCCTTCGCGTAACCACTCATGATCACACTGTAAGTGTACACATCGGGTCTCAAACCCCTACTCTCCATCACTTTCATGATCTTCAGTGCTTTTCCCATTTCGCCAGCCTTGGAAAGGCTGTTGATAATTGAATTGAAGACGGCATTACCAGGAGGAGGACCCGCCTCAATCATGTTAAATAGCAAAACTTTTGCCTTCTCAATATCCTTACTCCTGCAGAGTCCCCGAATGACTGATGAAAACAGCTTGATTGCATATTTCCTTTCTTCTTTAGAAATATCCTCCAACATTTCTAGAGCCAAGTGAACATTTGCATCCTCACGAGAAAGCGAGCAGATTAAAAAGTTAACAGAAGCCCGAGGTGGGTATCTATCCATCTTCTTAGCTGACAAATAAACAGAATGAGCATCTTTAGCTTTCTGACCTTTGCACATACAAGAAATAATTTTACCATCTTTTTGAGAGTTGGGCAATTTTCCTGCATTGACCATATTCTCACAAACAGAGCCAGCCCAGTGAAAGATCGATTGCCGACAAAGAGCTTCAATAGTGAAATAAAAAAGTCTTCATTTGGGACACACCCGAATTCCCCAAATTTGTTAAACACTTCAAAACCAGCCTTCCCTTCACCCAACTTTGAAAGCAGTGATATCAAATCATTGAGAATCTCTGTGGTCAACAGGCCGTCCTCGTCCACTTTCTTTAACAAATCCCACAAAGCATAAGCATTGTTCTTCTTAACTTAATTATAAACTGCCCGAACAAGTGACTCCATGACCCGGGTAGTTGCCAAAGGCTTGTGTATGTTCAAAACCCATTTCAGAAACTCAATCAATTTCTCACCAGGAACAAGTGGGGTTTCAATTACCGTCAAAAAAACTCTTCGCTTAAAGATATATCCATACTATAAAGGCTCAATTCTAAAGACCCACAATAATACTACTCTGAAGCAAAGACAACACCTTTTCCAATTTCTCCAAATCAACCTCATGATGTTCATTTCTGTTTGAACTAGTCAGTAGCTTGGTGAAGAAGTAGGCATATATTTCGGGCTTCTTGGTTAATTCTGTTTAATAAGTCCTATTCTACAGGACCAGTAGTTGCTTTGAATTATTCTTCTAGTAGTGATCCACGTTTATTGGGTCATTAGACGTGGTTGTTATTCTTTGAATTTCTGTTTGGTTGTATGGCTATAAAAGCCAATGTTCTGCTTTGAGTTTAATAAGAAGTTTTCTTTCATCAGCCTGTGTGTGTGTTTGCATTAGATATCTTACAATTTGGTATCAGAGCTAACACTGGGTCTGATAAGAGAAAAGAGTGAAAAGCTGCGGCTCTTGAGAGAAACAGAGAGAAGGATGAGTGAAGAAAAGAGTAGCTTGACGAAGATTCCACACTTCGATGGTCGTCACTATGACCATTGGAGTGAATTGATGGAAAACCTACTCAGGGCAAAAGGGTTATAGAGCTTGGTGGAGAACGGCTTCGAGGAGCCAAGAGTAGGAACTGTGCTAACCGATGCACAACAAGCGCAAGTTGATGATGCGAGGACCAAAGACCACAAAGTCAAGCACTACCTATACCAAGCCATTGACAGGGTCACTTTTGAACAGGTCCTAGACAGACGCACTTCGAAAATTGTCCAGGACTCTTTGAAGAGGAAGTTCGGTGGCAATGAACGAGTGAAGAAGTCCCTTCTCAACACTTTAAGAAGAGACTTTGAAGTACTAGAAATGAAGAAGGGGGAGACAATCACCGAATACTTCGCAACAGTCATGACCGTGGCTAATCAGATGAGAACCAATGGAGAGGACATGCCAGACTCAAAGGTGGTCGCGAAGATTTTGAGGACGTTGACGGAGAGGTTCACCTATGTGGTGGTATCTATCGAAGAGTCAAAAGACATCGACACAATGACCATTGATGAGTTGCAGAGCTCGCTAGTAGTCCATGAGTAGAAGTTTAGGAGGTTGGATAGAGAACAAGATCAAGCTTTGCGAGCTTCAATTGGTGATGAGAGATTTGGAAACAGAGGAAGGGGTCGTGGTTCGTTCCGCGAACGCGGAAGAGGCAGAGGTAAGCAGTCCTTCAACAAGGAACTTGTGAAATGCTACAAGTGCCACAAGTTGGGGCACTTCCAATACGAGTGTCCTAGCTGGGATAACAAGGCCAACTATGTCAAGTTAGACGAGAAAGAAGAGTTACTTTTGATGGCACATGTGGAGCTATATGATTCAAAGAGAAAAGACGTGTGGTTCTTAGATTCGGGATGTTCGAATCATATGTGTGGGGAAAAAATGGTTCTCACACTTGGATGAAAGCTTTCAGCAGACTGTCAAGCTCGGGAATGACACAAGAATGGCTGTTATCGACAAGGGAAATATAAGGTTGGAAGTTGGAGGACTGATACAGGTAATTACGGAGGTGTACTACATACTAGAACTCAAGACTAACCTACTTAGTATGGGACAACTTCAAGAGAAAGAGCTTGCCATTTTGATTCATGGAGGAGAATAGAAGTTGTATCATCCACGACGGGGGTTGAGATGACTGCAAACCGAATGTTTGTGTTTCTAGCTTCTGTCTTACCTAGAAAAAATTCGGTATCTCTTACTCCTACTTGTTTTCAAGCTACTACAGAAGATGTGTCCCATTTATGGCATTGTAGGTTTGGCCACTTGAATTATAAAAGTCTACGGACAATGCAATATAGGAAGATGGTAATTGGCTTACCTACACTCAAAACTTCTAGCAAGGTGTGCACTCACTGTTTGATAGGAAAGCAGCACTGAGGAAAAATGCAAGAGTTCGTGGAGAGTAACTAGGAAGCTGCAGTTGGTACATGCTGATATATGCGGACCAATCACTCCGATATCAATCAGTGGGAAGAGGTATTTTCTTAGTTTTATTGATGATTTTAGCCGAAAAATTTGGGTTTATTATTTGTGTGAGAAATCAGAAGCATTTGGGGTATTTAAAAAGTTTATGCAATATGTTGAGAAGGAGTGTGGTGAATTTATAGCATGTTTACGTACAAATAGGGGAGGGGAGTTTTACTTCTCTTGAATTCAATGATTTTTGTATGGAGACTGGCATTAGAAGGCAGTTGACGGCTGCCTATACTCCCCAACAAAATGGGGTAGCTGAACGGAAGAATAGGACTATAATGAATTCTGTTCGTAGCATGTTCTCTGAGAAGAAAGTGCCCAAGGAGTTTTGGCCCGAAGCAGTTCAGTGGTGTGTGCATGTGATGAATAGAAGCACAACAGTAGCAGTTAAAGACAAAGCTCCAGAAGAATCATGGAGCAATGTCAAGCCAACGGTGGATTATTTTCGTGTATTTGGGTGTGCAGCCCATGTACATATTCCTGACCAAAGAAGAGTCAAGTTGAATGACAAGAGCTTTAGTTGTGTGTTGTTTGGGGTAAGCAGTGAGTCCAAGGCCTATAGACTTTATGATCCCGTTTCTAAGCGTATTGTGGTAAGCAGGGATGTTGTATTTGAGGAAGACAAGTGTTGGGATTGGGAAATAAGCCTAGAAGAAATGAACAAGGTGCTAGCATGGGGAGATGGCGAAGAAGAATACAGTGAAAGTGAAAGTAAAGATGGTGAGCACGAAGAAGAAGCAACTGTAAATGAAGAAGAGGAAGCAACAACAGTAGAAGAAACATTGCAAACAAACCAGAATGCACATGTTGAAGATCAAGGAAGGACTAGAAGAACTCCAAGAGCTTCGGTCTGGTTAGGAGATTACATGAGTGGATGGAGCTGGTTTAGGGCTCTCAGATGAAGAAGCAGAAGTTAGTAACCTTGTGTTCTTTACTGCCATGGATCCTATTTATTTCGAAGAAGCTGTGAAGAGTGAGAAATGGTAAGAAGCTATGAATCTTGAGATCCAAGCAATTGAGAAAAACAAAACTTAGGAATTGGTGGAGTTGCCGGCTAGTGCTAAGAGAATCGGTGTAAAATGGGTTTTCAAAACGAAACTCAACGAGTTTAGTGAAGTAGACAAGCACAATGCACGTCTTGTGGCGAAAGGGTATGCTCAAAAACAGGGAATTGATTACAATGAGGTGTTTGCATCGGTTGCAAGATGGGACACAATCAGATTGGTAATAGCTCTTGCAGCACATAAAGATTGGAATCTTTTCCAGTTAGGTGTTAAGAGTGCTTTCCTCCACGGAGAGTTGCTTGAGGAGGTGTTTGTTGATCAACCACCGGGGTTTGTAAATAAAGGAGAGGAGCACAAAGTGTACCGGTTGAAGAAGGCTTTGTATGGCCTTAAGCAGGCTCCAAGGGCGTGGTACAGTCGCATTGAGTCTTAAGGAAGGTTTTGTAAGGTGCCCTTCTGAACATACACCCTTTATTAAGTCTGATTCAAGGGGTAGAATTCTTGTGGTTAGCCTTTATGTAGATGATCTTATATTTACGGGGAATGATGTGGGGTTGTTTGAGGAATTTAAGAGGTCCATGATGCATGAATTTGAAATGACTGATCTTGGGAGGATGCGATATTTCCTTGGGGTGGAGGTGTTGCAGAATGAAGAGGGCATATACATTAGTCAAAAAAATATATGCTAATGAAGTGCTTGAGAGGTTTGGCATGTTGGAATGCAATTCTGTCAAAAATCCCATTGTGCTAGGATCGAAACTTGTGAAGGATGAGAATGGAGTCAAAGTTAACTCTACTACTTACAAACAAATGGTTGGTAGCCTTCGTTATTTAATAGTAACAAGGCCTGACTTGATGTTTGTTGTAGGTATGGAAAATCCCACTGAGCTTCACTTCCATGTTGTCAAGAGGGTGCTTCGGTATGTAAAGGGGACTTTAGAGCTGGGAATATTGTATAAAAGAGGTGGAGCTGGAAATTTGATTAGCTACACAGACATCGATTACGCAGGGGATCTTGATGACAGGAAGAGTACTTCAGGTTATGCATTCTTATTTGGAGAAGGAGCTGTGGCTTGGTCATCGAAGAAACAACCGGTGGTGACTTTATCCACCACTAAAGCTGAATTTGTGGTAGCAGCTTCATGTGCATGTCAAGGAGTCTAGATGAGGAGGATTCTTGATGCACTCTTAATCATTCTCAAAGGGAGAGCACAACGGTGTAATGTGATAATGTCTCCACCATCAAACTCTCCAAAAATGCTGTGCTACATGGAAAGAGCAAACATATTCATGTAAGGTACCATTTTCTTCTTGAGCTAACTCAAGATGAAATTATTGAGCTTGTTCATTGTGCAACTGAGGATCAGACAACTGATATCATGACCAAGGCTCTGAAGCTCGAGGCATTTGAGAAGCTTAGAAAACAGCTTGGAGTACGTGAAGTACCAAAGATAAACTGTCTGCAGACTACAAAACAGTTTAAGGGATGAAATGTTTGAACTAGTCAGTAGCTTGGTGAAGAAGTAGGCATATATTTCGGGCTTCTTGGTTAATTCTGTTTAATAAGTCATATTCTACAGGACCAATAGTTGCTTTGAATTATTCTTCTAGTAGTGATCCACGTTTATAGGGTCATTAGACGTGGTTGTTATTCTTTGAATTTCTGTTTGGTTGTATAGCTATAAAAGCCAATGTTCTGCTTTGAGTTTAATAAGAAGTTTTCTTTCATCGGCCTGTGTTTGTATTTGCATTAGATATCTTACAATTTCCTTCGTTCGATTCATGCCCACCAGAATCAAGACCATCAACTGTTACATTTTCACTCATCTCACCAAAAATTGATGATGAAGAAGTTGAGCTAGGCATTTATCAAACACATTGCTGGTATCACTGAAATCATAAGTTTCACTATTTTCTTCAAAGACTGTTGATTCAATTTGTGATGTTTCAACATCATTACTAACAGGGTTTGATGACTCTTGACAGAAGAATAAAGGGGTTTGATGAAAATGGATCTTGGGAGAGAAATGGGAAGGAAACACACTTTCAACAAAAGTTGGGGTTTTGCAGTGCAGTACCTGAGGTTGAAGAAGAGGAAGATTAGGTCCTTTAGTAAGCCTGCTGAGTGAAGCTCTTCTTGCTAGTGCTACTGATCTCCACATCCTCTCTCTCTCTCTTTCTCTCTAAAAGTTTCACGACTCCGAACGTTTTCAGGGTGAAGGACTCCGAAGGTTTTCAGGGTGATTCTCTCTCTGTAACGTGAAGGACTCCGAAGGTTTCACAAAGAAGCTGGGCTGCAGGTTTTTCAGTGTGAAGGACTCCGAAGGAGTTATGTTGGACATTTTCCTACACTAATTCAGGCCCATTACCCATATACGTTGGTATAACCTTATTATTTACAAAAGAAGACGAGAAAGAAATAGAATACACGGCCCGGCCCGGCCCGAGCCATATAAGATTTCTTTTTGAGTATAATTTTTTTTTTCTAAATGATACTATATGTTGACAAATATAAATATAAAACGATGCTTAAAAATAGTACAATTGGTTGATATTTCACTATTGTAGGTATAGATGGATTTAACTGTTATAATCAAATCACAATCATGTACCACGTTTTATATCTTATTTTTTTGCATCTTATTTTTGAATCCATTCACTTGTCGCCAAATTACTATTATTTTTTTTGGATTTGAAAAAGAATCTCCAATCAAATAAGTAAACATAATTCTTCTTGATAAACTTTTCGTTTCAAAATTTAATGTAATTTTGAATTGAATACTTCTAAGTAAATGTCAAAAATATTAATCCCTTTGTTTCACAAAATAAATCCATAAGTATTTTTTTTTCATAAAAAATATTATGAATATTAGTATGAGAGAAAAACAAAAATGGGAGACTTAGTGTGTGCAAGTTGTTTATTTCAAGAATAGGATCTAACCAACTAGCACGAATTAAGTCCTTACAAATGCTCTAACGAGATAATAAAATAACATGAATAGCTTAATGAATGAATAATTTTTATAAACTTGATACGTTTAAGTCCCTCACCTTCTTGGTATAAAAATACACAATTTTTCTGAGTTTTTCATCATAATTTTAAAATCAAATTATATACATTTTAAAACGATTATTATTAAATAATAATAATAGTAATAATACAAATTTTAACGACTATTATTATTATTAACAAATTTTAAAAGGGTAGTAATAAAATTTCATTCAAATTTTAATTATTAAATAATATTATTAAATAATTTTTTTAATTTATACGCATAAAGGTAAAACGGTTATTATTATAAAATGGAGGTAGTAGTAATCTACCCGAGATACCCACCCTCGCTTAAAAGATATGTCATTGTGATAGAGGTGTTCCGTGGATCATTTTTATGAAAATTAAAAAATATCCTTGAAGAAATTAATAGGAGTTCTACCTGTTTTATTCAATCATGACATAAAGGCAGTTCAAGATGAAATTAATATATATATAGGGAAGATAACACTGCAGTGAAAATCTCATTTCGGTCCTATGTCAATGTCCGCCGAGTTCAGGTCACAACCCTTTCCTCAAATAAGTAAACAAGGGTCCTTTAAGTTACAAAAATAAAAAATCTCGTGAGAAACATTTTTACCAAGTAAAAACTAGAATATTCACTGCATAATTATCAACTGGTTCATGCCCTCACAACCAACATACAAGAAAAGATGCCGGTGGAATCAAAGCTAGTGTCTCCTCACAATTGATAAATACGTTCACAAAAGGTGGTATCGTCACAACAGACCGGAACTAATAAAGTATAAAACATGGGCACTCACTAGTTAAAAAGTAATACGTTCACAAAAGGTGTTATCGTCCTAACTACTCGTGATATTAAAATTTAAATGAATCAAAATTCTCATAATGTTTACACAAAAATAGAAAAGTAGCCTAGCACTCACTCAGCCTATGTACAAGATCATATACCTACAAAGTGGTAAATTGTTATCATAAGAAGCCAGTATTGGGGTTGTTTCCAGCAAGGATGAAGAGATCTCCAGTCCTCTGCTGAACGCTTGGTTGAACATAAGTCGGGTTTGGAATTAATGTTGATATAAATGCATGGGAACCACGAAAAAAGTGCAATGGGGATGAAGATGAGCATGCCCATCCCAGCATCATATAGGCGAGCGAGTGAACGAATTGATTTCCATAATCCCACCTTCTTCATCAAAGGCTTCCACGCCACAACAATCTGAGAAGTATTAGACAATTTCACATTGAGTCGGCATGTGACACAAATGTCATTGTTGCACTTTTTTACTATTATCTTATGTTTACCGTCTTTTGTAAAAGCTAACCTAAAAGATGGATTTGAACATTCAGTTAACAGGTTACGTACTGAACAATTTCTCAGAAATACTGTTTGGGTTACATGCATTTAGCATTCCGCTACTAGAAAACTGTTTGGGTGAGGCGTGAGATATATCATCTAAAGGAAACAGTGTGATCGAGGTAAACAAAAAAAACAAAACATAAGTATATCTACATAGTACATACGCAACCATGTCAGGACTGTTAGGGTGAGATTTATTAGGCCCAAGTTATATGGAGTGGGCTCAAATAAATCTGGTGGAAGTCCAATAAATATGATGGGCCATGGTCCACTTGAGGGTATTTTTCTATAAATAGGTAGTGGGCAGGAGGTTAGAGGGGGAGAGACAATATGGAACAGGAGGAAGAACACACAACACAAACACTCTCTGTAATCATGATATTATAGTGAATTCATTCTCTCTCTCTGTGGTTTTCTCCCATTTTGGGTTTCCACGTTAAATCTTGGTGTTCTTGCTATTCATTCTGTATTTATATTGTTGGCGCGATCTTGGGTCCGGTGTTTTGGTGATCTCATCGGATGGCCAAAATCTGGCGTTAACATTGGCGCCGTCTGTGGGAACCTTGGTTCTAATATTGAATCAAAATCACCGATTTACCAAGAAGAGGAGGTCCTACACATAAAAGATAAGTGGATCTCATATTTGATGCGTGAATGCTTCCTGATATTCTTCCTGGCATGCTTTAATTTATTTCATTACTTTATTCAAAATTATTGTTACCTGTTTACTCATCTTATATATATAAAAGATTTGTTGACCACTTTTTTGGTTGGTACTATAAAAGAGATAAAGTAAAGTTCGAAGAGCAAGGAGCAAAGTGATGAAGAGAGAAGGTCGGCTTCAGCCCAATGGCTTCAGCTTCAGCCCAATGGCTTCAGCTTCAGCCCATGGCTTCCGCTTCAGCCCAATGGCTTCCGCTTCAGCTCATGACTTCGGCTTCAGTCCCATGGCTTCGGCTTCAGCCCAATGGCTTCGGCTTCGGCTTCAGCCCAATGGCTTCAGCTTCAGCCCATGGCTTCCGCTTCAGCCCAATGGCTTCCGCTTCAGCTCATGACTTCGGCTTCAGCATTTGGCTTCAGCCTTCAGCATTTGGCTTCAGCACTTCGGCTTCAGCCTTCCGCTTCAGCATTTGGCTTCAGCCTTTCGCTTCAGCATTTGGGTTCAGCCTTTCGCTTCAGCCTTCGGCTTCAGCACTTCGGCTTCAGCCTTCCGCTTCAGCATTTGGCTTCAGCCTTTCGCTTCAGCATTTGGGTTCAGCCTTTCGCTTCAGCCTTCGGCTTCAGCACTTCGGCTTCAGCCTTCCGCTTCAGCATTTGGCTTCAGCCTTTCGCTTCAGCATTTGGGTTCAGCCTTTCGCTTCAGCATTTGGCTTCAGCCTTCGGCTTCAGCACTTCGGCTTCAGCCTTCCGCTTCAGCATTTGGCTTCAGCCTTTCGCTTCAGCATTTGGGTTCAGCCTTTCGCTTCAGCCTTCGGCTTCAGCACTTCGGCTTCAGCCTTCCGCTTCAGCATTTGGCTTCAGCCTTTCGCTTCAGCATTTGGGTTCAGCCTTTCGCTTCAGCATTTGGCTTCAGCCTTCCGCTTCAGCCTTCACCCATTACGGCGTGATAAGGTTGGTTTGAGTTATAAGGTCGGATCCGAGGCGTCCTTCGGAGGAGCTTAGTTTTTCTAAAATGATGAATATTCAGGCGGATACATATCCTTCGGCAGGAGACGGGGGTATACTCAGCTCAGGCCATTGGTCGAGCTGGAGTATTAGGGGTCGCCCAGGATTGCCCGGGGACCTCTTTTCTTCAGGCCTTTGGTCGAAGGGGAGTGTTTCCTCCCGAACGGATAAAAATCCCTTCGAATAGACATCATTCAGAAAAATTTTGTTCTCTTGAAGGGCACTCGTGTGCGGTTGTGATGGTTTTAATAATTTTGTTGGTTTGTCTGTTGGAGTGTACTTTTTGTATAGTCTCTTGTTTTAAGTTCCTTATAAATAAGAGACTGGGGGGCAATGTTAGGGTGAGATTTATTAGGCCCAAGTTATATGGAGTGGGCTCAAATAAATCTGGTGGAAGTCCAATAAATATGATGGGCCATGGTCCACTTGAGGGTATTTTTCTATAAATAGGTAGTGGGCAGGAGGTTAGAGGGGGAGAGACAATATGGAACAGGAGGAAGAACACACAACACAAACACTCTCTGTAATCATGATATTATAGTGAATTCATTCTCTCTCTCTGTGGTTTTCTCCCATTTTGGGTTTCCACGTTAAATCTTGGTGTTCTTGCTATTCATTCTGTATTTATATTGTTGGCGCGATCTTGGGTCCGGTGTTTTGGTGATCTCATCGGATGGCCAAAATCTGGCGTTAACAAGGACCATGCACAAGTTAAATCAATAGTCACTCAACGGTCACATGCAAACTCAATATATAAGACAGGCTGAGAGGACTTCGAGGAATGCTAAAATCTTTGATCCCGAGCACTCAGAATTGCCTGCTAGAAGTACTAGTAAAAGAAATCCTAAAAACTTGGTCAAAGGAAGACTGCATAGTTCCTTGATCAAAGGAAGAATCTCTTCCAAAAGGCCTCCCAGCATACAGATTTTTCTTCTTGGTATAAGAGGAAATAATAAAATGAAGCTTAATTGTATTATTGACATTAGTCAGGTATATATATACAACGTGTAATTTGAATACAGATGATAACAGCTATCCTAGATATAATTATAATTTGAATTAAAGAGAATAATTCAAGGAGAAGAAGGAGTAAATCAAGGAACATTTACAGCTAATATTATCTACAAACGGTAAGCATAAGATTAGGAGAGAATTGGTCAAGAGATTGATTTGAGTTATTTCTATCATGCCCCCGCAAGATGGACGATCGGTTAATGAGACCAATCTTGGACATGAGTTCATGGAACCGGGTGCGAGCAAGCGGCTTAGTAAGAGCATCGGCTAGTTGATCATTGTTGGAAATGTATGACACACGTAGGTTTTGACTTTGAACATTCTCACGAACAAAGTGGTAGTCAAGTCCTAAATGTTTCATTTTTGAGTGGAACTTCGGATTTGCGGCAACATATGTAGCTCCCATATTATCACAGTAGATGACCGGTTTGTTTGTGGGTAGATATCCTAGCTCACGAAGTAAGTTTTGGACCCATAGGACCTCGGCAGTAGTCGCAGCAACAACTCGGTACTCGGCTTCAGTGGAAGAGCGAGCAAGAGTTCGTTGTTTGCGGGAACTCCAAGATATAGGATTTCGACCCAAGTAGACAATGTAACCAGTTGTAGAAATATAGTCATCTTTATCACCTGCCCAGTCAGCGTCTGTAAAAGCATGAAGAGTAGTGGGCGAGTCTTGGTGAAGTAGTAAACCTTGTGTAGTAGTTCCTGCAAGATAGCGTAATAGGCGTTTGAGAGCGGCCTAATGATCTTCAGTAGGTTTGTGCATGTATTGAGATAACCTGTTTACAGCAAAGGAGATGTCAAGTCTAGTTAAAGAGAGATATTGTAGGCTTCCCATAAGTGCTCGATATTCAGTGGGGTTGGCGAGAGGAGTTCCAGTTTATGTGGACAGGGGAGGATGCGTGGCCATAGAGGTGGGTATGGTTTTGGCATTAGACATATGAGCACGAGTTAAAAGGTCTTGGATATATTTGTGTTGGGTAAGAAAGATGCCTTGAGGAGGGAATACTTCAACTCCAAGAAAATAAGATAGGTTACCAAGATCTTTAAGAGAGAAACGAGAGGAGAATTGAGAGATGAATGTGTTTAAGAGAGTGAAATTTGAGCCAGTGATAATGATATCATCAACATAGACAAGTAGGTAGATTAGATCATTATTATGACGTGGAGTAAATAAAGATGTGTCTGAGACGGAATTTGTGAAACCAAGAGTAAGAAGATAGAATTTGAGTTCATTATACCAAGCTTGGGGAGCTTGTTTAAGACCATAAAGAGCTTGGCAAAATTTGCAAACACGAGTAGGATGAGATTGACTAACAAAACCAGGGGGTTGGACCATAAACATGTCCTCCATGAGAGAACCTTGAAGAAAAACATTATTAATGTCAATTTGACGGAGAGACCACCCATAGGTTATGGCTAGAGAGAGAACGGTACGGACAGTAGTAGGTTTAACTACGGGACTGAAAGTTTCAGTGTAGTCTAGGCCGGGATGTTGGTGGAACCCTTTAGCTACTAGGAGAGCCTTGTGACGGGCTATGGAGCCATCCGGGTTATATTTAGTCCTAAATACCCACTTACAACCAATGAGATTTTGTGATAGAGAGGAGGGAACAAGGTCCCATGTTTTATTTTTGAGCAAGACATTGTATTCAGTTTGAATGGCGTCACGCCAAACTGGGCTTTTGAGAGCTTGGGTGACGGTGGTAGGCTCGGTAGAAGAGGGTTGGAGAGAGACATGGAGGTTCATTTTATCAATGGGTTTGCGAATATTATTTTGTAGTCGAGTGAGAGGGCGTGGTGGAGGTGGAGGGGGAGGAGAGGGAGTTGAGGAAACCGAGAGTTGGGAGGGGGTTGGGGATTCGACTGAAGTAGCCGAGGGAGGAGAGAGAGGATAGGGAGGAGCTTGTGGGTTTTGGGAGAGGGCAGCTGGTGTGGGTGAGGCAGCGAAAATAATTGGGAGATGAAATGCACACCATTCGTTCGTTTCGGTGGACGTGTGCGATGGTGCCGACATGGAAGAGGAGGAAAAAAGGAATTCATGCTCAATGAATTTGACATGGCGAGAAACATAGATTTTGTTTGAGGTAGGAGCAAGACAATAATAGGCATTTTGGGTAGCGGAATAGCTAACAAAAACACAAGGAGAGGAGCGGGGATCAAGTTTATTTGAGGTATAGAGACGTAGCCATGGATAACAAAGACATCCAAAGCTACGAAGTTTGAGATAATTAGGCGTGTGACCTTGGAGTTTAGAGTAAGGGGATTGAAGGTGACGCGTAGGAGTAGGCATGTGATTAATTAAATAGCAAGCACTAGCAAAGGCAAGAGGCCAGTATTTTCATGGCATAGAGGAATGAGTGAGGAGGGAAAAACCTGTTTCAACAATATGACGATGACGACGCTCCGAATAGCCATTGTGTTCGGGTGTATGAGGAAGGGAAGTGAGGTGAGTTATGCCATGAGACTCAAGTGTTGGATCTAAACCAATATATTCACCACCATTATCACTAAAGATTGTAATTATGGGGCGTTTAAAGAATTTTTCAACCAAGAGTTTGAATTTATTAAAAATGGCAGTAACATCATTTTTGTGTTTGAGAGGATAAAATCACACATATTTGGAATAATGATCAACGAAGATAAGATAATATTTGTAGCCATCATAAGAAAGGATGGGGGAAGTCCAAACATCACTATAAAGAACATCAAGAGGACCATGGGATTGAATGGTATTTTGATAGAATGGCAATTTGTGGCTCTTATTACAATCACATGAATTACAATGAAAAGAAACTGACTGTGGAATATTTAAATTAAAAACATTACTAAGACGACGTAGAATAAAATAAGATGGATGGCCTAATCTATGATGCCAATTGGTAGTAGATGTGAATTTGACGGAGTGAACGGCAGGACTAGTAGGATGCCATTCATAGATTCCAGATTTAGTTGGGCCTTGAAGAAGTACCCCCGTGCGAAGATCCTTCACAAGATATGAATTAGGTAAGAAAGTGATAGAAGTATATATTATTATCATGACAGAATTTAGAAATAGAAATAATATTGCGAGAAATGAAAGGCACATGAAGAATATGATTAAGATTAAATTTAGTAGTAGGGGTAAGAAGAGAAGTTGAACTAGTGTTTGAGATGGCTAAGCCCGAGCCATCTCCAATAATAAGTTCCTCAGTACCATCATAGGGGGAGTAAAGAGCAAGGTTGTCAAGGTCATGAGTGACATGATGAGTAGCACCACTGTCGAGGAGCGAACCATTAGAGGATGAGTCGGTAGCAGTGGCAGCATAGGCACGAGGAAACGGGGATTGGTAGCCTTTGGCGACAAGGCGAGGTTGAGTATGGGGAGGGACCACGGGTGGGTTGGGTTGTTGTGAAGGTAGTATGACATTTGGATATTGGTAGCGGAAAATGGGATATTGGGAGACATAATGACCTTGGTTTCGGCACCATTGATACCGTCCTTTGAAGGGTTGAGAGGAGCGAGTAGGAGGAGGGGAGTTGGATTGGTTTGGAGTGGGAAGAAGGCCGGCATTGGAGGAGGGATGACGGTTTTGATAGTTGCGGTTTTGGTGTTTGGCCACATAGTTAACAGTGGCAGGGAAAGTATTGGATGATTTGGTTTTGTGTTTGAGGGAGAGTTCACGGTTGATGAGTTTTTCATGTAACTCATCGAACATAATAAGAGTCTCACGGCTTTGGACAGATTGATGACATTATCAAAGTCGGGATCGTTGAGTTGGTCAAGGACTTTGTCAACGATGTCCTCGAGATCAAGGGGACGACCAAGAGAGGCTAGTTGGTCGGTACAACACTTGATTTCTTGCATATAGTCAGAAATCAAACAAGTGCCTTTGGTAATATTGCGAAGATGATCTTTTATTTGTTTGAGATGGCCTTTGGAGGGGTTGGCATAGGTCTTGGCAAGAGTTTGCCAAGCGTCACGGGTAGTGGAATATTGCAAAATGAGAGGGACGGGTGGGTTGGAAAGCGTGCTAGCAAGAGATCTAAGAATGAGCTTGTCTTGACGGAACCATGTACCGGTGTAGGCAGGATTAGTAGTGGTAGTGTCATTTTGGGTAATGGTTTTAGAGGGAGCGGGATGAAAACCATCTATGAATTTATGTAGATCATGACCAAGGAGGGTAGCTTCAAGTTGAGTTTTCCATGATATATAGTTTGTGGGAGTGAGTTTGAGGATGTGGGAAAGGGAGATGATGATGAAAGGCTTGGTAGGTTCAACATTGTTAGGTATAAGATATTGATCATTGGATGCCATTGAGGGAGGAGGAGGGTGAAAAACCGTGGGAAACAAAGGAAATTTTTTTTTTGGATCTAGGCTTTGATACCATATAAGAGGAAATAATAAAATGAAGCTTAATTGTATTATTGACATTAGCCAGGTATATATATACAACGTGTAGTTTGAATACAGATGATAACAGTTATTCTAGATATAATTATAATTTGAATTAAAGAGAATAATTCAAGGAGAAGAAGAAAGAGTAAATCAAGGAACATTTACAACTAATATTATCTACACACGGTAAGCATAAGATTAGGAGAGAATTAGTCAAGAGATTGATTTGAGTTATCTCTATTACTTGGTTCATTTAGGAAGTGCATGTTCATGTTAGTATAGTCTGATTGATGTTGTTCCTTTTGTTATAGCAGTCACATCTTGGGTTTGTCCATTTGATGTTTATGCTATTTGTTCTGGGGAATGACCCTATCCACTCTAATTGTCTTTCCTTTTAATATAAATTTTACTTAATAATTTTTTTAAAAAATAACTCATTAAGGTGAAAACACACAAGCACTTGGATAAATTTTTCTTCGTGGCTAGGAGAAGCATCGTGTATTAGTGAACCAATTATTAGCACTTGTTAACTGAAAAATTGACCTAATCTAATTTTTGTTTATTATTTTTTTGAAACAAATAAGGTGTAGTGCTTCTGCTAGTGAGCTGGACTACCGAGTCTCAATACAGTTATACAGGTACACTGTTAAAGTTAGACTTGTACAACTTTTTGATAGGAGACTAGCATATTTATAAAAAGAAGCAGGGTCAAAGAGAGACTAATAGGGGTGCACTGCTCCCTTGAGTTTCCATGACACTTCTACTTTATTATGCTACGATGGCTTCAACAAGATCATATAGAGATTGGATGCTAATATGTATTCCTCATTGTTAGATTAATCTATA
Organism: Aralia elata; assembly: GCA_034770075.1. Lineage (NCBI taxonomy): Eukaryota > Viridiplantae > Streptophyta > Magnoliopsida > Apiales > Araliaceae > Aralia > Aralia elata. The sequence goes on from CM068385.1 coordinate 40,046,989, forward strand.
ATCCTCTAGGATTCTATGATTAATTTGATTAGAAGTGATTAGTGGTAGGATTTTTCTAGAAGCATGATTAGTGGTAATCATTGATCACTATGATTTACTTTCCATATTTAGTTTTGACACTTAGCCTATATAAAGGCTCTCTATTGTACGCATTATGATATGGAATAATATTGTCTTCTTACTCTTCTAGCATTCACATAGTATCAAGAGTCATGGTTTCTTAAAATTTTTTTCCTCTCCTTTTTTTTTCTTTCTCCTTTCCAAAAACAAAAAAAATCACTGTTCATCGTGAACAGTACTAGTATTGTTCATCGTGAACAGTGTCCGACATTGTAAATCTCGTTCCTGTTCATCATGGATTGATTCTGCTATTGTAAGAAGCTAGCGGTGATCGATGTGCTTGAAAAACCTACAATGTAGGGAGAAGATTATTTGATTTCATCGATTGGAAGGTATTCAATTCTTCTGAAATTTCTTTTGCTAATGAAAAATCTATTTTGCAATTAACGCAATGCCATTGTAAATCGTTTTGAATAGCAGGTAGAAGTAGGTGTTAGGAGTGGCTGTCATCGAATGGATAGATCCCAAATTGTATGACCGTGCAAAAGTAGTGATTTCATGATTAATTGGGAGATTGGAGACAAAAGATGAAGTATTACGCACATAGAGGGCAAAGGTTGAAAAACTCAAAGTTGAGTTGAAAAGAATCAAGTCAAGAGAGACAATGGCATGGCTGATTTGCTCAAAAATATTGTTGGCCATTTTTATGCTCTATTTTGCAATTTTTGTCTCAAATGATTAGGTTGTTCTTGTAGAGATGTTTAAAGCGGTGTGTTTCATGAAGATTAAGGATATTAGTTATATGAAGTGGTGTGTTTCATATGTAATGTCCTATTTGATAAATGAATGAAATATTTTCTCAAATGAATGAATTTTAGGGCTTGAAAAAGCTTCAAATCTGTTTTAATGGTGGAAAGAATGGCATTTGACTTAAATATCCTTATATCCCACGCACTTGAAACTTCCAGCGAAGATTTGCCCGAAAAATCCAGCGGAGTGTGCATTTAATGGTCTGGGTCTAAAAAATTGTATAAGATGCAAATCGATTTTCGCTGTAAAGTTTGGGGTTCAAAATGGATTTTAGTCATGTTATAAATTAGGGGCCTGTGAACAGTAGGTGATTTTTTAAAAATGGCCAACACATCTCTTGTATTTTTTTTTCCTGTAAATCTAAGCATCTCTTGTAGTATCTTTCTTATAAATTTCGAAGCAAGCTATACAAGGAAAAACGAATGCAGGAGGGTCTTTTTACCTCATGCTTCTTCGGAAGCTGTGAAGCTGAATGTAATCTTCAAGTCCTCTTATTGTAGCAAGAGTTGAATTGGATTTCCACTGTCAATGGAGGTGGTGGCGGTGATTGTACGTACTTCTAATTTACATTCGTTTGAATTTTTGGTGGTTTCATCGGTGGTATATATGGCGTTAAAATATGTAATTCAAATTTATTGAATCCAGTAAATTAAGCAAAATGGGTAGTTCAATGTGTAGACTAATAATAGAGTTTTGCCGACCACTTTGTTGGAAACAGAGAAATAAGGATTCTGACCAATTTGACGTAAACAAAAAAAATCTTTTCAATTTGCAGTTTAATTGTGCGGACGAGAATTACTTTTAAAAAGACGGTATTTTTGTACATTAACATAGTGAGCTTCTGTCCGCAGAACTAAACTGCGGGCTTCCCAATATTAAAGTGCGAATTTGAGTTCCATTACACTGTTCGATCCGTGAATGGACGATTGAGATCTGTTGTAAGGATAATGTTAAGTTTACAACGTTGTCTATGGATCATATATATATATATATATATATATAGATATATATATATCTATATATATAGAGAGAGAGAGAGAGAGAGAGAGAGAGAGAGTATATAGTATACTTACATTTTAAGCTATATACATATTCACCGACGTTGGGTTACGCAGAAGTCAAACATTAGTTTTATGCCTCCAGATTTAGAAATTCACAACTGATCTTTGTTTTGTTTATAGCATCTTGTTATCCGTTCTCTCATACTCCTTTAGTTGGGAAAATTAATCTTATTGATATTTAAATACTTAAATACAATTCTTTTAAAAACACAAAGTTTAGACAAAAATTTAATATTATGAAAAAAAAAAATCATCGAGGAAAGTTACGTGTCCTACAAAATCTTAATATTCGTTTCATTGCAGTAAGAGGAACATTGTTCTGGCATGTATTTGTTTTATGTTGTTGTTATCCAATCTCGATTCAAGGCTTAAAATTTCAATGGGACTATCGTAAGGGGAGAAAAGTTTGAAAAAGAAAGTGACTTTAGTAAGGATTAAGATTCAAACAAAGTGAATTTATTAAGGATTTAGTTAAGGGAACTTAGGAGCTTCATGGAACTATATTCTTAGCATGAACGGCTGGATGAAAAGATTTGACTTAGTTTAGGACATTTATATATCTATCTAGAAATTAGATGTTATACCGTTTTAAAGGGGACTACGATTAATAACAAATGTCGGATATGAGTGTCTATCTTTTTAACGCACATTCAGCCGTCCAGAGTTCGAGAATATATTTCATAGTGTAGTTATGAGTGCACAAATTATACTACGGACTTGGGACCCGCAATAGAAATCGACAAAATTGCTCGGGTTTAAAATTTCTCCTGTCCACAAACTCTAATGCATACGGTGACAATTTTGTAATAAATGAAATTTTAACAAAACATATGGCAATTTCCCAACTCTCCATGCTCTTGCTGTTTGTTATGACAAGGATCCGCCATGGAAGCAGACCAGATAAGGCTTGTTGTAGCGCTCTCTATTCTCATGTTTCATTTGTTTCTAGTGTTACAGACGCCAATGACCATGCAATTCTCAACCAGTTTAGTTAAGTGTTGGATAATGCAGAGCTCTTGAAGTAGTGTCGTCCTCATAACTATGTACTACGAACGAAGTATATCTTGAGCCATTCGATCATTTCTCGTACGAGTGGATTTATGTTGGAACTTAGAAGGATAAGCACTTATATCCAATTCGATCATTTCTTGTACATAACTATGTACTACGAACGAAGTATATCTTGAGCCATTCGATCATTTCTTGTACGACTGGATTTGTGTTGAAACTTGGAAGGATAAGCACTTATATCCAATTCGATCATTTCTTGTACGACTGGATTTGTGTTGGAACTTGGGATAAGCACTTATACCCAATGCTTGCTATGGATCATTAACAGGACGGCTAGACCTTCCTCCCTCCTCCGGCTATATTCTTGGCCAACTTTTTTCTTGGGATTATGGAGAAATAAATAGCTACTATTCTTCCAGAATACACTGGATAAATCATTTAGTGCATATAATACTTTATAAACTACAAACAACAGGCATGGTAAATTATATCAGGAGATCATTGAGTCCTTGGAGTTGTGAAATTCTCCAATCACTCAAATTTTTTCTGAACCACAAAAAAAGGAGATAATAATATCTACTAAATATTTCTCCGAAGTATCACAAATCTCACTACGTACAAACTCGTCCAATATTCTGGGAAAAAAAGAAGAAAAAAGATGCATTAAAAAACCATATTAATATGGTTTTTTTTGGTCATTTAATATTTTGTGACTTGCACTAAAGATAGGCACTTTTTTGTACAAACTCAATCTCTCATAAATGTAGAACACTGCATTATATATTGTGAATTCTTACACTTTTGTCACTGAGCTTTAGGAGGAAGTAGCTAATACATCAGAAGTGAAAAGAAAAGAACAGTAAGTATATTTCTCCACAACTTTTTTACATTGAATACGGGAAAAATAATAATTAAAATCATAAACAGAAAAACAAGACCAAAAGAAATTAACAAGAACTTGTTCACTTAACAAACAGGGAGAAAAAGAAAGAAAAAAAAACCCAAGATCTGCTACTAGTGAAGCGGCATTTCTGCGTAGAATTTTGAAGATTTAAAATGGAATGCAGAAAATTCAGTCACTTGATCTTCAAAAAAACCATCAATTTCAGCAAAGCCACCAAAAATATCATTAGGACTTTTGCTTTCATACAACTCCTTCCTTTCCTTCATTTTCCCTCCATTTTGCAAGCTCGGAGAATTATTCCCATCTACTACTATTTGCGAAACAGTAGTTTTATTTTTATGAGCCGCAGGCTTCCCTGTGAATTTCTGCACCATTTCTCGAAAATTTGCAACATCTGCCTGTATGATTTTTGGTTCAAACACGTGAATTATGCGTATTTTTGGCTTGAATATTACGCGGGAATCTTTGTTCATGGATAGCTTTGATGGAACAGAAATGGTTTTCATCTTTTCCTTTGAAGAGAAAACTAAACAGAGAGGTTAATTGGTTTTGTTGTTGAGGAAAAAAGGAAGTTGGAGGGCTTATTTATAAATAAATGAGTATTAACCGTTGACAAAATTCTGCTTGGCTTTTGGGAGCAATGTTTAGATGGATGATGCATGGATCTTAGTTTCCTTCCTACCAATTATATAAAGATTATTGTTTTGAAGTTATGGTGTGTAATGGCATATTTTATATTAGGTCAACTTACTAATTCATTTACTCAGTCTGTGTCTACACGTTTATACATGGGTTAATTATTTTTATGCAGTTTAGGATTCATAATTGCACCAAGGGTTGGTCAAAAGGGTTACCGATTGTGGTTCAAGACTAAAATTAAGGATACTTGCATAATGTTTAATTAGGTAAGTTTGGTTAGATTATAGCTAGATGTATAATTTATATGTAAATGTGGGAGTTGATATTAATTAAGATGACAAATTAATATTATGGATTTATGGTGATTAGGGCAAGTGTATTTTCTTAAATAAATATGCCTTTAATGGTGTGCCATAATCAACATAATTAACGTCTAATTATCTATGAAAGATTTGTCCTAATAATAATAATAAAAAAAAAACAATTTACCTTGTTTCCATAATTTTTATACTGTTAGTATATATCCTCTTCCTCTCTCTCTCTCTTTCTCTCTAAGAAATCGTCTTATGCAGTACCATTATAGAACGTAGGTAAATTTGATATTCTTTCTTACGCATCATAATGGTGCATGTGAGAACTTTTTGTCGAACCATAACAACGCATACAATGAGCATACCACACAACATAATGGTGCGAAAATTTTTATAATGATTGATACGAAATGAGTTAAGTGCTAAGCATTACATTAGATAATATTTATATATATTAAAATTGAAATATTTGTAAAATAAATATGATTTTCTTTTTACGCATTATAATGATGGTGCATACAAGAACTTTATGTCCGTACCATAATGGTACATACGCCAAACATGTTTCGATGGAGAGATTTCATTAAAAGTATTACGTACATGACGATAATTTTATGTCAATAAAAAATATCAACTTATATGTATACATAAAATAATGTCGACTCAGACATTATTGTTAAAATCTTATCTCTTAAAATTGTATGTTAATCACAATATCATTTTCCTTTTATTAATGGTGTGGACAGAGAGATCTTACTTAAATCAGGTTCATTAAATTTTATAATGGACAATACGATGCATCATATGAGTGGATTACTAAACATTATATATATATATATATATATATATATATATATATATATATATATATATATATAGAGCTTTTCTCCCATAAGTACTCAAAATAAGGACCTAAAGTAAGGACTAATTTTTTTATTTTTATTTTTGCTTTTTTTTTTTAGAACAACTAAAAATAAATAAATAAGTAATTATGTAACTGAAATTTTTACATAATTTGTTATATGTATCCAAATCACGCCCAAAACACTGTATTATGTAAAAATTTCAGTTCCATAATTACTTATTTATTTATTTTTAATTGTTCTAAAAAAAAAAGCAAAAAAATAAAATAAAAAAATTGATCCTTACTTTAGGTCCTTATTTTGAGTATTTATAGGAGAAAAGCTCTCTCTCTCTCTATATATATATATATATATATATATATATATATATATTAGAATTGAAATATGGTGTGAAATGATGGTCTTGACTCCACTTGGAGCTCCTCAACTATATAATTTACTGTTTTTAGAAAGTCAATCTATTAACTATTGGCAAATTGTTGACAAAGGATGCAACGCAGCTCTTGCCCTCATGTTGCTTTTAGTAAAATTGTTTACTTTCTATAGAGAGAGGGGGAGATAAGGTTGACTAATTACAAATGTAACCCTTTCAAGTACCTACTATGCACTGGCTAGCAAGAAGGCTTCAAGTTTTTCCTTTTTAATTGATTAATATTTCCAAGCACCAGACTTAATTAAAAATGAAAATGCCACCATGGCTTTCATTTTCATCTTCTCAATTATACAATTTATATGGCTAAAGTCAAAATTGGAAACCTCCTACCCCTCTATTCAATTTTACAAATTACAATATTGTATATGGGATGGGCTGATTGAAGAGGTGCAACTTAGATCTTGATATCCTTTAATACCCTCTCATCTATACATAATTAAGTAATTGGAAAGTGGCAAAAATAAATTTTAATGGCCCAAATGTTAGCATAATATATATTATTGCTTTAAAACTTCAAATTTTTGAGCGAATTAATAACTTAACATGGTACTGGAGCTTTATTTTTGTTAAATCTTGGGGTGAAATATTTTCACATGCATTTTTTTAGTTGGTTCCCTATTTTGAGAGTGAGACGCGAATTTTATTACACTTTAGCACCACATCCAAATAATACACCTTTCGTCTCAGAAAAGAGTACTCCAACATCTTTATTGACAGCTCGAGCAAATATTAATGTGTAAATTTAATAATTTAATTGTACAGATGCAAGAATGCAAAGAGCGTGTAAAACTATAAAATATATAAATTTTTATAGTTTTTATTGATATACGTCAATGACTTTATAATAAAAAAGAATAATCAAACTCGAGTCATTAAAAATATATTTATTTTACACTAATATATAAAAGTGTTCCATAAACCTAAATTATATGGAAGTTTACATATTTTTATATTTTTGCATCCGTTCAGTTATATCCTTAAATGAAAATTGATTCATATTTGAAGTGATCTTACATATATAACCTTAAATTAATTACTTATATAAGATCATTTCAACTACGAATAAGTTTTGATCTTTGCTTGACAATCCAATCGAATGAAATAGATGTAAAAAATCTTACAATATGTATATATTTTTTTAATATAATTTATTGGTGTGGAACATCATTATAATAGGGGATATTTGCAACCCTTTCCCCCACAACTAATAAACTCGAATTAACTCTAGCCACACTTGAATTTACAAAAATATTTGCACCAGCACCCTGGGAGCAGACATATACACACAATCAATACTACTTTTCCAAAAACCAAATTTACAAATTATGCAGAGTATGTTCATCAACCCATACTTGCTCACACAAGATCATAAATAGAGATCAAGCTAATAACAAAAGAATACCCAAAATACACATATAATTCCAACATGTGCCACTCAATCAACAGCCAGCAAAAGCGCCCAAAAAATAAAAATAATATATATATATATATATATATATATATATATATATATATATATATATATATACACACACACTAGCAAGACCAAGAACACCTATGAGGCATGATTATGATTGGTTGAGTCTTCTTGAACCTTTGAAGAAGGCGGCGAAAGCTCGCCACCGGCAGGCAAGTCGGAAAGAGCAGCCATAATCCGTCGAATGCTAACCGATCGAGCTGTCTTGAAACTAAACGATCTCACGGGGGTGTTTTTTGAGAAAATATTAGAAGATTGGGTTAAAATAAGGTAAACTAGAGCTTGTACTATAACAAACAAAGCCACCTTCAGCAGCATGTCGCCTACTCCGCTTTCGATCAACATATTCGTAACTATTTACTGTCTGAGAAATACTATTAAGCTGAGAAAATTATCTGAAGTTCTGGGAGATGGAGAAAAAAATTAAACTTGAACAACAAATGTTAATGATTATTATTAGGAATTTGTTGGATATATTATGTGTGTGTGTGTGTGTATATATATATATATATATAGTGGGAGAATGTGAGTTGTGGACCCAGTCATTCATTGACTTGGCTATATGATTTCTAGTAGTCTTTGCCACAGACGACAGCAGTGGTCCTAATGTGTACGTAATCTGGGTTGGTTTTTGGCCAGCTTAAAAAAACCAAAATTTGTGACCGCATGTTTGGTTTAAAAATTTAAGGGTCTAAACGTAAATGAAAATCTTGATTGTCTAAATATAATTTTTTCTTTAACTCGCAAACATAACTTATAGATTTTTTTTTAACTCACAAACATGACTTTTACACCAAAAATAATTTGGTACGTTTCGAGCTTCAATACGGCCCAAACACATTTTTCAAACGCCCAAAACGCATCAAAACAAACAAACAAACCATTTGACAATTTTAGATTTTCATATTAATTATGCTTTTTCGAATTTAACATTGTAAATTTTAATTTGTATTTTGTTGAGAATTTCAACGCTTTTGTTAAACTGTTTTCAATGTTTTTTATTTTCTTGTATCATTGTGGAGCAAATTTGGAGAAGGGGGATGGATACATATTTACCCCCTTTGAAATCCCTACATGCGCCCAGTAATTGGTCCATTACACACATGGTTCCACTATCATAAAAAATTAATAATAATAATAATAAAATAAAATTTTAGCATACATAATCAAAGAAAGAACGGTTGATATATTCAGAAGTTCCAATATGTCATCTTCTATATTGTTAAGGAAGTGGGGTTGCTTGCACCAACAGAATACTGCCAGCAGGAGCAAGTTGGTTGTCCCAATCCATGGGAAAGAAGAATCTTATCCGCCACGTTAACTACGATACGTCCCTACGCGCAATTGTCAAAAATCACAAAAAAAATGAAATGCGACAAAATTAAGGAAATTCCCATGAAACTGCAACTTTTTAATCATCATTCCAGAACAACTCTAATATTCCTTTCTAGATATTCTTAAAAACTAAAATGCCTCCCAGTCAATGATATTATGCAAGCAGAAACAAAGAATAGTTCGATTCGGTCCAAAACGCATATAACCTCGTGCCCTTACAAAAGATGGAGTTCAGCCCATAGATTTTTAAGTCCGAAAGTTCAATTGCTGACTAATTTCAACAAGCCGCAACAAGATCACAAGAAAGACTAACACCTCGGAAAACTAAAAACAACGCATGCATGATTTATATACGTAAAGAACATACTTAATCAGCAATAGCCAACAAAAGCAACTTAAATTCCCAAACTAACTAGCCATGTCACAAAATCTGTAATAAAAGGTATAATACAGTTTGCAGGAGAAGAAGTCTTGCCACCATAATGCAGCAATTGATATAGAGACAGAAAAGGCATGCAGCATATTGTTCTATTTATTGGGGCTCTTAAAGGAGAAATGGTTCAAACAAGTATAATCAAATGCAATCACTTCCACCTTAGCTAGAGGGTTGGAGTCTTGGAGAAGAGAGGAGAGAGCATGCAAAAGAAACATAGAACATGAGCTTATTAACTAGGGCAGCAGAGCCTGGTCATCGATAGCAGATTTACACTTCTTAACCGTTGTCCACACCAGATTTACACTTGCAGATTTATAATGATGGAAAATACCATCAGATAACCCTTTGAACTTGCTATACATTATCTGCAAATGATACGAAAAAGGAAGGAGAATTTAGAAACTAGTAAACACATCTCACCCATGCATGCTTTAAAATGTAAAGGCTAACAGAGTAAGCATGAATATTACTTTAATATTATAGAATTGAGATATATTTTTTATTTTGGGTGTATGATTTTTTTACCACCATTATAGTAATACTGCAAATTAGTGAGCAATGGATGCCCTGCCCAGTGCCTAACAATATGTTTGCTGCAATTGGACTCCTAAAATATAATCAAAGCTGGCAAACAAATTCCCCAATTTACTAGTATAGTTGCAATATTTTTATTTTTTATTTATAAGTAACTAATATAGCTGCAATGTAAAAAGACTTGGTGAATATAGTAGACTCCAAAGTGAATAAAAACATTCTACAGTAATACTTGCTATAAACATTTATTGAGGCTCATTCTATGAGTAACACATGCCACATAAATCACATACTTGGTTCTCTATCTAGATTTTTTATTTTCATTAGAATTCACAAGCATAAGACCAAAAAAAATTAAGTCATAAGCCTAATGAAATTTAACATTTCTTGATACAGTTATATTCGGATTAACCTATACTCCCAAAAAATAGTACATCTCCAAAAAAATTTGAGAAAATGTGTGGTGCCCAAAATATTTTTACCTGAATTGTCCAGATGTAAATTAAAGTGTTGCACCACTGTTTTACATATAATACTTTAATGCACATCCAAGCAATCCAAGAAAAAAATATTTTGAGCACTGTAGATCACTGAAATAAAATACTCTCTATTAGAAAATGAAAGTCCCATCTTTTTTGACTTTCTGTCCCATATATTAGGGTTTGCATTTAATACGTTCTATGAAGCACAAACACTGCTCGAAGGTCGACGTATTGCATCGGGTACGTGTGCCTGATGCCATCACTCCACATACACCTCTAGATATTTATTGAATACCTCAACTTTATTATTTTTGATCTTTTTAATTTCAGATACCTTTGGATAGTCTAGAGATACTTCCTGATACGATACGTACAAGAAGATTCCAGGGAGTGCCAACTAGCATAGTTGTCACGGTGCTACAACGAGTTGCGGCGGTAGCTGACCGCCAGGACGCCTAGGCAGTGGCGAAGCCAGAAAATGTTGAGAGTGTGGTCAAAAAATGACTCAAATATATTACCAAAAAAAATATAATGTGTCATTGTTATAGCCATCAAGCTTCTCTTGGTAGTCATTTTATAAAGAAATCTTCCTTAGATTTTTATCATTTAACCAAGGTGGGATTTAGAAACAAGTAGACAACCAAGGCCTTCACTTGGCAGTCCTTTTATAAGGAAAATTTCCTTAGACTGTTATCATCTAACCAATGTGGGACATTGTATCGAGTCTTTGACAATCACCTCAAAATGCTAGTAGCTCAAGCTTATTTTCTCTTTTAAAAATAACTGTCTGCAATAATTTAAGTGTCTAAATTTCACAAGTTCTGCAGGCACAACTATAACATCTTCTCTGATGGATAAAAAGGGAATGAAAAGTCTCCTAATGACAAGCTTTGCGGGAATGGTATTATAATGTCCATCTCTCCTATATAAATGTAGTAGCAGGAGTTAGATAAATTTATTAAGACTAAGTTTCATGTAGTTGGATAAGTTTTTGTTTTGGACTTATTTGAGTATATATACCATGGTGATACAGGTGTTAATTGCTAGTATTGCTTCTAGTTGCAAAGTTGAGGAATTGTATATTAGTTTCTCATGTTTAATTAGTACTCCACTTGATTGGTGTATTGTATGAATCCTTTACTATTTTTGTTGTTCTTTTTTCTCAAATATGTCTATGTTGTGAGGTGTGCTACTGTGTTGTGTGTGTTATGGATGTCATTTGAAGTGGATGTTCATCCCACATCGGATATGAAGTGTTATAACTCCAAGTTCACTAAGTATTTATATGATAGTCATTTGTTTCTTTATTTATTACTTAAACTTTTGAAGTCCTACATTCTTTAATAATGTAATCTTGTCCTATGTTTGTTTTATAAATGGAGGAGTGTTCAAGTATAAATTCAATTTTGTAATTGTTAAGAGAGTAAGCTTCTTTAGCACTCATTTTAGTGGGGTCAAAATACTAAATTATACCCACAAAAAAATTATTACATCATATATATAAAAAAAATAAAAATTCAGTGGGGTCAATTGACCCCACAGTCTTAACACGTAGCTTCGCCCCTGCGCCTAGGCGCCGCCTGGGCGTCCATATGCGACAAGACATAAACAATGTACAATTTATACATTTATAGTTATGAAGTTATTCTCATATATATTAAGACTATTAAAGATTATTAAAAACACAAAATATACTTAAATTAGTTAATTCAAAAGTATATTTGTATAAATTAGTATATTTAATTATTCAAAACAAACAAAAGAAAAAGAAGAAGAAACAAAGATTCATACCTAACGATTTTCCACAAAGCGGTGGTGATGAAACGTATAACTTGTATATCAACAAAGATAGATATTAATGGTCATTGCCAGACAGGAAACAACCAAAGCAGCCCCTAAGATAAGTGGCAGCCAGCTGTCTTCCATTAGAAGTCATTTGCTAAGACCAAGCCTAATTAATATAAAAGGCACCACAGTCCACAAACTTCATCACCCACATGTGGTATTAGTGTCACTCCTCACTAACTAGACACCCAAGTAGAAAGTTAAACAAAAAAGTACACAAGTCTGATGTAGGACAAGGATGGATGAAGAATAAAAGAGATAAAAGAGGAGGCTAAAAGCCACAAAGCACAAAGCTTAATTAATATCAATCATTCAATAATTAATAATAATGATGGATTACAACTGTTTATATAGGAATAGGAAAAAGCCTTAATTCTTAGAGGCCAAGTAAAATATAAAGTAACCTAATTATTAATTAAACAAGGAAATAAAATCCTAGTAATTATCTACTATCTTAAATAATTAATACTCTAGAATATTCTATTAATATAATTAAATATAGCCTAATATTATCTACAAAATAAATTAATCACATTGAAATCATCCATAAATAATAATATATAATATAACCCAATAATATTAAATTATTTTTGCTTCCATCCATATCATTCTTCTCCTCTTTTGAAAAAAACTCGTCCTCGAGTTTTGAAGTATTGAAGAATCCACATTCCACAAACCGGACTCCAAAACATGCAAGAAATTTTGGTTCTCCTTGTAGACACTAATATGTAGAAAACAGTAAGGAGTGAACTTCCTTGTGTTGCATCTTGTTGGAGTTCTCGATAATAAAATTGATGATTTGATCGTTGATTTTTTCATATAGATTATCAAGTTGCTTTGGGAATACATCATCAACTTTCTGCTCAATCTCGCTCTCGCTCGTTGTATCCTCAACTTCAACTTTATCTTTGTATGACTTATCATTGAGTTGCTTTCTTCATTTGACTCTTTCATTGCATCTTGTTGAACTTCCTCCTTAGGCTTGAATGGAATTAATTTGATAATATAATGCTCAAGTTCAAAATAGTATATATCACCTTCTTCATGATCCACATATAAGCATTCAATCCAATCTTGACCCAATAAAATATGTGCAATATTCATGGGTATAACATTGCACCATACTATATCAGAATATACGTGCATCTGGATCGGAACTAAACATCTTTCTATAACACGAAAAGAAGTATTATCTAGCCAAGGAATAGTGTAAGGTCTCGGATGCGGTTCAACAAGAAGCTTTAATTTTTCTATCGCACGTGGAAACACAATATTGACTGCACATTCTACTTCGATGATAATTTTACACCGTTTTCCTCCACAACGAAGAAAAGTATGAAAAATAGTGTCACGCTTTGAAGAATTCTCTGTGCGAAGTTTCGGGATATTCAACTCCATGAAGAAATTTAACAATTCAAGACTGGACAAAACTAAAGTTTTGAGGGTTGATTTGAACTTTTCAGAAACCTTGGGGACTGATTGAACTTTTCTGAAACTTCAGGGGCTGAATTGAAAACTTCAAAAACTTTAGGAGCTGAGTTGAAAGTTTTAGAAACCTTGTGATACCGATCTGTAATTTTGCCACGGATGAAAAATAACATTGTAGCTCATACTGTTGCTGCAGGGTTTTTTTTCCAATAAAGTTTTGAAATAGATTTGAGACTACGTTGTCGTCTCGGATAGTAGTTGTCAACTCTAGCGACATCAACAATTGATGGATGCCAGAAAAATTAGCTAAGAAGAAATTGAGTGAAATCAAAATATATCAATAAACTTTTGGCTCTTGATACCATAATGATGTAGGACAAAGATGGAGAAAGGAATAAAGGAGATTAGAAAGGAGATAAAAAGGCTAAAAGCCGCAAAGAACAGGGCTTAATATTCAATAATATCAATCATTCAATAATTAATAATAATGATGGATTATAACTATTTATATAAGAATAGGAGAAAACTCTAATACTTAGAGGCTAAGTAAAATATTAAGTAAACCTAATTAAACAAGGAAATAAAATCCTAGTAATTATCTACTACCTTAAATAATTAATACTCTAGAATATTCTACTAATATAATTAAATATAGCCTAATATTATCTACTAAATAAATTAATTACATTGAAATCATCCACAAATAATAATATATAATAATAACCCAATAATATTAAATTTCTTTTGCTTCCATCCGCATCAAACTCTCTCTATCACACATTAACACAGAAGTAGTATCACTTATAAACAAAAACCTAGCTAGCCGCTAATTTGGTTATACCATGCCAACTAGTATAACCAAATTAGCACCTTGTGAACATCCAATAAGTGATGGCATGGCATAACCTACTTGAAAATGCGCATGTTGTTGATGGGGACTCCAAGTCGAGAACAAAGAAGAGATTTTTTATATTTATTATTTGGAGTTGTTATTATGTTTAGTATAAAAGTAGTTGATGTGATTTATTTTATTTATTAGTGGGGATTTAGAACATTAATTAGTGCTTAAGAATAATTAATAAGGGTATTTTAGTCGTTTAATACTTTTATTATTCCTCAAGTAATATTAGGGTTTTGCGTCTCTTTAAATAGTGATGTAATTCCACAAGTCATTTAGACTACATACTATTGATATTGACGTTTATTTTATTCATACCGTAGAGCTATCCTACTGTAGAGGTATTTTATCCATCTTGGTGTTGATACGTGGAGTTGATACACTTGAGAGATCCTAGTAGTTTAAACGTGGAGTTTAAATCCTAATTTATTTTCCATTAATTCTCTATCTTAAATTTGTCGTGCATCATTTTTGGTATCAAAGCTTAAGGTTTCTCCAACAATTTCTTATTTTTTGGGAGATCTTGGGTATTTTATTTTTTTTTAAAAAAGTTGTTTCGCGGAGTTACTATTCATCACCGGAGTTACTGTTCATCACGTTTGTTGTTCACCAAGGAAAAAAAAAGACTTGCGTTGCTGCTATGATGTGCTACTGCTACTCTATTGTGCTACTACTGCACTGCCTCTAGGAAAGTAACCCTAATTTTTAAATATCTTTGCAAAATTGCAATTTACATCCCATGGTTTTCTTACCTTTTAAATTTTAGCCCCGTAGTTTATATACTTTTCACTTGTACCCTCTCATCCTTTTTAAATCAGCCCCTACACTTTCTAACTTCATACTTTAGCCCCTACTTTTTCTATTTTCTTTTCAGTTAGGCCCTTGAGTTATCACAAATTTTTATTTTTATTTTTTTATAACCCATTGTCCCAAGCACCCAATATCTCAAGCCACTAAAAAATTAATTGCTGAAGCAAAAGAGTATATTAGGTTTCTTGACAATGAAAGTGACCGAATATACTACCTTATTAATACATGTGGACATAGATATTTGAAACACAAGCAGTATGAGCTTAGATGGGATATGGTTGATGCACAACCTTGGAAAATTGCAACGTCGATATCAAGATGAACAAAGAAAAGCTGAAGCAAGGAAACGTCAACAAGTTAAAGCAATAAAACTTCAAAAGGCTACACATGAAGTGATTTCTATATATACGTTCTTCTATGCAAGATAACATCTCTTTATTAAAAAGATGACATATCTTCTATAAAAGAAGGCCTTATTGACTTGCGGACACATCTTCAAGCAGAGCAAGAAAAAGAAAAAGAGGATGTTCCAAATTTTGGAGCTACAGACAGTTGTGACATGTCCATGGAAATTTTTGAAGTTCCAAAAGTCGAACTAGAGATTATGTATGAACAACAAATTGTGAAAAACTCTAAAATTGCTTTTGAGTTGTTCATTACTGAAGAAATGATAATTCGAGAAGTTGAACCAATCCAAGTTGACATTGTTGAACTCGTTCCAGAAAGCTTCTTTCCAGCACATTTGAATACAAAAGCAATGCTCTCATCAATTCTCTTTCCAAAAAATTTTGAGCCTTACCACGTGATGATGTTTGTCAAAGGTGTTTCAAGATATTCTTCCGTTGCAGAGGAGTTCACGCCTTATTCTCTCATATTATAGAACTCGAGGTCGAGGTTTCTCCAACAAGAGGAGAATGATGGGGACTCAAAGTCGAGAACAAAGAAGAGATTTTTTATATTTATTATTTGGAGTTATTATTATGTTTAATATAAAAGTAGTTAATGTGATTTATGTATTTTATTTATTAGTGGAGATTTAGGACATTAATTAGTGATTAGGAATTATTAATAAGAGTATTTTAGTCGTTTAGTACTTTTATTATTCCCCAAGTAATATTAGGGTTTTGTGTCTCTTTAAATAGTGATGTAATCCCCACAAGTCATTTAGACTACATACTATTGATATTGAAGTTGTTTATTTTATTCATACCGTAGAGGTATTCTACCGTAGAGGTATTTTATCCATCTTGGTGTTGATACGTGGAGTTGATACAATTGAGAGATTCTAGTGGTTTAAACGTGGAGTTTAAATCCTAGTTTATTTTTCATTAATTTTTCATCCTAAATCTGTCCTGCATCAGTTGTGATACTACGCTATATATTATATGAACTCTTCACTTTCAAGTACCCGTATCCGACACCCGACACTCGACACTCAAACAAAAGTAGGTGTTGGACACTTTATTTTAGTGTAAAAAGTTTGGCAAATTTGAGGAGTACTTGTGTCGGACTCTTTAAATCACCCATATCTGGTGAGACTCTCAATCCGAGTCTATATAACTTATAGTACGCTTAGAAACAGGTCGACCAATTTTAACTATATCTCAACTAATTTTAACTATACCTTTAAAAAAGTTTTGCCAACATACTATGTTCTGAATAAAATATATTTCGTACCAACTAAGTGATTCAAAGAAACCTAACCCCTACCCCTACCGTATTTTGAATAATGAAAAATGATGTTTTTCGTTCCACTTACCAACTAAGAGTTCAATGATAAGATAGTGGCAAGCCCTAGATAGGTTAAACAACCAGAACTCAGAGTTCAATGATAAGATCTGAGCTTCATAGACCAAAATGCTACAATATAACTCTTGCACAAGCCTACTTATCCAACCAACTCTTGCAAAGTTGTGCATATTCATATTGAAACTTTGAAAGAGGCAGTGCGCAGCACAGAATGTTTTCCTATTTTCTTTGTAACCCTAGAAATAGGGCATTGTTCCCCGTTCTTTCATTTTGTAACCAGGATGACTGTAGCTCCTCCACATAACCCCCCACCCCACCAAAAGGGGGAAGAAAAAACATATGGAAAACAAAGAAAAAGAATCTACTCCTGTAATACCAAAATACTTCTATATCTTTCGAACTTCTTTACATAGCCTTTCTGACATTGTCCCAAAAACTACATACTTCTACCATCCCAAATTAGTTGTCCCCTTTCTTTGGAGAATATCTTGCACACTTACTCGAAGAAAGGAGACAACTAAACCGGGATGGAGGTAGCATCTTCTTTTTGAGCTCTCTAATCATTCATTTTCTTCATTTTCCATATGCATGTAGGGCTACAAATGAACTAAGCTAGGACAACTCATTCTTATTCACGCTTGTGATATAAAAATGAGCCTAAAATTTGTCTTCAAAATTGAGTCTTTAATCAATTAAAAAGCATAAAATCTAACCAATTTATAATAAAATGACACAAAATTGTAAGTAGAACTTCCATCAAATGTAATTAAAGTCCTAAGAATCAAAGGTTACCAAATCCCATGAACATTGTTCGAAATTGCTTTTGAGGCTTACGCCTCGAGGCCCACCTCATAGCGAGGCGGTAGGTTGTTGTGGCGAGGCTTACGCCTCAAGGGGAAATACAGAGGCTTATGCCTCATTTGGCTGACGCTTGCGCCTCAGTGCGTTTCGCCTCAAGGCTTACGCCTCATTTGGACTTACGCCTCATTTGCATGCCTGATAAAAAAAAATTGAAATTGAAAAAATTCTAGTGAAAATATAATGATAAAAAGAACTAATGTGATCTTTCTTAGCTACTTGTTTCCGGTGCAGAAAAAAATCTCATTTAAAAATTTTGTGAGCATTAAGAATATAATTTTGTTTCATGTTCACCCTTAAAATAATAAGTTGAGATTAGTTTAATATCTATTTTATCTATCTATTTTATAAAGGGAGAGCAAGAAAAATAACTGCTTTCCTTGAGGCTGTCATAATTTTTCTTCCGCTTTTGCTCTTGTATGTTTGGTTTTATTACAATTTCATCTTTTTAATTTTTTTTCCTTTTTATCTATCCAAAAAAATTGATAAATTCTATTATATCTTTACGGTAAGTTCACATGCAAAGCGATATTATGTTGTTTTGATGTTTTGTAATGATACATTAAGGTGACGTTGGTTATTTATGTCTTTTATGACCTTGATTATAATTATGGATTATTTTATGATTTTATTAGCAATTTTTAATAATTTTTTGAGGACTTTTAGTTTTTCTAATCGAGGCTTACGCCTCGCTCCCCCTCGAGGCTTACTCATCGCCTCGTCCGAAGAAAAACGCGTTGTACCGCTTTTAGCTTTTTCGAATATTGCCCATGAATATTAGTTAATTTGACATTTAATGAAACACTAACCCCCAAATATTCATGTTAACAAGCAAGGCAAAATCAACATGTTCTTTCATTTTGATGACCGTGTAAAATCCACAACTCCATGGTTTGCACATTGATAAAACAGTAGTGGAGATTGCAATATCCCTGTAGCTCCTACACAACCCCCACCCCCTTCCCAACAAACATAGAGAAGAAAAAGAAAGATCTACTACTACTTTTTTTTCCCCATTCAATTTTTTAACTCTTTCCGAATTTCTTTGTGCATCTCTTTTTGGGTCTGTAGTTTATTGTACATAATAATTTAGCTAAAATTTTATTAGAATTTAAAATAAGATAGACTCTGGGTTGGGTTAAAGGTCTGTCACAACAGGTTGTCTTATAGGTAAGGAAATTATATAGAGTAATCTTTTGGTCAAATTTGTTGTCAGAAAAACTTATTGCTCAAGTCTATATATACATGTGCATTAGAAGGTTTCAGCATTTTACGTACATAATAATTCAGTTTATGCTGCTTCTTTTTTCCTACTAATATTTTGTTTACTGGGTCAATTTCGGATGCAGTAACTGGTGAATTTGGGGCATTAAAATGTTTGAAGTTTAAATTTCAAATTAACTCATGTGTTTCTAAGCTTCGACCTTTTTAAATTTCAAATTAACTCATGTGTTTCTAAGCTTCGACCTAAGCTACATTCATCAAGGCCATCAATACCTAAGAGTAACTCGCTGGCTACCTAACTAGGGGAGGAAACATAACACCTATGGTTAGCCTAGTAAATCTGCACATACATTCAACCCACTCTACTTACATATTAAAACATAATGTTGACCTGAAGTCCATACTTCTGGTGAATCAACAATAATACCCGAGTCAGCCTCAGCTAAGATAATCAGGTTTCACTATTCAGCCAATTTGCATCCTAAAACTGGATACAATAAATAAAGATAGAAGACAGATCGACCAATTAAAACTCAAATATACTTTCAATTTTATATAGTAGTACAAAGTATTGCTCACTATAAAAGTAAGTAATTTTGGTCATCACCAAGTTACCCACCAAGTAACAAGAAAATGAACTGAAAAGCACATGGTAACCCTAAACTGAACCCCCAACTAATTAGACTTTAACCTTTTATATCTTAATATAACATGAGAAAGTTCACTGTTGTAAAAAGCAGCTACATAACGCCAAAAGTTGAAAAGCCAAACAAACCTAGTCTTACCAATGTAAATATGAGACAGTGAACAAACAATGTTTTTGGTACCTAAAACAAGTCAATGTATACCTCAGAGTATCCTACCAGTAACTTGGGAAATAGGCTATTACACATCAAGACACTCCACATCTAGCTTCAAAAAAAGATATCAACAGGTATCTAGACCACAAAGCCGGAGTTCTATTGCTTCAAGGCCAAACGATAGAAGTCAAACAATGGATTTACCTAGCCCAATTCTAATAAAGATATGAAAAGAAATGGTACCGCTAATAAATCAAATTTCACCATTAAAACCACTAAATCAAGAATAGAGCAAGCAAGAGCAATCAAACAAACATTAAGTTTCATTTTTGTAGTCTGTCACTATGGAACCTAATAAAACAATTCTTAGCAGAAACAAAGAAATGAGAGCAATAAAAAATACCTTAACTTTGCTGGAAACCAAAATTCCAAAACTCCAACTTCATGACATTATAATATCCCCACCATCATTTGCAATACCACTCATACCAATCTCCTCATCTCCACCTTCTTCTTCCATTGGCCAACTTGGCCAGCCTGACGAGACAGTCTCCACGCTATTCTCCCTTGCCAACACCCCCATATCTGCCTCTGCAACTCGCGTTGGGGATAATAACAATGACTCCCCACCATCGCCCTCCACCATTTCCACCCGATTCTCTCTCCTTGACACCGGAAACACAAGCCTGTGCCTCCTTGCAATGTGCCTCAAAGTACTCCCAAACCCGTAAAACTCCTCTTCACCCATCAACTCTCCCAACCTCGCATTCATCACTCTCTCTCTCATCCTCCTCCCCTTAAACCCACCATCACTCTCTGTCGGCATCGTGAACCGACAAACCGGGCATGAATTATGCGTTTTCAGCCACGGCAAAATACAATCCGGATGATACATATGATTACAAGGAAGCTGCTTAGCTTCAACATTAATCACAAACTGGTCCTTACAAACAGCACAGAGAATCACGGGATCTGATTCGAGCAATATGTCGGTGATTGTGATGGTCGGGATTGATTCGAGGGCGGACTTGGAAGTTGGATTATGGTGGCGGGGGATGGGGGCGGAGGGGGAGGAGGTGTCGGCGTTGGTGGCGAGTTCGTGGATGAGGCGGTGGAGGTAAGGGCTGTCGAGGAGGAAGTTGTCGTCATTGGCGACGGTGGACGGGAAGGGGAAATTGTTGTTATTATTATTATCGTTATCGGTTAGGGTTTCGGGAGGAGAGAGAAATGAAGGGAAGAGAGGATCGAGAATGATTGATTCATTAGCATTATTAGGATCAGGGCTGGGGTTAGGGTTAGGGTTTGTGGGGTTGTCTAGTTCTTCGAGGAAGTCACTGTGGCAGTAAGGGCAGTGGAGGGCGGTGGTGGTAGTGGTGGCGGAGGAGAGGAGAGAGATGCTCATGTCGCACTCGTGACACCAGTATGTTTGTCGTTCTACGGCGGCGGTGGCGGAGGACATTATTGTGAAGTTGGGTTTTGTCGGATTTTCTGGTTTGTTTATTTGGCTGAGAGAGAAAGAAATGTTTTGGTTCACTTTACTTTTGGTTTGGTGCTTTGGCGGGGCCGACAAAACAACCTTGATTGTGACATTTAATTACAGTAAATGCCATTAGCTTATATGATTTAATTAAACTGTGTAAATAAATAGAGCGTCGCTTTGGCCGAGTGGTTAAGGCGTGTGCCTGCTAAGTACATGGGGTCTCCCCGCGAGAGTTCGAATCTCTCAGGCGACGTTTAATTTTAGTTTTAAATTATAGATTTGACTTGTGTAATACTCCCTTTCCAAAATAGAAAGAGAGGTTACATAAAAACAAAATACTCTACCCAATGAATATCAAAAAACAATTCATACTAGTTGTCACAATTCCAAATAAATTAATGTATCACAATTTAAGCAGAATATATCCTCTCATGCATGAGCCACTTGCCCTTCATACCTACAAAAATGGGTTCTAATATGTACATGACAAATCGAAACAAATCATCAGCACAAGGTCTCCAAAATATATTGAAATGTATATTTTTACAAATATCAAAATAAATTCTAAACATGATGCACTAGTCTAAAGAGTTCCAAATATCAACGCCAAAATGAAACTATCATAATAAATTTGACAAAGAATAATCTTGAGAGGTAATACCAAATTTCTAAACGAATAGCAAAATGCAAATTAAAATTAAAAGAGTCTCGCTGAAAGAGCATGGAATTCGTACTTGGATTAAGTAATGTAATACCCAGAAATTATTATTCCCATATAGTTCGTTAAATTCCTTTCGTCCGAACTAATTACACAAAGTAATAATAAATATGAGTACACTTATAAATATTCTTTTACATCTTCAACTCATATAAACTCATATTATTATTATTACATTCCATAGATTTTATAATACCATGTAGCTACATTTACCCTACCTCTATTTCACAATGAATATGCATAAACTCAAATTCGGATCCTTATTTATAAAATTAATTATAATCCTCTACCTGCGTTCTGATATAAAGTCTGTTAGAATATATATATATATATATACACACACACACACACTTATTCAATACCTATAGATTACATCAATTTGGACAATATATATATAATTTTAAATTATTAACTCGTTAATTAAGTATAACTAAAGCTGACCATGGCTGGAGATAGAATAATCGTGGCTTGTGAAAGTAACATATGGGGTTGATTGTGAAGATAAAATAAGGCGGCTAATTTGCAAAACGCTGAATTTAGAAATGTAATAAATTTTTATATTGATTAGTTTCGGTTTATGCATATAAACATATATAGCCACGCATTTGGTTTGACAAACTAAAAAGATCTCATGAAATTGAATTAATTAAGGTGTTGTTTGATAAAACTGAGTGTTAAGATCTAAATAGTTTAGACATTTGAATAATGCAAAGTCTCTGTCCAGAATTATGTTTAAATAAAAATTTGTTGTTTGATAATTAATTTTTTTAAAATGTCTGAATAACAGTATTTACCATTTTAACCCTCTGAACAGTTAAACAAAACATGTTTGATAATCAAACATGTCTGAATAGTATTTTAAATACATATTTATAATATATTGACCACAATATTATGAAACAAAATGTATCATGTCCAACGAAAATATCAACATAGCATAATAATTCAACCACATAAATTAAATTAACTTCAAACAGTTGTTAAGAGTTGTAGTGCAATTTGTTCATGTAGATTAACCATAAATTCTATGTTTTGATCACCCCATTATGGTTCATCTTGTCCCTCTTCTTCGTTCCCTTCATTTTGCTCTGTTTCATTGTCAACTCATGTTATCTCGGTCATATTCAACAAACAATTCATCCTCAATATTATGCTTCCTTATGAAATTATGGACTGCAAAACAAGCGATAACTATATCCCTTTATACTGTAAAGGGTAAGGAGCCATCCATTTTAAAATTGGAAATCTTGCTTTCAACACACCAAAAGCACGCTCGATAACATTTCTGAGTTGTGCATGAGCATGGTTGAAGTTTTTCTCTTTATTCAAAGCACATCTGCGTCGAAAATCAGCTAACCAATACCTTGTATTGCGATATGGAGATAAAAATCCTCGAGTGTTTGCGTATGTAGCATCACAAAGATAATATTTATCTGTAATTGAAAAAAAAAAATTAATGATTATTATTAATAATTTGAATGATGAAATTTTATGACAAAAATAAATAATAGTTGGAAATGGTAAAAGAAATTGTAATACATATTCGGGGGAGGAAATGGAAAACCAGAAGATGGATCAAACACAACTTCTTTTAGCACTCGTGAGTCATATGCAATCCCTTCCCATCCGACCCAGACAAATGTGTATATCATGTTAAAATCACATATTCCTAAAATATTTTGATAGCATTCACCTCTTCATCTTCCTCTATAATGCATTTGTTGATTAACAGGAACAATTGCATGTACAAAAGTACCATCTAATGCACCTATTGCACCATGCATTAAAAAATTTAAAGTTCTCAAAGTATTTTATTGTATGGAATAAAAGTAAAAAAGAAAATAATTTGTATGTCACTTACCAAAAATATTTGTCGTAAATTTTTATGGTTCTCCAAAATATCGGGATTTGGATCAAATGATGTAGGCACTATAATTTCTTTTGAAAACTCAATCATTCTATTTAACACCTCATGAAAATATCTATGTATTGTTTGGGTAGAATGTTGAAATTTGCATTTTACAACTCTAAAGCATTCATTATGGCCTATAATGGTTAAGAATATTGTCATCTTCTCCTCAACTATTATGTGTCTATTATTGTGTACCCATTATTTTTTCTTGAAGTGTTCACATAGATGCACATATGCATCACGAGAAAGACGCATCAATTCTCGATAGTGTGTATTTGATCCATTTAACAACTCTAATGTGTAAGCATACCCGCTTAATGCCGAAGTATTATCTATAATTTTTGGTATTCTCCTTGAAGATCGTCTTTTCAAATACCAATATATAATCATCAAACATAAAATTTGATCCTCGATATCCATATTACCTATATTAAACATAATAATTTTAAAATATTATAACAATTAATAAAAGAAAAGTTAAATCAAGTCAAAACCAAAATATCCCTAATCAAGCAAAATATTTGTACTAGTCAGACCAAATCTATCTTACAACATCTTTCACAAATTTCAGTTCTCACTTGCAGATTGATAAAGGTGAAACAAATCAACCGGCATAAGACATGAGCCAGGAAAATCAATTATTATCCACTAAATTAAAAAAAACAGCCTGCATTAGTACTGAACCAATAAATTGGAGAGATACAATCATAAACACAATATACAACAATACTCATAATGAATGACATCTATTATAAATTTAACATAACAAGTTCAAAATCATATGTAGCAAATATTACATCCATAATTAGTAATAGCAAATATCACATCCATAATTAGCAAATAAGCCTTAACATATACAAGTTTGTATCCCAAAAATATCAAATTAGATAGCCCCAAACATAAGAAGTTTGTACCCCAAAATATCAAATTACCTAATCCCAAATATACCCACCAACATAATACCAAGTTTATAATTAACTAATATCCAACAAGCTAAGAAATATATCCTAACTTGCGTGAAACCATTATAACCCAATTTTCAACCTCATTCTCTTTAAGAATCATCCATGCTTCTATATAGCTTGGTTTCTCATAAAATATTCCAAGAGCCATCTTGTGTAGTGGATTTTCCGCTCCCCACCCAAGTTTTTCCAACTTATCTTTGCATTCTTTCATGGAAGGTCCACTATTCTTTTCAACAATGAGTTTCAAGGCCTTGGACATCTCTTCATCTAGGTTAGTGTTGTGGATTTGTTTTGATGAACGCCTAGCTTTTTTCTTTGGTCTTTGCCCCTCAAAGCTAGGAGCAAAATCATGAGATTATGTACCGGGAGTTGATGAATTAGGAGATGGAATAGAAGACCTTAACCTTGGGTGCTAAAAGGAATGTCTTCAAGACTAACAACCTCCAAGTCCAAATGTGTATCTTTAGTCCCAACTCTTCCACAACTAGGACCTCAACTATCATGTCCCGTTACCGCAGTTCCATCAAATAATGCAATACAAAGATCGGGGAAGATTAGAGGTGAGATTTTCAAAGTTCCTACCATTTTATTTGCATGTATTCAAACAGTAAGTTCAACATGTTATAACATATTTTTAAGGACTATTACTAATTAACTTAAAATATAAAAAAAATTAAAAGAATACTTTTATCTCTTGTATCCATTCCTCATCCGAAAGGTTAACCTATTAGTTGACGGGTCATATACATTTCTTGTCTTACTTTTGAGTTTGCACCATGCAATATATTTTTCTCGCAAGTAGTCATAATGATTCTTCATTTGTTTTTGATCCACAATCAAGTTGTAGGTATCTTTTAATATTTCTCTCACCTTTCTCCATGATTGTGGCTTGAGGCTTGTATCTTCCCTACTATTTTCCACAACCTCACGAATACATGCTTCTAAAAATATTTTCATTAATGT
This sequence comes from Aralia elata, assembly GCA_034770075.1. NCBI lineage: Eukaryota > Viridiplantae > Streptophyta > Magnoliopsida > Apiales > Araliaceae > Aralia > Aralia elata. The sequence goes on from CM068385.1 coordinate 40,072,995, forward strand.
TTTATTTCTCCAACTCACTCTAGTCTTCTTTTGTTTTTGAGTTTCACCGTCTTATTCCATACCTAAAGTATATAGATTATAAAAGGTGTAAACAATAAAGAATAAACATTTAAATAGTTTGAACAATAAGGAACAAATTAGACTTTATAGACTACAACAAATATTTGAAGAAAATACAATCAATAAATAGAGGAGTGGTAATAATATCTAAATACAAACATTCAACTCAACCAGGTAGTCATATGATGAAGAGGATGCTAGCTAATAAGGGAATCAAATCACCAAAGAATCATATCCACATAGCTGGTACATAGATGCAGGAACAACAGACCACATGCACAATAATTTGAATATTATGCACAACATTTTCTCTTTAAGCTATCCCAAAATCTGTTGTTGACATCCAAATCATTGCAAACAAAAGCATCCCAAAATCTGTTATTAGGTGATACTAACAAAGTCCAAAAAATTTCAAGTTGATTCACTAAATAAAGAGACACCCAATATGCTAAAAAGCTAGCATTCAAGCTCCAATACTTAGAATGTATCACATACACTGCATAATCAGTGAGTTACAAAAATAGTACCAAAATTACCTCTCAAACAATACTACTTTAACTCCAAATTAATTCCCAACATAAACTAAACCAAAAGACCACAATTGTCCTACAAAAATCCCCCATACTCTACACTAAACTAACTCAACTGCAGCAGTTTTGGAGCACAAGTCTATCAAACAAACAAGCTCATATGCACATACCATTGTACTATACTCATTCATACAAGAGCATCATAAAGAAATACCACAACAAAAGAATGCATCACATACACTGCATAATCAGTAAGCTGCAAACATACCACCAAAATTACCTCTCAAAACAATACTACTTGAGCTCTAAATTATTTCACAACATAAATTAAACCAAAAAACCACATTTGTCCTGCAAAAAACTCTCATACTCTGCACTAAAATAACTCAACTGCAAAAATTTTGGACTAAAATCCTACTACATGGCCATACGCCAGTTTTGATAGGATTTATGGACTTTCCTCTTCTAACGCTTCATGTATGTAATTTGTTTTGCGTAGTTTGTTTTGTGTGATTTTCTTTAAAATGAAGTTATAACCTCATATTTATGCCCCCTTAATCTCCAATACATCTTTTTTTGTCATACTTACAAATTATTTTACCTACTCAAAATAGAAACACTAATTGATCATAAAATAAACCATGCTTTCAATTCTAATCAAACACAAAGTTGTAAATAAATTGAAAATATAATCTCTTGACAAATATATCATACTTGTCAACAACAGATTTTGGGATGCCAACAAAAAATCACTAAAAGCAGCGAAAGAGATTTGAAAAAAGGGGTTTGAAATCACCAAAAATTCACAGTAACCACCAAAAGGGGTTTAATATTTCGAAATCACCAAAAATTCACAGTAATCAAACAAAAAAGGGGTTTGAAAAAGAAATACCAACATAGCAATAATGAATAATTGATGAAGAAGATTAATAAGAACAAATCAAGTAATAACGAACAATAGATGAAGAAGGGAGAGAAGATTTACTGGTGAAAGCAATGAAGGAGAAGAGCAGTAGACAGGGAGCGGCGGAGTGAAGAAATGCGAGAGATCAGTAGGGTTAAAATTGTATTGGGGATAAACGAGGGATTTTGTAATATTGAAGAGGTTATTTGTCCAAAAAAATATAAACTCGGTCAGATGTGCCTCTTAATGGTTTAGAATTATATTTGTCTCTTACCGATTAAGAGGCATTAAGAGGCAATTTTTTTTTACCGAACAAGCTTAGCCTCTGACCGAATCAGAGGCACATCTATTAAGAGGCATTCAGATGTAATCAAACACAAACTAAATCGGATTAAAGAGATTTTCCAAGTGTGTTACATAAAATAGGTATCCGTGAATCATCGAGTCTTTATTGAGGAGAAAATTTAAACTTAGCATTAGATAGCAACATGGCATTGACCCCCTGCACATGGTATGATATACAACAATTATCTTAGATTGTAGAAAAGACACACGCCACCATATAAATATATAACTTAATTGAAATTAAATTCCAATTTCTTGTTCCTTTATCTTTTACAAAGTATAATCCGATTTCTCCTTTTTCAGCCCATCCTTTGTTCCGTTCCTCTCCATAATCAGTTTGTATCAGATATATTGTGTAGAAGATTATGTTTTAATTATTTATTATTAATATATCTTATTAACTCTCCTAATTTTAATAGGATTTATTATTACACACATATAAATTCAATTCAATTAATTTTAAGGCCTAATTTTACCAAATTAATTTATCCATCACTTATTAAATGATTAGTTTAACCCAAATAAAAGACAAAGTCTAATCAATATGTTTTAAAAAAAATTAATTTTATTATTTTTTATCGGGTATTACATCACCTCCCCCTTAAAAAGGATTCCGTCCCCGGAATCAAAAGAATAGAACGTACCTAATTATCAAAAAGATGCAAATATTCCACTCGAATAAACTCCTCCATCTCCCAAGTAGCTTCCCGCTCTGAATGCTTCTTCCACAAAACCTTAACAAACGGAATTATCTTCCTCCTCATAATCCGCTTTTGACGATCCAAAATCATCTCGGTTTGCTCCTTACAAGTAAGATCCTCCCGAATCTTATCGAACAGATATTGCACCACATATAACGGATGATAATGATAACTCCTCAACACCGACACATGGAACACATTATGCACATGAGTAATGAGTGGGTTTTATACCTATTATTTATATACTTTTAGATTTAGTATTTTGTTATGTTTAAGTAATTTTAGTGTAGTTTATTTGTTTTTATGTTATTTTGTAGAAAAGTGCAAAGAAGGGGTGAATCTAGAATTTTTAATGAAATAGTGGCATTTTGGTAATTAAATGGAAGTCCAGTGTCGGGGCAGTGGAATATGAACTAAACCCAACGTCGGGGCGCTGGGATGCAGAAAGGTTGTCGTGTGCTGTTTTGGAGTTGTGTTGAATTTTGGTGATTCCTAGTCGAATTTGAACGCTCTAAAGCTTACTTTTTGCATGTGAATTAATAGTAGTTTTGGAAAAGGAATTGTATTATAGTAGTTTATTAAAATTAGGATATTATGTATGTAATTTTAATGAGGTTTCTAATTCTATTAGGGTTAAAAAAAATAAACTCCTATAAATAGTCTTATTTTGGGATTGTAAAAGGTGTTGGGAAAAAGTCAATGAACACCATGTGAGGCTAATTCTCTACTAAGTTCAAGAGCAAGCAAGATATCATCAACAATGGAGGCCATGGATTGATGAAGCTTGGAGATAGAAGACTTGCGGGAGATAGTTTTTCTTCCCTAACCCTTATTTATTTTTTGTCTTTTATTGATGTTGAATATTTTGTAGATTATAATTTTATCTACTATGAACATGTTTTTAATTTAAGTTTTTAATGGAATCTCATGTGTAGTTTAAATTGAATTTCTTTCTATTTGATTGGCACCATATGAATTGACTTATCATATTTTGTGCGTTCATGTAATAATTAATTAGCTAGTAATTAATGGGATCATCTATATGAAATTGGAAGATGAATTATAGGTTTAGATCTGAATATGATAACATATGTTTGTATTTTCTACATAGGATGGAATTCATGATTCGTGTATATGATAGGGATATACCTATATGTCATGTGTATCCTAAAGAGAATCTGTGCTTAAAATCTTTATTAATTTAATTCACATAGGAATATAGTGAGTTATTTAGCTAGGATGTTCCTTTCCAATTCTATTCCCATTGTGGTGAATTTAGAAAGGATATGTTTATATGACCATCAGAAGAGGCTTATAAATACTAACGAATTCTCGGTTAACAATTCATCGTGACCGTATAATTAAATGGAGAGTTATGAGATTTGAATGAAACATGAGGTGAAGTTGAATTCTTATATTTATTTAGTTATGTTTATTATTTAGTTATTTATTTTTAATATTTAGTTTAATTTTTAATTTTAGTTAATTAATCTGTTTAAATAAGATTGAGTTAATATAAAATTGGTACTTGAAAAATATTAGAATTAAATCCTCGTGGGATCAACAACTCTACTTATCACTTTATTACTTGTTAACCAATGAGCTAGCTATGGAGGCAAAGCTAACCGATATGCAACCTCACCAACTCTCTCTAAAATCTCAAATAGGCCAATATAACGTGGACTAAGTTTTCCTTTCGACCAAAATCACCGAATGCCCTTTGTTGTAGTTAAAATGGGTTTTGTTTTATTTTTGAATCATAGATTGATATTGTAGTTAAAATGGGTTTTATTTTATTTTTGAATTATAGATTGACTTCTTTGTTAGGTTTAATTTTATTTTTGAATTATAGATTGACTTCAACATATTTTATATAGATTGACTTTGACTTCTTTGTTGTAGTTAAAATGGGTTTTGGTTTTATTTTTGAATTATAGATTGACTTTTTTGTTGTAGTTAAAATGGGTTTTGGGCTAGAAGCTCAACCGAAGCCTAAATATAAATCGATTAGTGAATCAAATGTTACAAATTTAAAAAAATACATGTTTGGAAAATGATTTATATATATAGATAAATTTATGATAGAATTAAATTGTCACTTATAGTTATGTTTAAGTGATACAATATAATAAATTATGATGAGATTATTTTTAATTTTTTTATAATCGGCTTATATTTGTTATCATATATTGTAAAACCCCGACTTGTATGAAATAAAAATTTATTTTTCTTTATGATTATTATTTTAAACAGTAAAGTGTTTAGTTGATAAATGTTATAGTTAAGGGTGATATATGCAAATTATCAGGTAAACAATATGTCAAGGAATATTCTTTTTGTCGGAAAATATTCTTTCTGTTGGGGAATATATTATATTTGGTAAAGTACGACGGCGCCGAAATAACAAAATATTAGTAGGCCCCACAACGACTAATTGTCAGATACGAAAAAACGATAATATTAATATTTTTATACAAATTGTCAACGGTACTATCATCTATAACTGTTGAAATACCCGATAATAAAAAAACAATAGAACGCGTTATTCCACAGTAGTACACGGTATTCCACAGTAGCACACAGTATTGCAAAGTATTTCATATTATTGATTTAATAATTGTTACAGTAGCATCTGCATAGCGTTTTATATTATTTGTCATGACACTGTAACTCATATTATCTGATATAATATTATTAGACCAGTTAGTATTATTGACAATGTCTAAAATTCTGTCAAAGAAGGGGGTTATTTAATTGCGTGTCGTTTTTACGGAAAGCCTCCTCTTTCTTGGGAATGATCTGGTTGTTAATATTGTGAGTCTATATTATTAATGGTGAATAATTATTGTAAGATTGAAAATGTGTTGATTAAAGATAAATGATATGTGGTAGTTATTTGTTCAATTTTTGGGGTTTGTTATGAAGCGTTTGTTGTAAGTTTGACTGATTATTCTATGGGACCCACCACTTGCCAATTCGTCAACCGTCGGCAGAAATTTTCAGAATTTTTTTTTTATATAAAACAAAAAACTTTTATATTATATATAAAGTTATTTGTTTTATTAGAATATTTTATTGCATAATAAAAATCAGACAAGAATAGTGAGTTGCCCGTGAATCTTCAAAACTGTTCGTCCGTGAATATTTCTTAAATAGTACGCTGTCATTCTCCTATAAATAGGTTGCTCAGTTGAGCAATGAAACTCACACCAGAATCAAAATTTTCTTATTTTATAAAATTGTGCATATTTCTTTTGAGTATAAAGATACTTTGAGTGTAACCTATAGTGCAAGATTTTTTCAAGATAATCTCTTTTATACCAGTCAGATCTAGTCTCCTACTAAGGTAAGGGGTATCATTTCTTTTATACTCGTATGTAATATCATTTGCTTTCATATCCGTAAGTAATATTATTTTACTTTATACTCACAAGGGGGTGTCATTTTATTCCATGTATTAACTTGTGGGAATAACTTGACTATGCGAACTATCGCATATTTGGTGAATAACCCTTCGTATTCATTCTTTATTAGTCTTTTAATGAAATGATCTGTCTACGCGGATTACCGCATGACACTTTATTTCATACTCGTATGTAATATCATTTTCTTTCATACTCGTAAGTGAGATTATTTTCTTTCATATTCGTATGAAATATCATTTCTTTTGTACTCGTCAAAGGATATCATTTTCTTTCATATTTCTCCATTTATGGTAAGAAATTATTATTTGTTACCATAACCTTATTATTAAATGGTGAAAATCCCTGAAATTAGTAGAATATCCTTAATAGTTTGTGCTTCATCTAATATTTTTACCAGCATCTTTCTATTGAATTTTTATCGTTATCTTTAAAATATGAATCTTGAATGTCATTCTTGAATTTGACTCCACATTTTGGTTATCATGTTGGCAATTCGAACATTCTTGGTCTCTGGATAAATTTAATTATAAATCTCTAATATTTATTCTTATTCTTGATCGTATGGTTTTTTATTGTTTATATTCATCCTCTATATTATTGTCATAATCCTCAGACTTAAATTGTGGTTAAAGTTCTCTTTAGCCCGTAGTGTAAAGATGAACTGGTGATTGACATGATTATGATCAGGAACTATGTATTGGTATATTCATGACCTTTGGTGTTACAGACAAAGGCTTGTGGTGAAAGTTCTTTTTGGCCCGTAGTGCAAAGATGGACTGGTGTTTGGCATGATCATGACCATTGGTGTTACAAATGAATATCTTTGGCCCGTAGTGTAAAGATAAACTGTTGATTTAGATGATCATAAACATGAACTGTTGATTGGTGTTACAGGGATAAAATATCGATGATGAACTTCTAAATTGTAGAAGATAGTAGACATTATAGTCTACTTAACTCTTCTAATGAATTGCCTGTTCTGCTGTAGTTATTGTTGAAAACTTTATATTATCCTTAAATCTCTGATTTATTACTGTTGAAGGCTAAAACTAATTTATTTTTCATTATCTTAGTCATGATATTCTTTACTGGGCTATTTGTGCTCACCCTTTTCCTTTTTATTCTATTGTTCTCCTCAAGAAATGAGAGTGTAGCTGGGACTAGCCGGGGAATGGAGTAATGGTCCGAGACTGTAGAAATATCTTAATACATTATGAAATAGTGTGACAATAATCGTATTGAGAATTTAAGTTGGTTGTGATTATTGTTGTACTAGTTTCTGTACAATATTTGTATTGAAACTCACAGTATGTGTGTTGTCGTATTTTGCACGACAGTTTAATAGTTGTAAATTGGGAAATTTGTATTTGGATTTTGTAGTTTGTATTTTGGCGACTCAAAATGGGTTGTGAACCTATTTTGAAGGCGTCACATTTATAACATCCCGTAATAATATTTTGGTATTGAATATAATAAATTAAGTTTCATTCTTAATTCTCTTTATAATCGGTATAAATTTGTCATCATATATAACATCTCATAATATTTTTTTTGGAATTAAGCAAATTGTTCTTCTGTTCTACTTAATCGAGCTAAGCTCAAGTCTTTTGTTTATAATACTTGGAACTTAACACTTAGTTGGACTAACACACTTACAGCTTGTTCGGCAACAACTTATAAGTTGGTTAAACCAATTTATAAGTTGTTTTTTACTATTCAAGTGTTTGGGGTAACTTAAAAATGACTTATAAGTTAGTTTTGATAAGTAATAAATTTTGACTTATTAAAAAATAATTTATAAGTCACTTTAAAATAAATAAGTTTGACCGAATGTAAAGATTTTATCCTTATTGTAATAATTTTTACATTTTATTTTAACTTATAAATTATTTTAGTCAAATACCTTTACATTTTATTTTAACTTAATTTTTGACTTGTAAGTCAAAAGAGTGTCAAACACTTTTATTTATAAGTAACCACTTAATACGACTTATAAGTCATTTTAAATTTAAACTTATAAGTCATTTTAAAATAAATCATCCAGAACAAGCCCTTTTAATCAAGTTAGAGATCAAGTTTTTTTGCGCTTATAAAACCTCAAAAACAACCCAAATCTTTAAACAAATGAAGTCAGTCAGTTAAATTTTGTTCACCAATAATTCAGTTCATTTATGCATACGATAAATTATCATCTAGTTACAATAATTTTTCTACAATATTTTATAAGTTTTTATTTTATAAGAGTTTAGTATTTTACTATATTCTTAAAAACTGAAAAACTTATTATAAGCATAAGCATAAACATAATACCAAGTACAAACACTACAAAAATCAGAAATGCAAAATCACTGAAAGAGACGAAAGGATAAAAAAAAGAAAATAAAATAAAACTCCTAATAAAAAACATACAGTACAAATTAAGATTATAAAACGCCGTCGGATAAACCCACCACCCAAAATCAAAGTTAAGAGGAAGAAGTCTTTGCAATCTTAGCGGCCTCAAGATCCGCAGCTTGTTTAAGCAAATTCTCATCGCCGTCCTCAAGCACCATCTGAATCGGCGCCGACCCCAGCCCGTCGGCGATCGCCAGCATAATCTTCTTCAACTCGCTCCTAAATTCCTCAATATCCACCGTGCCGCTATTGTCGCCGTCGAATTTCTCGAAGATCGAGTCATATAACCGCGTCAGCTCTTCCGGCGTCGTCGCTACATCGACGCCGAAGTGCGTCTCCAACAGCCGAAACGACTCGAAGGCCTTGCGCATCTCCGATCGCGATAAAACGCCGTCGTTGTTCAGATCTAGCGCAGCGAACCGCTCGTCGACGCTCTTCTGGAACTGAGCCTCTTCGGCGACGAAATCTCGAACCGTGGAACCGTCGATTATCACTACTCCCATATCTGATTTTCTTTCTCTCCCTAGAAACTGAAATTGAAATTGAAATTGAAATGAATCAGATCAATGATTAATTGTGGGGTGGCGAAGTGAAGTTGGTAGAATTAATTCTGGACCATAGTTTTTCGAGACATGTTTTTTGGGTGGATAACTTTAGGAAAATGATAGGGGAGGTCACGTGGCATATTTGGTGTCATGAGAGGTGATGACTCATGATCTTGTAATCTAGTATTCTGCCTTGGTTCAAGTACCAATTTTAGACTATAAATTTATATGTACATTCAATTTCAAAATAATTATAAAAGTATCTCTTTCTATTCTTTTTATAACATTTTTTAATTTTTTTCTTAATATTAATTTTTCCTTTGCGAATATATTCAGATGGCGTGTATATAAATATATTCTAAAAATTATAAATATTAAAGTAAAATTCGATTATAGTGATAACAAATCATCCATAAATTTTAGAGTTTTTTGTTGTATTAGTTATAGTAAATTAATTATGTGCATTATGTGACAACACAAATTTATTTTTCAAATAATATAATTTTCATTAGAATGTTTACAAAATTTGCTCGAGAAGACAAATGAATATAGACAACATAGAATTGTTGAAGACTCACACCTGAGTATTTAGTAATGTGATTTTTGTTATTTTAATTTAGTATTAAGTTTTGATATAATTTTTTTTATTTATTATGATCAGCTTTTTATATAGTTTTTCTAATTTAATATTCAATCCTTCTAATTTATATATAATTTTTAAAAATTCAAAGCTTAGTAGAAACCTAAAAGCCTAGATTGAAAAATTTGTGTTTAAGTCGGAATCTATTGCATGATTAACGAACTCAAGGAATCTTATAAGAAATAAAATTGTTGTAAAATACTATGTTATTATTATGATAAAATTAGAAAGTAAAGTTGTAAGATCCCGACTTTTATGAAATAAAAATTTATTTTTTTCTTTATAATTCTAAACAGTAAAGTGCTTAAATGATATAATGTTATAGTTAAGGGTGATATATGCAAATTATTAGATAAACAATATGTCGGGGAGTATTCCTTTTGTCAGGAAATATTCTTTCTGTCGGAGAATATTATCTTCGATAAAGTACGACGGTGCCGAAATAACCAATCATTGGTGGAGCCCATAACGACAAATTGTCGGATACAAAAAATGACAGTGTTAATATTTTTATACAAATTGTCAACGGTACTACCACCTGCAACTGTTGAAATACCCGGTAATAAAAGAATAGTAGCACGCGTTATTCCACAGTAGAACGCGTTATTACACAGTAGTACGCAGTATTGCACAATATTTCATATTATTGATTCAATAATTGATATAGTAGCAATTGCACAGTATTTTGATACAATAATTGTTACAGGAATATCTGCATAGTATTTTATATTATTTGTCATGACACTGTAACTCATATTATTTGATATGATATTATTAGGTCAGTTAGCATTATTGATAATTTCTAGAAATTCTATCAAGGAAATGAGTTATTTAATTGCGCCATTTCTACGGAAAGCCTCCTCTTTCTTAGAAATGATATAGTTGTCAATATTATGAGTCTATAATATTATTGGTGAATAATTGTTGTAAGATTTAAAATGTGTGAATAAAAGGGTTGTTGATTACAATTAAGTATAATTGTGGATATATATGCCCAACAGATGAATAGAGGCGTATTTTGGTTACACCAAATGTTAATTATTCTGTAGGACCCACCACACATTTAATCAGTAACACTTTATCACCTAATTCCTCTGTGGGATCCACCACTTATCTAACCATTCTCCCATTCTCCCTCCTAAGTCAAAGTTTTAGCCACTCACCGCACACACACACACCTTTTCCTTTTCTTTAAAGTTTGGCAGATTAGGATTTATTTTCAATGAGTGACTCCTCAATGGCAAAATTTTCAAATAAGTATATTAATGGGTTTAGCAACCCGTGATTAAATTCCGTAATTAACGGACGCATGTCCCCTAAACATTGCTTATAAAAGGATGCATCTTCAGACGATGAAAAACCACACCATCATAATACAAAACCTCTTCTAATATTGTGAGTATATTTCTTTTGAGCGTAAGGATACTTCGAGTGTAGCTAATGGTGCAAAATTTCCTTAAGATAATCTCCTTTGTACTAGTCAAATCTAGTATCTTACTATGGTAAGGGATGTCATTTTATTCATAACTCGTAAGTGGTATCATTTATTTTGTACTCATAAGGAATATCATTTCTTTCATAATCATAAAAGATATCATTTTATTTCATATTTCTTCATTTATTGTATTATTATTCGTTTTCATAACCTTATTATTAAATGGTAAAAATTCCTAAAATTAATATAATATTCTTAATAGTTTGTGCTTCATCTAATATTATTTTACCTGAATTTTTCTATTGAAATTTTAATTATTATCTTTGAAATATGAATCTTGAATGTCATTCTTGAATTTGACTCCACATTTTAGTCATCGTGTTGACAATTTGGACATTCTTGATTTCTGGATAAATTAAATTACAATATCTAATATTTATTCTTATTGTTGATCTTATTGTTTTGTTTCTATTCATCCTTTATATCATTGCTATAATCCTCAGACTTAAATTGTGGTGAAAAGTTCTCTTTGACTTATAGTGCAAAAATGAACTGGAGATGGACATGATTATGACCAGGAACTGTGTATTGGTATAATCCTGACCTTTGATGTTACAGGTAAGGGCTTGTGGTGAAAGTTCTTTTTGGCCCGTAGTGCAAAGATGGACTGGTGTTTGGCATGATCATGACCATTGGTGTTATAAATAAATATCTTTGGGCCGTAGTGCAAAGAATAACTGTCGATTTGGATGATCATAAACATGAACTGTTGATTGGTGTTACACGGATAAAATAATGATGGCGAATTTTTCAAAAAAAAAGGAAGAAGATAGTAGACATTATGTTCTATCTAACTCTTCTAATGGATTGTTTATTTCGCTGCAGTTACTGTTGAAAACTTATATTATATTTAAATCTCTGATTTATCATTGTTGAAGGATATAGACAATTTATTCTTTATTATCTTAGTCATGATATTTTTTACTGGGCTATTTGTGCTCACCCTTTTCCTTTTTATTCCATTGTTCTCCTCAAGAAATGAGAGTGTAGCTGGGACTGGCCGGGGAATGGAGTGATGGTTCGAAACTGTAGAAATATTTCAATACATTATAAAATAGTATGACAATAATTGTATTGAGAACTTAAGTTGGGTGTAAACATTGTTGTACTAGATACGGTACAATATTGAGACTCACAGTGTGTGTGTTTTCGTATTTTGCACGACAAATCAATAGTTGTAAATGATAAAATTTGTATTTGTATTTGAATTTTGTAGTATGTATTTTGGCGACTTAAAATGGATAATGTGGACCCATTTTGGGGGCGTCACAAAAGTTTACTCATGCATTAGTTTATTTCGATATATATATAAATATATATATATATATATATATATATTTATATATGAAGCTTTCCAATACTAATTACTATTTAGTGATAATATTTTTTATATATTATTGCTATGTATTTATGTAGGAATAGATTTTTTTTGAAATAATGAGTTAACATTATGATTTTAAATTTTAAAAATTAACTAAATTTTAATTACTAATATATAAGTTAGAATTGATTTTATAATATTAATAAACTAAAGATCTTTTATGTGAAATAGAATTGATAATTTAAGTTTAATCGTTAATATATTTTGTAATATATATAATATATTTATTAAAATTAATTATTATTTAATCATAATATTTTTTTTAATATTTTTAGTGTATAATTATTTAGAGTTCAAAGTTGAGTAAAAAGCTAAAAGTAAAATTTTAAGCATGATTTTTCAGGTAGAATTTTTTGTATGACTAATTAAGTAACTAAATGACTCTTGTAAAAAATAAAATTGTTGTAAAACAATAAGTTAATATTTAGTCATATTATTTTCTATTATTCTGAATATATATATATATTTCTAAAATCTTAATATATATCCCTAATATATATATATTCAGAGTTTAAAGTTGAGTAAAAGCCTAAAATGTAAGATCCCGAATTTTATAAAAAGAAAACTTATTTTTTTTATGATTATTATTCTAAACAGTAAGTGTTTAATTAATAAAATGTTATAGTTAAGGATGATATATGCAAATTATCAGATAAACAGTATTTCGGGGAATATTTTTTTTGTCGAAAAATATTCTTTCTGTCAAGAAATATTATATTCGGTACCGTACGATGTCGCCAAAATAACCAATCATTAGTAGACCCCACAATAACTAATTGACGAATATTGAAAACGACAGTATTAATATTTTTGTCAACGGTACTATCACCTGCAACTGTTGAAATACCCGATAATAAAAGAAAGTAGCACGCATTATTCCATAGTAGTACGCGGTATTCCACAGTAGTACGCGGTATTGCACAATATATCATATTATTGATTCAATAATTGATATAATAGCAATTGCATAGTATTTTGATTTAATAATTGTTATAGTAACATCTGCATAGTATTTTATATTATTTGTCATGACACAGTAACTCTTATTATTTGATATGATATTATTAGACAAGTTAACATTATTGGAAATGTCTAGAATTGCATAGTATTTTGATTCAATAATTGTTATAGTAACATCTACATAGTATTTTATATTATTTGTCACGACACAATAACTAATAGTATTTGATATGATATTATTAGACAAGTTAACATTATTGGCAATGTCTAGAAGTTCTGTCTAAGAAAAGGATTATTTAATTGCGCACTGTGTATACGGAAGACCCTCTCTTTCTTGTGAACAATCTGGTTGTCTATATTGTGAGTCTATAATACTAAATTGTTTAAGTATCCTTGGAGATTTAACCTTTGGTGCCTTAGAATATCTAAGGTAATGACCATTGTCTTAATTATTTATTACTTCCAAGGTGACACTCTACGAATATATTGGAATATCCATTTTTTTCTTACGTTGGAGTTATTATGCAAAATTTGTTAATAATATATTAGTGGTCTATCCGTCAATATTCTTACTTTTAAATCAGACAACTTATTCAGGGGAAGGTATCTTATTTATCAGATTTTTTAAAAGATGTGCACGTGTTTCCTTTTTGATTTTGGCAGCTTGTAAATTGTATACAATGGGTGGGCCCTTATGTGCTAAAATTTTCAAATGATAGGTTTTTTTTTTTGGCAACTTATATTTTATTTTACAATGGGTGGGCCCTTATGTGCTAAGAGTTATGTTGATCTTCATCAAAGGAACAATAAATTTAATGACGGAGACCATGTATTTTTACGTATTGCTCCATAGAAAGGAGTTACGAGATTCAGAAAGAGAAAAGCTTAAAACTCGATTTATTGGTCCATTTGAAATCCTCGACCGAGTAGGAACTGTGGCCTATAGACTCGCCTTATCGCTAAACATGTCTTATGTTCATAACGTCTTTCATATATCAATGCTATGAAAATATGTGAAAGACCCGAACCACATTATTGAATTAAAATCAGACGAGATAGTAGATGATTTAACGTATGAGGAGGTACCTGTCAAGATCTTGGATAAGAAGGAACAAGTTCTACGCTCAAAAGTTATACCCCAAGCCAAAGTTTTATGGTGAAATCATGATATAGAGGAAATGACTTGGGAGTTAGAATCTGAAATGAGAGCAAGGTATCCTCACCTCTTCGAGATGCCAGGTACGTACGTCAATTTTAAGGACGAAATTTCATAAGGAGGGGAAATTGTAAGATCCCGACTTTTATGAAATGAAAGTTTATTTTCTTTATGATTATTATTCTAAATAGTAAGTGTTTAATTGATAAAATGTTATAGTTAAGGGTGATATATACAAATTATCAGATAAACAGTATGTCGAGGAATATTCTTTTTGTCGGGAAATATTCTTTCTGTCGAGAAATATTACATTCGGTACCGTACGACAACGCGAAAATAACCAATCATTGGTAGATCCCACAACAACTAATTGTCGGATACTGAAAACAACAGTATTAATATTTTTGTCAACGGTACTATCACCTGCAACTGTTGAAATACCCGGTAATAAAAGAACAGTAGCACGCGTTATTCCACAGTAGAACGCGTTATTCCACAGTAGTACGCGGTATTCCACAGTAGCACAAGATATTGCACAATATTTCATATTATTAATTCAATAATTGATATAGTAGTAATTGCATAGTATTTTGATTCAATAATTGTTACAATAATATCTACATAGTAGTTTATATTATTTGTCACGACACAGTAACTCATATTATTTGATATGATATTATTAGACAAGTTAACATTATTGGCAATGTCTAGAAGTTCTGTCAAGAAAAAGAGTTATTTAATTGCGCGTTGTGTATACGGAAGACCCTCTTTTTCCTGGGAACAATCTAGTTGTCAATATTGTGAGTCTATAATATTAAATTATTTAAGTATCCTTGGAGATTTAACCTTTGGTGCCTTAGAATATCTAAGGTAATGACCCTTGTCTTAATTATTTATTACTTCCAAGGTGACACTCTACGAATATATTGGAATATCCATTTTTTTTCTTACGTTGGAGTTATTATGTAAAATATGTTAATAATGTATTAGTGGTCCATCCGTCAATATTCTTACTTTTAAATCAGATAGTTTATTCAAGGGAAAGTCCCTCATTTATCAGATTTTCTAAAAGATGTGCACGTGTTTCCTTTTTGATTTTGGCAGCTTGTAAATTGTTTACAATGGGTGGGCCCTTATGTGCTAATATTTTCAAATGATAGGTTTTCTTTTGGCAGCTTGTATTTTATTTTACAATGGGTGGCCCTAATTTGCCAAAGTTTTCAAGATGTGTATTTGCTTTATTTTAGCAACGCGTGCTGAGAATTATTTCCTAAATGCTTCCAAACTTCTTCCCAATTTCTTCACCTACCACTTCTTCCATTGGTTAATTTTAAATGGGTGGGACCCGCAATTGATTTCTTTAAACTTTTCTTGTTTAGGGTACTGATGACCTGTGATTATATGTTTCCCAACCTTGCTTATAAAAAGAATGCACCTTAAGAAGATGAGATACACCATAAACACAAAACTCTTCTACAATAATATTGTGAGTATTTCTTTTGAGTATAAAGATACTCTGAGTGTTACGAATTGTACCATAATTTCTTCAGTTTATCTCTTTTATACAGTTAAATCTAGTCTCTTACTAAGGTAAGGAATGCCATTTTCTTCATAACTCATAAGTGGTATCATTTCTTTTGTACTCGTAAGGGATATCATTTTCTTTCATGCTCATCCATTTATGGTAAGAAATTATTATTCGCTTCTAAAACATTATTATTAAATGTTAAAAATTCTTGAAATTAGTAGAATATCCTTAATAGTTTGTGCTTCATCTTATATCTTTTCACCTAAATCTTCCTATTGAATTTTTTAATCGTTATCTTTGAAATATGAATTTTGAATATCATTCTTGAATTTGACTCCACATTTTGCTCATCATGTTGACAATTTGGATATTCTTGGTTTCTGGATAGATTAAATTACAAATCTTTAATATGTATTCTTATTCTTGATCTCATTGTTTTTATTATTTCTATTCATCCTTTATATCATTGTTATAATCCTCTGACTTAAATTGTGGTGAAAAGTTCTCTTTGAGCCGTAGTGCAAAGATGAACTAGAGATTGGCATAATTATGACCGGGAACTGTGTATTAGTATATTCATGACCTTTGGTGTAACAGGCAAAGGCTTGTGGTGAAAGTTCTATTTGGCCCGTAGTGCAAAGATGGACTGGTGTTTGGCATGATCATGACCATTGGTGTTATAAATAAATATCTTTGGCCCGTAGTGCAAAGATAAACTGTTGATTTGGATGATCATAAACATGAACTGTTGATTGGTGTTACAAGGATAAAATAATGATGGTGAATTTTTCAAAAAAAAAAGAAGAAGATATTAGACATTATGTTCTATCTGACTCTTCTAATGGATTGCTTGTTCGCTGCAGTTACTGTTGAAAACTTATATTATCTTTAAATCTCTTATTTATTACTGTTGAAGGTTAAAGCTAATTTATTTTTTATTATCTTAGTCATCATATTTTTTACTGGCTATTTGTGCTCACCCTTTTCCTTTTTGTTCTATTGTTCTTCTTAGAAAATGAGAGTGTAGCTGGGACTAGCCGGGGAATAGAGTGATGGTTCGAGACAGTAGAAGTATCTCAATACATTATAAAATAATGTCAATAATTGTATTGATAACTTAAGTTGGGTGTGATTATTGTTATACTAGTTTCGGTTCAATATTTGTATTGAAACTCACAGTATGTGTATTGTCGTATTTTGCACGACAGTATAATAGTTGTAAATAGGAAAATTTGTATTTGGATTCTGTAAGATGTATTTTGGCGACTCAAAATGGGTTGTGTGGACCTATTTTGGGGGTGCCACATAAAAAGTAAAATCTTAGAGATGATTTGTATGACTAATTAATTAAAGGATCTATAAAAAAATAGAATTGTTGTTAAATAATAAGTTACTTTTAAGTTTTTTAGAATTATAAATAGTGTTTTAGTTCTAGTTAAATTCTAGTGAGAAACCAAAACATGAGACGAAGACCATAAAATCAAGTTTTATTTTACTATATATTTATATAGATGTTGCATTTGCCCACAAACAAGACACTAGAGTTAAAAATGTAACTTTGCTATAACCTATACAGAAAAAATTATAAAACGTATCAATAATATGTGATGTGACAACTCCACTCTAATCGAATCCGTTAAAGTAGTAGTCTACTGATGAAGACTTTATTATTATAAGGAAGTATTATTTTCATATGTAATTTTGATATTTTCACATGGTCTTCTCTCGCTGTAGACACCCAAATTTTGCGTTTCCTTCTACTAACCATGACAGGAGGGCGAAATCGTCAATTGAACCGGCTTGCGGGAGCCAAGGAGCGGGCACAAGGGCGAGCGCCCGGTCCCGCCGCAATGTTTTGGGCAACCCAAGTTTACGTGACAATAAAGCCGTCCGAGGCAGGCATTTCCGAATGAGGTAGCACGTCTCCCGGAAATTTCCGGACTGCAGAATACGAGCCTGTCAGCGAAAACCGACGTTGCGGTACGAAAATCGAGGCGTGGCACGAAAATCGAGAAAGTCAAGCCCGCCAGCCGCGGATAGATCTGCGGCCAAGTGGGTGCGCCAGCACGAAAACCGGGAAATCAGCACTCAGCAGCTGAGTGCGATGGGAGGCGTGCCAGCTGGCCAGCCGCAGATCTATCTGCGGCCAGCCGCAGATAGATCTGCGGCTGGCTCTGGCCAGCCTATTTAAGCCAGCTTCGGCAGCATACAGGAGGTTCAGCGAATTTTGGGAAAGAGGAAGAATTTCAGCGGAAAACAGCAGCAAAAGATCGGAAATTGAGAGGAAAAAGAGGGAAATTTTGCAATCAAATAGGAAGAAAAGAGAGAAAAAAGGAGAGAGTTCAATTCTTTTGATTTTGATTGTATCAATACACTCCTTATTCAATTCAAATACATCAAGTTTACATCCATTTGGATATCAATTGCAAGGTGAAATCTCTTTTGTGATATCAATTTCTATCATATCATTTGATCAAATTAGATGTAATTTTTCATGTAATTTATTGATTGAACAGTGAATTAGGGATTGTGAGTGAAGTTTCCATCGGAATGAAACTCTTCCTAATAACCCGATGATATTCGTTCATTAATTTCTTTGTTTGTTTTAAGGTGTTATGTTTGGTATCAATTCCTTTAAATCGTTGTTTTAGGATGCCTTGGTATTGTTAGATTATCCGGGTTGGTTTAGTTTCTTGTAATATCCGATTGTTTGTGGATACTTGGTTGTGAGCCTAGGAAAGCGACCCCGGGGTCCCAATCCGATGATGGACATATCTTGGTGTAAGAAGTAGAGATGACGTAGTTCTCATTGTAAATATGTAATCGTTGGGCCTTAAAACGACGCTAAGGCGAGAATCGTGCTTAAGGCCCCGAAATAGTGAAATTTGTGATTGTTGGCGTTCGGGGATATTTTGATGGCTTACATGCCCATGAATAGCCCGACGCGTGTTTATGTTCGATTTGAATTATGACACGAAATTGATTTCAAAGCTAAATGATAAGATTTTCATAAAATCAATCAAAGTAGGGTATTAGAATCACGAGGTTAAAATTTGAGAAACGTTAATGAAATGTCGATTCATATCTAACGAGAAAGCTAAAGAAAAATCGTTTTCCAAAACAACACACGAAATGATTTTATAAATAATTGACGTTTTATTAAATCTTTGTGCATAGGGTGAAAGAGATCCTAGAAATTGCCCATCATTTTATGAAAGCAACGTATAGATCTCGATTCCTATTTTGACGAAGGTTTAAAACTCTTGTTTTGTTAAAACGACGCTTAACGAAAATCTCATAGTTTTGATAATTAAAATCAAACCTTTCTCATAAAGCTTTCTCGTGTATGCCGAAAAGACATTCCGAAGCATTCTCAAAGTAAAACACGATTTTCCCTAAAATCCAAATGATTCTTTCATACAAACTCACCACAACATTCACATAAGCACACATACACACACACGCACGCACACACACACACACATTTCATAAATTAAAGGATAGGAGAAGCATCAAGATTGCGGTAACCGTGTTTCACGGAAGTCGAGGGGTGCCTAACACCTTCCCCTCACTTAAACAAGCCCCCGAATTCTATGAATCTCGATTCGCAGACCAATTAATTCGGAGTCACATATGAGCCAGCGATTTATAAAACACGAAAATTCGGATGAGTTGGTACATCCATTTCAAATATACCAACTGGCGACTCTGGTTAATTGGCTCATCATAAAAACGATCTTTCAAAACCCCGTCGACATCAATGCCGACCTTTTCCAAACGTCATCTAAACCAAAAGGCTAAAATAGGGAAAGATAGGACGAGAAAAAACCGGCGTCGACAGCTGGCGACTCTGCTGGGGAAATTAGAGGGCTTAAGCCGCATTGAATCTTGATGCTATTCTATCCTTTAAAAAATTCATGAATATGTGTGTGCATGCGATATTTTGATCTTTTGTGTTTTTGTTGTGTGAATGCGTGTTTTGTCCAATGAATGAATGATTGAATGGAATGGCTTTACTTTAAAGAAATCATTTGCATACGGTGAGGACGATGAATGTGAATGTATGTTGAGAGAGTACCTCCTCCTGAGGCGAACCTGTCGGTTGCTTATTACTGGACTCGATGGGGCTGCTCCCCGGAGATGGCTCAGGAAACGCACCACTCAAATCCGCTCCAATCGAAAGGGCTCAAACGAGTAGATTGCGAAGATTTGGGAACCTTCATGCCGAAAAAGCCCGTGAGAGTAACCCTAGGATAGGTCATCCTCAGAATAACCCAACGCAGGAAAAGTCTCTTCATGCCTTTTTACGTTTATATGTCTAAATGTCATGATCTCATTCAATATTCATACATCCCTTTTTCTATGTCGAAAGAGATTACTAACCGCTGTGAATTGCAGGGAATAGTTGGGGGAGCATAATAAAGCATGTTTAGCATTGGTTATGGCACTAAAGGACTACTAACTTTCTCTTTTGCAGGGAAAGATTAAAGAACCCCAAAACACAAAAAATTTATAGCTTTAGCATGCATCCATGTTTTCAGTTCCCCAGGACTAAACTTCGAACCATTTGTCTCTGTAGGATTGCTCCTCAAACCCGTTCGCAGTCTAAGAAAGCCCAGGTCTCTACATCTGAAATGGCTGATCTTCCTAACCATAATTCCATATCTCGGGAGGAGTTTGATGATTTTAAAAGACAGATGATGGAAATGGCCACAATGTTAAGGGAACAGTTCTTAATCAGACAGGATCCGGTAAGCCAGGGATCGCATAATACTCCACCACCAGGGGATGATCAGAGTCCTCCTAAAAATGGTACAAACTTGCTTAAAGAGGACCAACCCCGACTCAAGGACGAGCCAGTCATCCCAAAGGCCGTTCCCATACCTAGCAGGACAGTGATTACTATCCCAGAGGAAGGGGACCATGACGACCTTCGGAGAAAAATGAAATACATGGAGGAAACCATCCAATCTCTAAAGGGCATAGGCTCCCTGGGCAGGGTTATTTACTCAGATTTATGTGTTTTCCCCCGGGGCCAAGATATCCAGAAAAGTTCAAAGTTCCCGAGTTTGAAAAATACAATGGAAAGGGAGACCCCTATACACACTTGAAAATATACATTGGAGAACTCGGGGCTTATGCCGAAGACGAGGGGTTAAGAATGCAGCTATTTCAGAAAAGCTTAACAGGGGAGGCAAGAGTATGGTATGCCCGCCTCGACAACGCCCGAATCCACAACTGGGAGGAATTGGCCCATACCTTCTTAACCCAATACAGCTTTCAGGCCCAGATGGCTCTTGACAGGTACCAAATGACAAAGGTTAAAAAACAGCCTAGGGAATCCTTTAGGGAATATGCGCAAAGATGGAGGGGCATGGCTGCCCAGGTAACTCCCCCGATGAGCGAATCAGAGATGGTAATGACCTTTGTAGACATTCAGGAGGCACCGTATTATGAGAGGGTCATCTCAGGGATTGGAAGACCTTTTGCGGAAATGATTAAACATGGAGAGATGGTTGACATGGGGTTGAAATCGGGTAAAATCCGGGATCTTACTGCTTTAGAAACTGCTGCCGAGCAAATACAGAATGGAAACTATGGTAGCACTTCCCGGAGAGTCCAAA
Source organism: Aralia elata (assembly GCA_034770075.1). Taxonomy (NCBI): domain Eukaryota; kingdom Viridiplantae; phylum Streptophyta; class Magnoliopsida; order Apiales; family Araliaceae; genus Aralia; species Aralia elata. The sequence continues at coordinate 40,094,683 of CM068385.1, forward strand.
AGAGGAAGGAAGAGGATGTCTCCCTCATCCTACAAGGGTCATCCAGAAAAGCAGAAAACCATCTTCCGGTACAGGCACAGCGGGGAGGGCAATCCCGACAGCCCAATTTCACAGATCAAAGAGCAGAGGGGCGAAGAAGATATGAGGCCTCGCAAAACCGAGTATTCACCCCGCTCGGGGAGCCGCTTGAACGAGTATTAGCGGTATTAGTAGCCCAAAAGAAGATTGTTGGTTTGGCCCCCCGAGTGACCCAAAGGGTAGAAGGTTTGACCCGAGCAAGCGGTGTGCATACCACTCCAGTTCCCCTGGCCATGATACACAGGATTGCTGGACGTTAAAGCATCGAATCCAAAACCTGATTGACAGTGGAGAGATTGTGGTGGAACAGCCGGATTCCCCGAATGTTAAGGCAAATCCCCTACCAAGACATGATGGAGGGGGAGTCAATGCGACGGAGGCAAGTGAGGCGGGGGAGCCGCCAAGGTTGAACTATGTGCAGAAAATTGAGGAAATGGTCAACGTAATACATGGTTATGAGAATGCGAGGGTAACACCCATCAGGTTGATAGGGGTCAATACGAATAACATAGAGGGGACCTATCAAGTTGACAGCTCCGAGGCCCATCATTTTTGCTGCAAGGCCACAACTCCCTATCAGTAGTCCTGAAGACTGTACCCTGGAATTATGGGGGAATACCAGAGGAAGCGGCCAGTTGTGCTTCCGTGACGACCAAGGGGAACCCCTTATATCTTCCCGGGCGAGTCCTTGAGAGCCAAAAGAGAAAAAATGAAGAGGTTTCCGAGGAAAGGGCCATAGAGTTTTTGAAAAGGATGGATCACCCAGAAATGAGGGGGATCCAGATTTTAAATGAGGAATCAACCCTAACATCAGTCATGGATTTGGTGTTGTCATCCAGTGAGCATTGCAAAACCCTGATGAAGGTTCTGGAGGAAGCATTTGTGCCCAAAGAAATTAGTGAGGGGGATTTTGGCCAGCTGGTAGGCCACTTATTGGAAACCGATGCCATATCCTTCACGGATGAGGACATTCCCAAAGAGGGAAGGGGGCACCGAAAACCGCTACACATCGCGGTAATCTCCTCAGGATATGTCATGAATGGGGTGCTGATCGACGGGGGATCGGCATTGAATATATGTCCTCTCAGTACGCTGAAGAAAATGAACATCAGTCCCAAGCGCCTGCGGGCCAGTCATGTGGTGGTTCGGGCTTTTGACGGATCCCGGAGGGACACCATCGGGGAGATAGAATTGCCAGTGGAGATAGGACCCTGTACTTTTGATATCTCCTTCCAAGTCCTGGATATCACGGCAAGCTACAACCTGCTGTTAGGGAGGCCGTGGATACACATGGCCGGGGCAGTTCCTTCCACGCTCCATCAACAAATCAAGTTGATCATCGATGGGAATCTGGTAACAATCTCGGCCGAATGTGATGACCCTTCTCCTCCCAGGGGTGGCCTACCAGTAATCAATGTGGATGAGTCAGCGGCGCCTGCCAGCTTTCAAGCACTAGAGATTAGCACTCCCCATTATAGATGCCTGGGGGCTCCAGCTGTGAAACCAAGGGTCTCTCCGGAACTCACCTTTGTGGCAAAGGAAATGATTAAAATGAACTTCCAACCTGGACAGGGACTAGGGAAAAGCAGTCAGGGAATCACCAAACCCATCCACCTACCACAGCAGATAGGCAAAGCAGGATTGGGGTACCATGTGGGCGCGGTACGGGGACACCGTCAGGGTGCGACTCCGATTCGACTAGTTGGCAGTCCAGCGACCAAAGTCGACGATAAGCAGGGGATCAGCGGACCTGTGATTGGGGCAGGGAATGAAGAGTTAACCCCCACACGTAATGAGTCGGCCCGGAGGGAAAGTTTCCTGCAGGAGGTCGCAAAAGAGTTTGAAACCAAATGCTACATCCCCGGACAATCAACAAGCAGTAAGGAGGGGACGAATATTATCATACCATCGGGAGCCCAACAAGTTGTGCCTGTCATCGATTGGGCAGGACTGATTATTCCTGGAGAGGGTATGGAGGAGGATTCAGGCGACGTATCCGTAATCATCGGGGAGGTGTCCGATGTGAGGCCCTCCTTCATCCAGCGCATTTCAGCTGACCTGACCATCGACAATTGGACCCAGAAACCCGTGATATCCAAACAGGGGTAAAACTCGACGTCAGGGTGATTGACCCCAGATGATGGGGGAATGAAGAAGTTTATTTTTGTTGTTGTTTTAATTCTGCATCATTATGTCGTTTCTTCTTGTTATTTGAAAATGCGATCATCGTGAAAAAATGATTTATATATGACAAGCATTTTGTTTCATGTCAGGTGTACCAATTTGAGTAATCCTTGCCTAACAAATGGTCTTTCAAATTTGAATGATGATTATGATTTTGACATTGAGCTGGATTTCGATTTAATGGGCATTGAACAAGACGAGACAGATTACGACGACGCACCTGATGAGATCAAAGGATGGGTCGAGGATAAACCCAAACCCAACTTGGACCAAACCATCACCATTGATATTGGAACCCCTGACCAGCCAAAGGAACTCAAGATAGGGACGGACCTTACCCCCAGCCAAAAAGCCGAAATGACTGAGTTGCTAAAACAATATGAGGATGTCTTCGCCTGGTCTCATGAGGATATGATTGGCTTGTCCACCGACATTGTGGTACACCGATTACCCATCAAGGAGGGTTTCAGGCCTGTCAAGCAGAAACTGAGGAAGTTGAAACCTGAGTGGAGTTTAAAGGTGAAGGAGGAGATCATCAAGCAGTTCAGGGCGGGAATCATTATGGTATCTACTTACCCGGAATGGCTATCCAATGTAGTCCCAGTAGCTAAGCCTGGAGGAAAGGTGAGGGTATGCGTGGACTACAGAGATCTAAACAAGGCCAGTCTCAAAGATAACTTCCCGGTGCCTTTCATACACATCCTGGTGGATAACACGGCCCAGTACGAAATGTACTCTTTTGTGGATTGCTTCGCAGGATATCATCAGATAATGGTGGCGGAGGAAGATCGGGAAAAGACCGCATTCATCACCCCCTGGGGCACTTTCTGCTACAGACGACTGGCTTTCGGGCTCACAAATGCAGGGGCTACTTATCAGAGAGCCATGATGGCCTTGTTCCACGATATGATGCATAAGGAGATAGAGGTCTACGTGGACGACATTATTGTGAAATCGAAGGTAGAATCCGATCATATAACTCATCTCAAAAAGCTATTCGATCGGCTCAGGAAGTATAATTTGAAACTCAATCCAGCCAAGTGTGCTTTCGGAGTACAATCGGGCAAGCTCTTGGGTTTCCTGGTTAGTGATCGGGGCATTGAGTTGGACCCAGCAAAGATTAAGGCCATTGTGGATATGCCAGCACCTCGCACAGAGAAGGAGATAAGAGGATTCCTGGGGAGAATAAACTTCATCAGCCGTTTTATATCTCACTTGACGACTACATGTGAGCCGATTTTTAAATTGTTAAGAAAGGGTGCTTCCCAAGAATGGAATGAGCAGTGTCAGAGGGCTTTTCAGATCATTAAGAAACAACTGACGGAGGCACCAGTGCTGGTACCCCCCCCCCGAAGGATGGGATCCCTTTATTTATGTATATATCCGTCAACACCATCGCGATGGGATGTATGTTGGGACAGAAAAATGAGGCGGGTAAAGAGCAGGCCATCTACTACCTCAGCAAAAGATTTAGCCAATGTGAGCAGAATTACACTCCCATCGAGAAGACTTGTTGTGCTCTGGCCTGGGCTGCAGGGAGATTACAGCACTACCTCCATGGGCATACAACGTACCTGATATCAAGAATGGATCCCCTAAAATATATTTTTGAAAGGCCCATGCTGAATTGTCGATTATCCAGATGGCAGTTAATCTTACAACAGTTTGACATGGTGTACGTGACCCAGAAGGCCATGAAAGGGCAGGGAATTGCAGATCAGTTGGCAGAAACCCCGTCAGGAGGGACGGAGCCTTTAGAAACTCCTCTTCCGGGCGAGGATATATTTTGGGTATCACACGAAAAATGTGATGACGAGGGACAATTTTGGAAGCTGTATTTTGATGGTGCCATGAATGCCGAGGGGGCAGGAGCCGGAGCGGTACTAGTCTCTATCACCGGAGAACAATATCCCGTGGCCACCAAGCTTCGTTTCAGCAATTCGAACAACACCGCTGAATACGAGGGGTGTATCTTGGGACTCCGATTGGCCCGTGATATGGGAGTAAAAAGACTAGCGGTGTTCGGGGATTCGGAATTGGTAATCAGACAAGCAATCGGGGTATACAACACTAAGGAGCTTCGGTTACTTCCATACCATCGTTGTGTCACCCAGCTTATGCAAGAGTTCGAAGATATCGCCTTCCGCCATATTCCTCGGGGACGAAATGATTTTGCCGATGCGTTGGCGACTTTGGCTTCCTTAATCCACGTGATCAAGAGTAGGGACAGTCCACAGATTGAGATCACCGTACAGAATGCCCCGGCATATGAGGAAAATGTGGCAGTGTTATCAAACGAGGTGGTGTTGACGAGGCAAGCCCTGGTATCACGACATAAGGGAATATCTGAGAGACAGATCCCTTCCCGATCAGGCAAATCGGACTGAAAGGATGAGAATTCAAAAGATGGCGATGAAGTTTTACCTGAGTGGCGATTCACTTTACAAAAGGGATGCCGGGTTGGGACTGTTGCAGTGCGTAGAATGAAACACAGGCCCGAAAGATTATGAATGAAATACATGGTGGAGTGTGTGGGCCCCATATGAGTGGACCGATGCTTGCCAAAAAGATTTTGAGGACAGGGCATTATTGGTTGACGCTGAGGGCCGATTGCGAAGATCATGTCAAACGGTGTTATCAATGTCAGGCGCACGGTAATGTGATACATACGCCTCCCCATGAACTGCACTGTATGACCTCCCCGTGGCCATTTTCGATGTGGGGAATGGATGTAATCGGACCAATAGAGCCCAAAGCAAGCAACGGGCACCGGTTCATTTTCGTCATGATCGATTATTTCACCAAATGGGTAGAGGCAGCGTCTTTCCCTAAAGTAACTCAGGAGGTCATCGTCAGCTTCATCAGGAATAATGTCATTTGCCGATATGGGCAACCTGAGGTTGTGGTCTCTGACAATGCCAAAGAATTTAAACAATGCCCTCATGAAAGGACTGTGTGACCAGTTCAAGATTAAGCACCTCAATTCCGTCATTTACCGTCCCAAAATGAATGGGGCAGTGGAGGCGGCCAATAAGAACATCAAGAAGATCATGGCGAAAATGTCTGCTAATCATCGGGGATGGCCGGATCTGTTACCCCTCACCCTGCTGGCATACCGAACATCCACGCGTACTTCTACGGGAGCAACCCCTTACGCCTTGGTATATGGAATGGAGGCTGTCCTGCCAGTTGAAGTTGAGATGGCGTCCCTCAGAATAGTGATCGATGCTCAGATAAGCGAGGAGGATTGGATGCAAAGTCGATACGACCAATTGGCCCTAATTGATGAAAGGAGGGTGGCTGCTGTTTGGCACGGCCAGCTATATCAACAGAGGATCTCCCGATCATATGACAAAAGGATCAGACCTCGGAAATTCAAGGAGAATGACTTGGTGCTAAAAAGAATCATGTCTTGTCAGGACGAAGCCAGGGGGAAGTTTGCCCCGAATTGGGAAGGACCATTCGTGATTAAGAAAGTGCTGTCCGGAGGAGCCCTCATATTGCAAGAAATGGATGGTGAGGTATTTCCACAACCCCTCAATGCTGACTCGGTGAAGCGGTTCTACGCTTAAATTATCAGTTCTTTTTCCTGTGAGAGCGAACTACGTAGGACCTGATCTCCCAACTTGTGGGGGTACGTAGGCAGCCATCATGGCGCGGTCCGATCCTTTAAAAATAATCCTTTCCCCAACCAAAACCAATTTTCGATAGCCCGATAAAACCTTCCTACACCCTCAAAACCTTCCCGAAAAAAACCAACTAGCCTAACCAGTTTCATCCCAGAATACATACCCTGATCCAACCCAAACAGTTGTCCCAAAATCTGAGATTCAATCCGACGAAATCAAAAGGTGTGCGGCAATATCTGTCAAATCTCCATCAAGTTCTTGAGGAAAGAAAGAAGGCGAAAATGTCAAAATCATGGTCAGTTAGATAAAATGATGATCCAATGGAGGGCAATGTATACGACAAAAGGGGGGGGAAAAAATGACTAAATTTAAATGCATGTCTATATATATATATAAAGGTCGTTTTATTACAAGATTTATCTTTCAATAACTGATGAAACCAACATAGTCTATGCAGGAAATAAAATAATCTACAAATCTGAAAACTAGCCGAAGCAGGATGGACAGGGTGGTGGATAGATCTGAAGCATCAGCATCTCCTGCAATCTGCTGCCCCATCATATCAATACGATCTAGTAAAGCAGTAGCTCGGCTGACAGTCCCAAAATGAGCATCTACCACTGCCCTGGTCTGAAATACAATGGCCTCTCTATCAGCAATGGCAAAAGCATCTCTAGCCCGAATGGCCTCATCTCTCTCGGCAAGGGCGGCATCCCCTCTCGGCTTCAGTAGTAATCCAGCGCCAGGAGGAGTCGGGAATCCTCAGCGACCCGACTCGAGTCGGGGCAGAATCGCTTCTGAAATGGAGTGGTCTGTGGTATCTTCTGTGAAAATCACTCCAGAGTCATCAAAGGCCCCAGTCCGACTCAAACTAGCTGAATCCAGGTCTCCACGCAACCACTGTACGTAGGCAAATGTCTGGATGTGACAGCTTTCACTATATTCGGCAAAGATCCTGCAATCCCAAAGCTCGTATACCTGCAATAGATCCCTCTCTGTACAGGATGATATAAGGAATCGGTATGCGGTTGCACCCGCGAAGGGGTGTAAATCCTGTGTCTGATCAAACTGCCCCATAACCGCCAGGGGATGATAGGTCGTCACGCCCCTCAAACCAGCAATGGGAATGAAATCCATGCCAGGCACATGAGTCAAGAAGCTCATGAAGGAGCAATAGCCCGAGTAAACCAATAGACAAAAATAATGTCCAGGAGGCCACATCAGTACAACGCGCAGGACGAAGCGAAAACTGCGTGGTTATGTCATGGCTGAAGCAAAACCCTTGGCGACGGAAATGGCCGATGGGACTAAGATGACTCATGAACCACATATACAACAAGGTCGAACTCCCTCTGAAGAATCTTCCTCGGAAGGACTGGCAATATGTGGCCGACATATAGGTATCCGCCAATATCATGGGGGAGAATGGGTGTGATCCTCCCTGGAAGGGCCCGAACGGCCGCCACAATCCGCATGTCCAAATGATCGGATCCTGCAGGCAAATACAAAATTGAGATGACACAGGCCATCAGAACGCCCACTCTCAAGGCATCCCAGCGCTCCTCGGACACGGAAAAAATCACCGAGGAAAAGACGGAAACTGTCAGGTGAGCCGAATCGGTCAATCAAGAATTGAAGAGGAACCATATGGTCTGATGTGGTTACCGGTAATAAGACAGCCCTCCGCAAACCGGTAAAAGTCAAGAATTGACGGCGCATGGAACCAACAGTAACCCTAGCACAGGGACCATCCAAGGGCAAGCCGGTGAAGCGAGCATACTCCTCAAGGGTGGGGGTCAGCTCTACTGTCCCAAACCTAAACACCTGACGGGCAGGGGCCCAATGGCTCAGAAGACCATCCACAAAGCCCGCTGGCACCTGGAAGGTTAATAAGGACCAAGAATGTCCCAAAAGACCATCTGCGATAATCCTGTCTGCCGGCAGTAAACTGTCCAACCAGCGGAAGAGGCTGCCGACCAACCCTGTGGGAGGAATGGAATCCAAACGAGTCCACGACATCCGAGGACGACATCTGAAAAAAATAGTATCAAAAAGACTGTACAGGGGTCATTCTCTATCCATAAATAAAAGCATGCATCATACAGTTAATAATAAAGCAGGTGAATTCCATAGAGATGAAAAAGAACTGTGCGTAAATAAATAAATGAGTTCAGTACATATTGCATAAATGAAAAAGAAATCTAAGCAGGTGCCGATACAAAAGGCCCTATCCTATCCTGGTCTAAATAAAATCAGTATCATCTATGAAAGCAGGATCCTCGAACTGATCCCCTGGAGTCGTCGAGCTCGGAGGACCAAAGTTCATATCAGGGATGTAGGGATGCGCTGTGGCATCAGATGAACTCGGGCCTGCATCATAACCTGCAACCGTCAGGATCGTAGGTGTAAGCCTCCTCCGGGGCCCGGCCCAATCCTCGAATAAACAGCGACAACTGATCTACCTGACGGGTCAATGAGGCGATCTGCTCAGCGTGGGTAGGGGTCCGAACACAGGCAGCCCAATCGGATCATCGTCACCGAGCCTGGAACCATGTCTCCAAGGAAGAAAGTGGCCCGAGTCTGAGGACCGATGGTACGGGGCACCCACCATGTACGGAATGCATCACTCGTAGTGGGACCCGTGGAAAGCATCCGACCATCCTCCCCGGCGAGCATGATCTCCGAGGGCTGAGAATCCAGCGGCCAGAAAGTAGTGAAAGAAAGGGAGTGCGGGATGCGGATCTCTCCAGTGACGCATCTGAATGCGCGCTCCCCCAGATACATCACCCAGCCTCCAACACTCTGCAAAGTGAGGCGACGGGTGGAAAGCTCGAACTCCGGGCCGGAAGGATGCCCGTCAGCAAACCCCACAGTCAGATGCTCGGAGAGGTAGGGAATCCAGACGACGTCGGCAGCCGTGATCAACTCCAGCTGAATACGACAATGTGCAAAGCTGCCCGACACGGGGACCTCCTCCAGAGTACTGTGATGCCATCGCCGACCCCGAGGATAAGTGTCCGGGCCCAGAGTAGTGATAGGCCTCAGACATGGCAGCCGCTCGTAAGCCCAGAACTGTGAATAGAAACAAGACAGGGCATGAGTCACTATCAAATACAGAAAAGAGATGAAAGGAAAAGAAATACAGTAAGAGAGAGGAGGAGGGGACTCTCACCAACAGAAAATGGTAGAAGCCGAGCCAGGCATCAGTCTGTCCCTCTGAGCGTAGACGCATGCCGTGGAGGAAATAGGCAAAGGTGAATGACCCCCCAGTCATAATCACCGATGCGGTCCACATCTCTGACCGCTCCTACGACGCTGAAATGAATGGTGGAGGAGTTGTTCCCCAGAAAACAACCCCTCATGATGGTCAGGAACAGGCGTCGTAGCAGAATGTCCCTGGTGCCCCTGATCTGCTGGAATAGGCAGCGCATAGAGACCCCCGACTGCATCGACTGCCAAGGCACCAGATCGGATACTGCGGGCCTTAAAGACCCGGTCCTCAACAGCGAAGCCCAGCAAAGCTCGAACCTCCACAGGAGTGATATCAAGATCCAAGGGGACGCGGGACCCGGTAAAACTCAATGCCAGTAATGTACCTCCAGTCCCATGGGGTCAACACGACCTCGCAGTCGAGGAGATGAAGAGGACTGCGTCTGGTGGAACCATCGCTCGGATAAAGCCCTCATGTAACCCCAGGGGCACTGGCGGGGGATGATAGTGAAGAAAATGTCGGAAGCCCCAAGAGTCCACCATCGCCCGATAATCACTGTGCAGGGCCGCGTAAAGGGAATAGATGTTGAACCAGTTACCCCTCGGCTGGGTAAACTCGGGTACCTGGGGCAATCACCAAGGGGTCAATCCGGGTAAAAGGAGAATGGAGAAATTGAGAATGAAATCAGAATAGAGCTGAAATATACCTCGTTAGCCACGAGAGATGCCGAGGGGTGACGACTGAGATCCCGACCCAAAAGATCGGGTATCTGCACAGAGGCGCCAGAAGGAGCCTGATGAGTAGATGGAGCCGGAGTGCTGGAGGATGGCCCCTCTGCCGCGCGACCTCCGGAGGAAACAGCCTCCTCAACGTCCGGAGGACCAGGACGAATAACAGCCTCCGTTCAAAACGACGAGCCTGACGGGTCCGAGGAGGAACAGGAGTGGGTGCAGCCCTACGACGGCGAACACCCGAAGTCCGAGAGGCGGAGGAGCTACTGGGGCGCATCACGATCCATAGCTGGAATAGAACGGGCGAGGAGAAAGAAGGTAAGTTTCCTTTTAAAATTATGTAATGAACATTTCTAAATTTCTAGCCTCATCATATGATTAATGCAACATGATGCATGCTTAAAAAAAAAAAAAAAAAAAAAAAAAAAAAAAAAAAAAAAAAATCGGCAGAGTTTCCGTTTGTAAAATTGAACATCCCAGGCATAAGCCAAGCGTGTTTTCCATCAATCAAAGCCTCAAACAGATTTAAATTGCATTCATATATGTAATTACAGCATGTAATGCATGATTTTATTGCAGAAAAGGAATAACAATATGTGGGACCGCCGCCTCATGAACATAAAATAGGACTCACATAGTTGATACATAGCATGTATATATGATGATACATTACATAGCATTGTAAAGCATACATTTTATCTCTAAACATGCAAATAGTCAAATGTATAGCAAAACATTGACGAAATTAAAAAGTGACCGGTTCAAAGTGTTACCTGTAGCGTGTAGAATCAATCCTACCGGAACAGTTTTTGCAGGAAAGTTGAAAAAATCGACAAAAAGCCCTTGCGAACAAGCAAAAATCGCGAGGAATATGTGTGAGTTGGAAGTTGAAAGTGACAGATCTGGAAGCGGGACGCGGCATATAAGCCCGATCTTGGCCGCAGATGTATCTGCGGCTGGCCGCAGATCCATCTGCGGCTGGCCTTGGTGGGTCCCACCTTGCTCCCTTGCAACCATTTGACGTGTTGAAGTGAAAAGTATACGAGATGGGTGACCGGCGACGATACCCGGCCCCGACGAGACGATCGACCGGCGACGATAACCGGCGATCACGAGATGGATGACCGGCGACGATAACCGGCTCCGACAAGATAACCGACCGGCGACGATAACCGGAGGTTACGAGATGGGTGACCGGCGACGATACCCGGCCCCGACGAGACGATCGACCGGCGACGATAACCGGCGATCACGAGATGGATGACCGGCGACGATAACCGGCTCCGACAAGATAACCGACCGGCGACGATAACCGGAGGTTACGAGATGGGTGACCGGCGACGATACCCGGCCCCGACGAGACGAGATCGACCGGACGACGATAACCGGCGATCACGAGATGGATGACCGGCGACGATAACCGGCTCCGACAAGATAACCGACCGGCGACGATAACCGGAGGTTACGAGATGGGTGACCGGCGACGATACCCGGCCCCGACATGACGATTGACCGGCGACGATAGCCGGCGATCACGAGATGGATGACCGGCGACGATAACCGGCTCCAACAGATAACCAACCGGCGACGATAACCGGGGGTTACGAGATGGGTGACCGGCGACGATACCCGGCCCCGACGAGACGATTGACCGGCGACGATAACCGGCGATCACGAGATGGATGTCCGGCGACGATAACCGGCTCCGACAGAGGACCGACCGACCGGCGACGATAACCGGGGGTTACGCGATGGGTGACCGGCGACGATACCCGGGGCCCCGAACGCCGAACGAGACGATAGATTGAAACAGTGAACCCAAAGACTAACAAACACGGTCAAGGGGTTGATACATTGACACTCTTACGAATGTCTTGCATGCATTACATCTTATGTTGCATCATAAGCTATATGTGTGAGCATCATGTATGTACTGTCATTCTTATGCACTGTCATTCATGCATCGAGTGTCTATTCTTTATCCTGCTCATTTCATTTATCATTTCATAAACATGATAAAGAGGGGCAGCTGTAGACACCCAAATTTTGCGTTTCCTTCTACTAACCATGACAGGAGGGCGAAATCGACAATTGAACCGGCTTGCGGAAGCAAAGGAGCGGGCACAAGGGCGAGCGCCCGGCACCGCCGCAATGATTTGGGCAGCCCAAGTCGACGTGACAGCATGACCGTCCAAGGCAGGCACTTCCGAATGAGGTGGCACGTCTCCATCCCGGAAATTCCCGGACTGCGGAATACGAGCCTGTCAGCGAAAACCGACGTTGCGGTACGAAAATCGAGGCGTGGCACGAAAATCAAGAAAGTCAAGCCCGCCAGCCGCGGATAGATCTGCGGCCAAGTGGGTGCGCCAGCACGAAAACCGGGAAATCAGCACTACCAGCTGAGTGCGATGGGAGGCGTGCCAGCTGGCCAGCCGCAGATCTATCTGCGGCCAACCGCAGATAGATCTGCGGCTGGCTCTGGCCAGCCTATTTAAGCCGCTTCGGGCAGCATACAGGAGGTTCAGCGAATTTTGGGAAAGAGGAAGAATTCCAGCGGAAAACAGCAGCAAAAGATCGGAAATTGAGAGGAAAAAGAGGGAAATTTTGCAATCAAATAGGAAGAAAAGAGAGAAAAAAGGAGAGAGTTCAATTCTTTTGATTTTGATTGTATCAATACACTCCTTATTCAATTCAAATACATCAAGTTTACATCCATTTGGATATCAATTGCAAGGTGAAATCTCTTTTGTGATATCAATTTCTATCATATCATTTGATCAAATTAGATGTAATTTTTCATGTAATTTATTGATTGAACAATGAATTAGGGATTGTGAGTGAAGTTTCCATCGGAATGAAACTCTTCCTAATAACCCGATGATATTCGTTCATTAATTTCTTTGTTTGTTTTAAGGTGTTATGTTTGGTATCAATTCCTTTAAATCGTTGTTTTAGGATGCCTTGGTATTGTTAGATTATCCGGGTTGGTTTAGTTTCTTGTAATATCCGATTGTTTGTGGATACTTGGTTGTGAGCCTAGGAAAGCGACCCCGGGGTCCCAATCCGATGATGGACATATCTTGGTGTAAGAAGTAGAGATGACGTAGTTCTCATTGTAAATATGTAATCGTTGGGCCTTAAAACGACGCTAAGGCGAGAATCGTGCTTAAGGCCCCGAAATAGTGAAATTTGTGATTGTTGGCGTTCGGGGATATTTTTGATGGCTTACATGCCCATGAATAGCCCGACGCGTGTTTATGTTCGATTTGAATTATGACACGAAATTGATTTCAAAGCTAAATGATAAGATTTTCATAAAATCAATCAAAGTAGGATATTAGAATCACGAGGTTAAAATTTGAGAAATGTTAATGAAATGTCGATTCATATCTAACGAGAAAGCTAAAGAAAAATCGTTTTCCAAAACAACACACGAAATGATTTTATAAATAATTGACGTTTTATTAAATCTTTGTGCATAGGGTGAAAGAGATCCTAGAAATTGCCCATCATTTTATGAAAGCAATGTATAGATCTCGATTCCTATTTTGACGAAGGTTTAAAACTCTTGTTTCGTTAAAACGACACTTAACGAAAATCTCATAGTTTTGATAATTAAAATCAAACCTTTCTCATAAAGAATAAAGCCTTCTCGGGTATACCGAAAAGACATTCCGAAGCATACTCAAATTAAAAACACGATTTTCCCTAAAATCCAAATTACTCTTTCATACAAACTCACCACACCATTCACATAGTCACACACACACACACACGCGCGCACCTACATACACATATTCATGAATTAAAGGATAGGAAAGCATTAAGATTGCGGTAACCGTATTTCACGGAAGTCGAGGGATGCCTAACACCTTCCCCTCACTTAAACAAGCCCCCGAACTCCATGAATCTCGATTCGCAGACCAATTAATTCGGAGTCATACATGAGCCAGCGATTTATAAAAAAAACGAAAACTCGGATGAGTTGGTACATCCATTTCAAATATACCAACTGGCGACTCTGGTTAATTGGCTCATCATAAAACGCAATCTTTCAAAACCCCGTCGACATCAATGCCGACCTTTTCCAAACGTCATCTAAATCAAAAGGCTAAAATTGGAAAAGACTAAGGAGACGAGAAAGCGAGAACCCGGCGTCGACAGTCCCCGGAATAAAAAGAATGGAACACATTTATTTATCAAAAAGATGCGGATACTCTGCTCGAATAGACTCCTCCATTTCCCAAGTAGCTTCCCGCTCCGAATGGTTCCTCCACAAAACCTTAACAAACGGAATTGTCTTCCTTCTCATAATCCTCTCTTGACGATCCAAAACCGCCTCGACTTGCTCCTCACAAGTAAGATCATCCCGAATCTTATTGAACGGATATTGCACTACGTGCAACGGATGATAATGATAACTTCTCAACACTGACACATGGAACACATTGTGCACATGAGCTAGCTGTGAAGGCAAAGCTAACCGATATGCAACCTCACCAACTCTCTCCAAAATCTCAAATGGGCTAATATAACGTGGACTAAGTTTCCCTTTTAACCCAAATCGTCGAATACCCTTCCAAGGAGAAACTTTTAAAAACACATGTTCACCAGGTTCAAACTCTAAGGTCATCCTATGCTTATCAGCATAACTCTTCTGTCGTGATCGAGCCGACTTCAATTTCTCCTTAGCCATCGCTACCTTCTCTGTAGTGATTTGAACTAACTCAGGCCCTTCTATGGCCTTCTCACCAACCTCATCCCAACAAGTTGGTGCTCGACATTTCCTGCCATACAACGCCTCAAACGGAGCCATTCTAATACTTGCATGCCAGCTGTTGTTATAAGCAAACGCAACTAGGCTCAAGTAATCATCCTAATTACCCGACCATTCAAGTGCACAAGACCTCAACATGTCCTCCAATGTCTGAATAGTCCGTTCAGATTGCCCATCAGTTTGTGGATGGAAAGAAGTACTAAAGTTGAGCCGAGTGCCCCAAGCTCATTGAAATCCTTTTCAGAACCGTGAAGTGAACCGTGGGTCCTGATCTGAAACAATAGACACCGGCGTACCATGAAGTCTAATAATCTACTGCTGAAAGATCTATGCCAACCTATCCACTGAGTAACCCTCATGAATAGCCAAGAAGTGTGCTGATTTGGTCAACCGGTCCACCACAACCCAAATGGCATCATTCTTCCTGAAAGTCTTCGACAAACCAGTCACAAAGTCCATCATGATATCCTCCCACTTCCAAACTGGAATGTCTAACTGTTGCAGCAAACCGCTATCTCGTTGATGTTTTATCTTAACTTGTTGATAAGTGAGGCACTTACTCACATATTCAGCCACATCTCGCTTCATTCCATTCCACCAAAAATTCTCCTTCAAATCTCTATACATCTTTGTGGAACCTGGATGAATAGAAAATGGCAAACTATGAGCCTCAGTTAACACATCCTCCCGAATGGTTAGATCCGATGGTACACACAACCGCTTACCCAACCAAATCACACTGTGGTCATCAATACGAAACTCAGGCTGCTTGCCCTCCTCCAGATTTTGCGCCATACCCCATAATTCCCCATCTTCTCTTTGACTTCTTTAACCCGTGAGATAGGATAGGGATCCACTCTCATACCTGCTAAATACCTATTTGAACCTTGTACATACAACTCCAACTCTAGTCGCTCCATATCTGCAATAAGCTGAGGTTGTGTAATAAGGGATGCTACACTCCCTGAATTCTTTCGGCTAAGAGCGTCTGCAACCACATTCGCCTTTCCCAGGTGATACTGAATTCTCGCGTCATAATCTTTTAGAAGTTCCAACCAACGCCTTTGCCTCATGTTGAGCTCCTTTTGAGTGAAAATGTATTTAAGACTTTTGTGATCGGTGAAGATATCACAAGTCTCTCCATACAAATAATGCCTCCAAATTTTTAGGGCAAAAATTATTGCTGCTAACTCTAAATCATGAGTGGAGTAGTTCACCTCATAAGGTTTAAGCTGCCTAGAAGCATAAGAAATCACTTTGCCGTATTGCATCAAAACACACCCTAAGCTCTTCTTAGAAGCATCACTATAAATTTAGTAACCTCCTATCCCCGACGGTAATGTAAGTATTGGAGCTATCACAAGTCGTTTCTTCAACTCCTCAAAACTCTTCTCGCGTTCCTCATTCCATAAAAACTTTGTACCCTTTCTCATTAACTAAGTCAATGGCAAGACAAGCAAAGAGAACCCCTCCACAAATCGCTTATAGTACCCTGCCAAACCCAAGAAACTCCTAACCTCCGTCACTGTAGTAGGTCTTGACCACTTAGTGATGGCCTCAATCTTTGCAGGATCCACCTTAATGCCTTCAGCAGACACAACGTGGCCCAAAAATGCAACCCCAACCAAAACTCGCATTTAGAGAATTTAGCATACAATTTCTCTTTCTGCAAAATCCCCAAAACTGTGCGAAGATACTCCTCATGTTCTTCCCTAGACTTGGAGTAAACCAAAATGTCGTCAATAAAGATAATAACAAATTGGTCCAAATACTCCCTGAACACCCGATTCATCAAATCCATAGACACCACCGGAGCATTAGTCAACCCGAATGGCATCACCAGAAACTCGTAATGCCCATAGCGAGTACGAAAAGCTGTCTTAGAGATATCTTCATCCCTCACCCTCAACTGATGATATCCCGATCTTAAGTCTATCTTCAAAAAATAATTCGCTCCCTGAAGTTGGTTAAACAAGTCATCAATCCTAGGTAATGGATACCAATTCCTGATAGTAATCTTGTGCAACTCCCTATAGTTTATGCACAGCCTCATAGACCCATCCTTCTTTTTCACAAACAAAATTGGAGCACCCCACAGTGAAACACTCGGCCGAATTACACCACGATCTAACAATTCTTGTAACTGCTCCTTCAACTCCTGCAACTATAATGGTTCCATCCTATACGGCGCCTTAGAGATAGGCTTCGCACCAGGAATAAGCTCGATGGTAAACTCAACCTCTCGCTGTGGTGGCAATCCTGACAATTCCTTAGGAAAGACATCGAGAAAATCACAAACAATTGGAACACCCTCAATACGAGACTCACTCATAGAGGTATCCTTCACAAATGCCAAATACCCCTCACAATCCTTTGCCACCAACTTTCCAGCCTTCAAAGCTGAAATCAATTTCACTACCTTACTCGGTCGTGAACCTTGAAACACGAACTCCGGAGACTTCACATTTCCAAATATAACATTCTTTGCTTGACAGTCGATAGTGACCTGATATTTATCCAACCAGTCCATCCCAAGAATTACATCAAAATCATGCATACACATCGGAAGAAGATTTTCCCCACGAATCTTATCTCCAAAAGTGATCGGACACTCTCGATACAAATCAGAAATAACTACAGAAGTTCCCATCGGGGTAGCAATAGACATAACAAAATCTAAGGACTGAGATGACACACCAAGGTGTCGAACAAAAGATTTCGCAACAACTGAATGAGTAGAGTCAGTATCAAATAAAACAGAAGCTTCATGATTGCCAACTAAAAGAGTATCAGAAATAGTACCTGGCGCACCTGCCGCCTGGTGATATGTCAAGGCAAACACCCAACCACCCTGACGCTGACCTCCATTGCCACCATTATTACCGCCTCCACCATTACCATGTGGCCCGGTACAATCTCTAGCAATATGACCCATCTGTCCACATAAGAAGCATGCACCGGTAACTCTATGACACTGCCTCCCTGAATGATTACCCCCACAAATGGCACAAGGAGCTATCGGAATAAGATTAGGGTTACCCCTACCAGCTGGTCCTAGGTAAAGACCCTGATTTTGCCCCTGCTAACGATTTTGACCTTGCTGAGGTAGTTGAAGTTCACGATTCTGCGCCTGTTGAGGCAACTGCTGATAACCCTTGTTCAGATTCTGGCTACGCCATTGCCCCTGCTGACCACCACGGTACCTGTTCCACTGACCACCTTGATTCTTCCCATGACCCGAAGCTTGACTCTGTTGGTCATCTCTGTCCCTCTTTCGACTCCCCTCTGGTTTAGAAGTCCGAAAATCTTGACGTTCCATCTCAATATTTTTGGCCGCATTAGCCACTGTTGACACATCCGTAAACTTGTTGTTAATGAGATGTTGGCGATACTTATAATGAATTCTCCATTTAAACTTTTCTGCCTGTTCCGCTACAGTCCCTGCGGAGGTTCCCGCAAAGCCTTCCAACCCTGGTGAACCTCGTCATAAAGTTTGTGATGGATTCATCATCTTTCTGTCGAATAAATAGAAACTCTCTACCATAGGCCTCTTTATCAGCAGCTGGGAAGTACTGCTGGTAAAAGACCTCACAGAACTCTGCCCAAGTAAGTGTCTTAGCATATCCATCATCTTTTGTTATCTTCATCGACTTCCACAACCTTTGTGCATCCCCCTCTAACTTATAGGCTGCAAGCGACACTTTCTGATTATCTGAGCACCCTAACACATCAAAGATCTTTTCTAAATGGGCAATCCAATTCTCTGCATCAATTGGAGTCAGAGCTGAATTGAATGAATGTGGTTTTTGCTTCTGAAACCTTTCCAACCATACACACATTGGAACCACATGCTGATCAAGACCATCTGCATTCCCTTCTTCTCCGTTTACGTGTGGACCATTATTTCCCAGGTTTAATTGTTCATGATTTTCTGGTGGCTGCTGCATTGCCTGAACAACCTGTGTCACCAATTGCGGTAAAGCCTGATTAACTGCCTGATTCACTAAGGCAGCCAATTGAGCATTAATTTGATTATTAGTTTGCTCATTGGGCTGACCCTCACCACGTCCCCTATTGTTACCTCGCCTCCCAGCAATTCTGATGGATCTACGAGCCATCTAAGAAAGAGATTAATGAAAATAGAAATATAACAAATTAAAGACAAATTCGATTATAGCTGATATGATAGTTGATCATAAAATCAAACAGAACAAAACCTAACCCAGAAGTCTACCCACAACTCACAGGTCAAACCTAAATAGATTTTCTACAAGAAAGAACCTAAGCTTTGATACCAACTCTGTAATACCCCCATTCCAAAATAAGAAAGGTAGGTCACGTGCAAAACACAACAGAACTTACAAAGTAAATTAAAAGCTTTAAAATGGATAACTTCAATAACTAATAATGGTCACAAGTCAAACCATAATAAATGTCCAACCAGCTCAAACCACAATTTAAAATATTTAATAGAACTCCAAATCAATCTAAACAGAATATTTAATTTATTGGATAGAAGAGCTCTCTCATCACACTTGCCCTTGATCCCCCTGATTACCTGCCGGAAGGAAAAACACAGCATGAGCCAAATGCCCATTACGGATATAGAGTACAAAAATAATGAACTGAAATAACTAACTCAATTAATTGAACTGAACATAACAGAACAAAACTAACACAATGAAATAATAGTAGTCTGATTCAAATGGCTAGGTGTTATTTCATACTGAGCTCAGAAATATACCTTGCCACATAGGCAAGTCAAATAATGCCATATAGGAAATCAAAATATGGGTAATCATACATTGAACGACGAATCCAAATGTATGCAAATCGGAAGGCATGTTGGGCACAAACATCACCAATCCGCAGAATAGAACAAAACAGAAAAACTAGGGTCGACCCATACGCCTCCCACAACAAATCACCAAATGGCCAACTCCTATCGGAGCACAAAACGGAGACGCCGTGAACTATTCACACCGCCACAGAAGGTGTCATGCCTCGGTGCCATGAGCGCATGCCTGTAGTACCCCCACAGGTGGTTATAGCTCAGGTATACCCTACGGTATATTCTAACAAAGATACCATGTCACAATACATGCGACATAATACCAACAAAATGGGTTCTATATGTACATGTTGAACCAGATCAAATCATAATGTCTCAAAAAGAAGGTAACAACCTGTACTGCTCTACAAATATCAAAATAAATAATAGACATGATAACCTAATTAAAGAGTACAAATGCGAGTCCTATGTATCAAATCTAAAATGAAACTATTATATGAATTTCACAAGAAACAATTATGTGAAATAATAACGGCTGAATGACACATATCACCCTCCAAGTTGCCACCCACTTTCAATGTCATCCCTAAATTACATTTTTCGTCAATTGGGTCCTTAAAGTGGCATTTTTTTTGCGTTTTCGTTCCTTTTACTCGATTTGACCTAAACCCGACCCATTTTTACCAAAATTTGACCCAACCCAATTTCACTAATTTTTTTTAAAAAAAACTAAAATAATTTTTTATTTTAAAATATTAAAAATAATTATAAAAATAATATTTTATTTTAAAATCTTAAAAAATATTATTATTTTAAATATTTTTAAAAATAATTCTTATTTTCAGGAAAAAAATATAAATTCATACAATATAGATTCAAATAAATAAATAAATAAAACTTTATTTTAAAAAAAAGTAGATTTTTTTTCATTTTATATGTAAAATACAAAAAACAGTAAAAGATAAATAAAAAAATTCATTCAATTTAAAAAAAGAAATTAAAAGGTTTTAAAAATTATTTTTTTTTTTTTCAGAAAAAAAAATTAGAAAATTTATCATTTTTAAAAAAAATTAGTAAAGTTTTATAAAATATAGATTCAAAAAAATTAAGCAAAAAAATTAAAATTTATTTTCAGAAAAAATAGAAATTTTTAATTTTTTTTACAAATGAGTAAAGTTTCATAAAATATAGATTCAAAAAAAGTAAATAATTTTTTTTTCATAAAACAAAACTAGAAATATTTATTTTTTTAAAGAATGTGTAAATTTTAATAAAAATAATTAAGAATTAAAAAAATTTAAACTTTAATTTTTTTTGAATCTATATTTTAAGAAATTTTACTCATTTTTGAAAAAAAATAAAAGTTTTAAATTTTTTTCTTTTGAAAATAATAATTATTTTTTAAACTTTTGAAATATAATATTTTATTTTTAAATATAAAAATAATTATTATTTTAAAATTATTCCAAAAATAATATTTTATTTTAAAATATTTAAAATAATTATTTTTAAATAAATATTTTTAATCTATATTTTATGAAATTTTTACTCATTTTATGAAAAAATAAAAGTTTATAATATTTTTTTCTTGAAAATAATAATTATTTTTAAAAAAATTTAAAATAATAAGTATTTTTAATATTTTAAATAAAATATTATTTTTAAAATAATAATTAATTTTAAAATAATAATAATTTTTAAAAATATTAAAAATAATAATTTTTAGTATTTTAAAATAAAATATTATTTTTAAAAGAATTTTTAACTAATAATTATTTTTACAAGAATTTTAAAACTTTTTATTTTTTTAAAAAAAAATAATTGATGAAATTGGGTCGGGTCAAACTGGGTCGGTTTCGGTCAAAATGGGTCGGGTGGTGGTAAAATAGGGTAAAAGGAACAGAAACGCCAAAAAATGTTACTTTAAGGGCCCAATTGACGAAAAATGTACTTTAAGGATGACATTGAAAGTGGGTGATAACTTGGAGGGTGATAAGTGTCATTCAGCCAATAATAACGGAATTCGAAACGCGGAACAAAACGAACTAATTAAAGTTCACAAGAGTATTGCTGGAGGAGTACGGAAATCCGTACCTGGATTAAGCAATGTAATACCTACAAAATAATCCAATTATAACTTGTTAAATTCCTTTTGTTCGAGCTAATTAAACAAAATAACAATAATAAATGTAAGTACATTTGTAAAAATATTCATTCACCTTTAACCCGTTAATAAACTCATTTTATTATTATTATTATTATTATTATTATTATTATTATTATTATTGTGACACCCCCAAATCCAGGTACTTAAGTCCCACGGATTTGGTGTTCACTAAAACATACATTCAAAACTAACTACCCAATAAAATAACAGTTAAATAACTTAAATAAACATCTCCCCAAAATGGGTTACATCTCCAAACTCTTAAACAAACAAATCCCAGGTTATCATAACCTTAATACATCAAATGCGGAATAAAATATAGTCTAAAACAAGTCTGGTACAAATGTTCATCAATTAAATAATAAATCTATAACTATTTATGCATCTTGTCCTTGCCCTTACTGGTGGACGGCTCGTCCTGCTTCTCGGGCTTAGCTGAAATGTTTAGTGCAAGAGTGAGCAAACAATTGCCCACAAGAATGATAACAATAACTTTTAATTGAAATAGAGTTCAAATGGGAATCAACAATTTTCTGAAGTTAATCAATAAATAATCAAAGTTTGAAAGCTCAAAAGAATGCTAGAATTAGGAAGAATAGATTCCAAGATTCAACGTCAATATCTGAGGGTCTCAAGACCTCGAACTATGTCCTAGGTTAGCAAGTATTTCTACCGTAACCTTTAACAGTCTTAAAGACTATAGATGGACCTTCGTCTCGTACTCAGGGGGATCAGCCCTTTGTACAATGTATTGTGCACAACCATTTTAACGCTAAGCGTAATAATCCCCTATGTTAGGGTTGTTCATCTCAGTTTATTATAAGAGTCCTTACCAAAAGGAACTTGGCTTGGAACAAGTTTAGATAATCTAAGTTTTTTTTTAAACGCTCATCAACTAAGGACTAGCTGAATCAATAATGGTTTGCTAGTCTAGTTCTTCAATAAAGTTTATATCCGAAGTTTGAATGATAATCAATAACTGAATAAATAATATATGAAACAAAATATAATTACTCAACATGATATCAGCCTTGCTTGAATAACAATAAGCTAAGGTTAATTAATTCACTCAAAGGAAGTAAACTTGTTGAAATAATAACAAGCTTAAGAAATAAATTACTTGCTGTAATAATTTAACAAGTTTAAAGAAAGAAAACTTGCCTCAAGCGTAGATTACAAATTAAATAATTCACGATCCTTAAATCAACCTATACAATTAATTATAAAATGGTAACATAAATTAGTTACAAAATTTATAATCACTTTAGGTTCCTTTTACCTAATTATAGTATCTCATTTAGCATACTTTAGACAACAAATGCTAACTAAATAATTATCATGGCAATACATTAATCACTTAATATATATATATATATATATATATATTTAACAGGTCTTAAGTATATATGCATGAAACACTTTAGCAAAACAATCAAAACAATTTAATAATTTTTTTTTTTAAAATATATTTTTTTATATACTGTTCCCTCGCCGGGGCGAGGAAATCCTATACAAAAACTCTCGCCGGGGCGAGCTTCTCGCCGGGGCGAGGATTCCCTTTGTAAATTTCTCGCCGGGGCGAGAATTTACAGTTCATTTCTCTCGCCGGGGCGAGAGACTCGACTGTCATCTCCTACAGTCGCGAACCAGTGAAAACTTAGGCCAAATTTGGCCAAATTTTTCCGAATTCTACCATCCAGAAAACAAATTATACATACCCATACATCATATATGATATAAAACATTTACCTAACATGTTCTGTAAACATTTTAATCATTCTAACACATAAACAACTAATTTAAAACCAAAAATTCACTGTTAAAACCAAACATCAAGTTTCAACCGTTCTTATGAAATTAAACTCTGTAAATTCATTTTTCAACCAATTAAAACAATTCTTTTTGCATTACTCATGATTTTCAACAAATAATCATAAACAATTTATCAATTTACCGATTAATAAACAATTAGAGCATCAATTTTTATACAGAAATACAATTCCAAAAGTAAACTCTGTAAAAACTAAAAACTAACTTCAAAGACATATTTTCATGAATTAAAACCTTCAAATAGAGTTTTAATCATCATATAAACATCACGTAATCATCTAATTCACATAGCTATCAATTATAATCAAAAGATCACATATTAAGCCAATGAATATTTTTACAGAGAACCAAATATTAATATACAGAGAAGAGTATTATACCTTCTATTTGATTAAAAGAGAAGCTTGATTAACACTCTCCTAGCTTGAACTTCTACCTTCAATATCTTCTTTTCAAAATTCTCAAACTCTCTTCTTTCTCAAATTTCACAGAACTCTCTCTTTTCTCAAAACTCTCTTCTTTCTCTTTTCTCTCTGTTCTTCTCTTTTCTTTTCTTTCAACTGACGTAGTTTAAAAAAATATAAACTGACAAAATAAAAACTGATGATTTAATAAAATAATAACGTATGATATTAATCTATCAGTTAAAGATTTCAAAAGCCTCTAAGGCTTGTTTGGCAAACCAATATAAAAATAACCCATTATTCTATCTAAAGGTCTTAAGGCCTTGTTTGGTAAAACACAAATAAAATAACCCATTATTTCCAAACAAAGATCATAGAGTCTTGTTTGGTAAAACTGAATTAAACACTTTCTCATTTATTTTAATAAAACATTATAACATATAGTTTTAAATGTCACACATTAATTTAATTGAACTTATTATTATTAAATAAATTCAACTAAATATAACTAACTCAAATAATAATTTTATTTAACAAAAACACCAAATAAATTATATTATTCAAATAAATTATTTATTAACATAAATCATTTATTCAAATAATTCTTTTCATCATCTAATTTAATTATTAAATTAAATTAGAATAATCATCACAAATCATATTCAAGTAACAATTAACACAATTAACTCAACATAAACTTATTTCACAATAGCTTAATAAATCATCTATTAACTCAATAAATTAACAAAAATATTTATACAACTCAATAAATATTTTTATTAATTCTCAAAAATTGCATTCGTTACAATTATTATTATTATTATTATTATTACTATTATTATGCCCAGTACTCAGTTTATTAATGTTATTATTATTAAACGATTTGTTCATTAATTCCAACTTGTATATTATAATATTATAAAATATCATTAACATTAATATGTGCTAACAAGAAATATAAATGAGGTTATACTAAAATTACACCTATATGCATACGGATACCACCCAATCCCATCAATTCCAAAAGTAGCCAAGTTTCTCATTATTACTAAAACTTTTAGTATTGATCTATCACCAATTTAATAAGTATTGCCAAAATAAAAACATAATGATGTCCATGTTTACAAGTCATACAATAAATGTATATTTTATTAATTAATATTAGTCATCAATATGTCCATGCCTCCTATACCAACAACATTTCATATGAAGACTTTTTATAATATCAATTTATCAAGCTTATAGAAGCTGCAGTATGCGTGTACCTCAATTATATACATAGCCAGTACCTAAACTTATAATTTTAGCAAGATATAAATGATGATCATGTAAGTTTTATACAAAAGAAATAGCTTAACTTAAAGGAATCATAAATTCCTTACATTAGCAGTTTAAAGATGAAAACACAAAATTCATGTATACATATACCATGCATGTAATAAGCTAATTATATATATGGTGTTGTCAATTAAATATATAATTTACAATAATTGTTATACTTCATCAATAGTTTTAATAACATCAAGCAAAGACTTACATGGATGGTAAAAAAAAAGAATCTAATTCCTCCTTCCTTTTTGGTATGCAATGTCTGCAGCAACTTTGTTGAGTGGATATATGCAAGAGAGGGAAAGGAAAGACAAAATAGTTTGTTGATATAAACAAACGAAGAGGAATATGAAGAGAGAGGGAAGGGGAAAAGACTGAGACATGAAAGGTTTTGTTTATCATTGTAATGTCCAGGAAATTTAAAACATTGTATCAGATTTATTTTAATAAATAAATTCATTTTATTTAATTTTACGAATTTATTTGGATCCGTGTAGGTATCATTATTTAATACATGGTCCCATAAATTTCTCTGCCTTAAAGGGGCTCATTAATAATTTGAATAGATTAATGAGTGAACCCTAACCTTCGATTGGCAAGGAAATTAAGGAAGTAAATAAATGATTTTATCATTTTCAGATTTAACAATTCGAATAAAGAATTTTGGTTAAAATAAGTATTTTAAATAATTAATTAATTGGTTTAGTTATTTAATTTAAATATTAGAATATCATGTGGTTAATTTAAAGTAGGTCACTAATCTTTTATTTGCATTGGCCCATTTCTTTATTTCTAATTTGGACCCAAATTCCATTTTACTCCTACTGGACTAAGTTCATCTTTCTTTTATTTTCCGGATTGGGCCAAACCCATTTTATTTTATTTTGAGCCCAATCCCTAAAACCCGTTGGTTTGAATAAATTGGGTCGACCCATTCCATCTCGTTTCCAGTCGGGTTGAATTTCTTTTCATTTGGGGATGGGGATACATCAGCATCAGCAAAACCAAATTGGGGAAGAATCAAACCAAACGGAATCAAAATCCTCAGACCCAACCAAGCAAACCCTAGACGCTCACCTAGCCGAACCTATCTAGACCTAGGGTTCTCAATCAATCACACCAAAACCCTCCATCGAATCGGACAGAGCAAGATGACGGGGGAAGGAAACGGGATTGTCCATCGTCGGCGTCGTGGTGTAGCAGGGGGTATAAGCGTCGATCGATGGCTGCCAAGGATTGACCAGCAGGCGAAGCGGGTTTCGCCACGGGCGACCGGACGCTCGACGAACGGACCAAAAGGTTTGAGCGTGCGGCGACGTGACCAGTGGGGGTTCGCAGCTCGAGGGTTTGTCGGCAAATCGCGGCTTGGGTTGATGGGTTGATGTGAACAATTGACAGCCTACACCTCCTACCGTTGGACAATGGTTAGGTCAATTGGGATATTGCCCAACAACTGGGTAACTAATTTCCTATAAATTGAGCCCAAGACCTAGCCAAGTTGCCGAGTCTCTGTAAGTTCAAATTAGAAGGAGAAAACAAATCGCAGAGAAGGGGGGGACCAAGGGAAGTCAGTCGCTCGACGGTGAATGTCCGGCGTCGTCAGCTACTTTGGAAGGAGAAGGCGGACTGCAATTCGGCCGAGTGCAAGGTAGTTATCTTAGGCTTAATGTGTTTTCCTTCTCTGATTGTTAGTGTAACCATTGAAGTATGTTGCTCTTGTTGAATTTACAAGGTTGGTATTGTATTGTATGGGTTTGTTTTGATTTAAAAGTCTAGTATTGAATTACTTTTGGTTGGTTGTCGAATTCTGTTGCCATTTGGCTTGGGGGAAATCTATGTATAGAAAGCCATAAAGGCCAGGATGGATTGTGATGATTTTTGTTGGTTCATTTTGATTAGAAATTTGGTATTGTGATTTTGGATGGTATATTTCTACCACTGGATGGTTATACACTGTTTAGGGTGTTGTATTGAACTGCTTGGGTTTGGAACTCTGAAATGGTATCATGTAAATTCCTGATGAGAATCTGTTGAACAATGAAAATGAAATTAGCAGGAGTTGATATGTCAGTTGGTTTACTAAACACCTGACTTTCAACAATATTAGGTAATAACTGTATTAACTTGGTTGTGAAATTTCAGGGAGTCTAATTGCTGTCTAATGGTTAATCAACTATGCTAGTATTGGCTTAATTAATGGTTAACTAATTTGAGTTAATAATGCTCTTGTAAATTTACTTGTTATTATAACTAATAAATAAAATTAATCAATAATTATTTATTATTTATTAATAATAATAAATAAAGCTAATAAATATTTAATTATTATTATTAGTAAATAATAATTATGTATGAATAAGTTAATCGACTAATTATTTATTATTTATCAATAAATAATAAATAAAGATAATAAATATTTACTTATTAAATTAATTATTTATTATTTATCAATAAATAATAAATAAAGATAACGAATAGCTACTTATTATTTAATCAATTAATTAATTATTTATTTTATTTTTCACTAAATAATAAATAAGGATACTAAATGTTAATTATTATTTAATGAATAATAATTAACTAAAATCCATAAAGTAATTATTTATTATTATTTAATTATTAGTTAATATTAAATAAAAGTAAAGTTAATAATTAATTATTTATTATTTATCAATAAATAATAAATAAAGATAATAAATATTTAATTATTATTTAATTAAATAATAGTTAAGTATGAATGAAGCTAATAAAGTAATTAATTATTATTTATCCATAAATAATAAATAAAGATAATAAATATTTAATTGTTATTAAATAAGAATTAAGTATGAATAAGTTAACAAAATGATTATTTATTATTTAGCAATAAATAATAAATAAAGATAGTGAATATTTGCTTAATTTACATTAATAATTAAGTATGTGTGAATTAATACATTAAGTATTTAAATAATGTTGCATAAGGAACAAGAGTAATAATAATTACTAAATTACCCCTAAGGTAGATAGTAATTAAGAGTAAATCAACTAAATAAGTGATAAATTGTTATTCATTTGTCATTAAGCCAGAATAAACTTATTATTTATAAATAAATTAGCCCGTATTATGAGACAAACAAAGGTAATGGTTGAGTCCTCAAAGGATAAGTAATCCTAATTAACTATCAATTATTTTAATAGCTAAGAGTCATTAATTAATTTCTGTTTAGCTAATGATTAGGTGGTAATTAAATATATATATTGAATTGTTTACCTGCTAAATAAATAGCATAAGTAAGTACCTCTATATACAGTTATGCAATGCTAATGGATAAACCAACTTTATCAACTGATAGGTTATCAAAGATCAATTAATTAAAGCTAAATTTTTATCTGTAGCTGAGCAAACAGGCAAGTTTCCTAACCTTATTCTTTTAGTATATTGAATGCAAGTTCTTCCTTACTCAACTTTTACATTGAGCAAATTCTAAACCTTATGCACTATTTTAATTCGTGCAAAAAGGTATATATATATTGTTGCAAGTTATTCTTTAAGCTTGAATCTTATCTCCAAGCATGCTTTAAGTGGTCTAATTACTGTTAAAATTATTCCACATCTGTGTATTCATTGGCATTCGCACTTGTGCATTTGGATTCGTATAATTATTTAAGTTCTGAAATTCACGAACTATTCATGATTAAGTCTGAACCCTTGTCTCGGTCAGGCACATACGAAAGAATTTATAAAAGCTATCCGAACCAATCAATGGTAAGGATTCTTAGACTGTATGAACACCCCTTTATTGTAGGGGAGTACCCCATGTACCGTAAATAAGGTACAAATAGCAGAGTTAAATGTTATGCATACACATAGCGTACGCGAGGCTGATCCCCTCAAGTACTCATTCTGTAGCCAGTAACCAGAGGGTCAACCAGCTATTGACTCCTTTGGAAGTTATTGTTCAAAGTCTATTCGACTACCAATTGTTCTAAAAGTATTTATTGTTATTGCTTCTGATAATTGCTGAATTCTCCTTCTATATTCCCTTCATCATGATATACCCTTATTGTTGTACTTTAAACTTGCTGAGCAAACTCGTTGCTCATTCTTGCTATATCATGACTTTATTGCAGCTAAACCCGAGACGTCAGGGAAGAACAAAGGAAAAGAAAAGATGAAGTAATAGACTTCATGTAGCGGATTTTAAATTTACATATAGTTAATTGCTGTTAATGTAATTTAAACCCTAACTTTTATTTAGGGTATGGATTTGTGTAAGTATTTAAGGTTTTTGTATTCTGGGACTAGTAACACCTTTGTAATGAACAACGTATGTTTATTATATTCCGCATTTTAGTTACCATATGTTGTTGGAGGTGAATGTTTGTATTGGATCGTGATGACCGGATCCGGGTATTTGGAGACCCGAATTTGGGGGCATCACAGGTTGGTATCAGAGCTGTAGGTTATAAACTTTAGGATCGCGAGACCTAGGATATAACCTTCATGGTAAAACTCGTATTGAGTATTAGAAGATAAATCGAGGAGATTTATCATATGTGGTTTTGATGAATTGGGGAATTCATCGAGTCGAGTAGTACCCAATGAAATATAATTTCATTTCTTCAATGAATATATTTTATTGCTGTACTAATGATGATTTTTATGTGATTGTAGGATGACTGATATAGGAGGGACTAGTGGGACCCAGGAGGAGGAGGAGACATTCCTGGATATCCCAGTGGTTGCTGAGCAGCTGGTGGGGTATGCTCCTATTGCCCCAGGGGTACCGCTAGAGGAGTCTGAGCCAGAGGAGGACTACCCGAGGGAGCTACCAGAGCCAGTGATAGGTAGGGTGATGAGGTCCGGTAGTCAGGACCCTGATGCTGAGGAGGAGGACCCCGAGACCGAGGGAGAGGAGCCACCTGCTTACGTGGATGGCATGGGGTCCACTGCTGACGATATTATAGAGGGACTGACCAGCAGGACCGAGGAGCTGGAGGATCAGATAGCTCACCTGGAGGAGCAGAATCAGACCCACCAGATCAGAGAGGACCAGTATAGAGACCTGGCCTATCAGCTCGATCATGACTTGGGAGTGGCGAAGGTGCAGCTGCAGGGCTACGAGTCCTCAGCGCAGCAGATCGGACCACTGCTACATCAGCTAGTGGCCCGAAATGCTGAGTTGAGAGAGAGGCTGGAGCAGAGGGATCTGCAGATCGCCCACCTGAAGGCGAAGCAGGAGGCCATGAGGTTTGAGACTGGGCTGGAGGTATCTGCGAGGATGCATGTCAGGGAGGCTTGGGCCAGGGAGGCCAGGAGGGTTGATCAGCTGGAGGACCAGTTAGAGGCCAGAGCTATGAGGATAGAGACCCTAGGACATGCTCTAGATGCAGCCTACAGGAGACCCCGGACTGAGATAGGGGAGTCTAGCCGCTCTGTTCGTCGCAGGGTAGGGGACGGAGCATTCTCTTCTGGTCAGCAGGCACGGATCCGTCACGATGTGCAGTGACTTGTTGGAGCAGTTGATTTGTCTTTAGTACAGTCAGTCCCACTTTTTGTTATATTAGGGACGTATTTATGTTGTCTTGTGAAGCTTTACATTTGTGTTTATGCTTGGGGTAGCAGTTAAACCCCAACTTTTGTAGTCTTGAGGGATGAAAAGTTAGGATTCCCCACTTTTGTCTCAGGGGGAATGATGGGTAGGGCATGTAGTGGCGCATTTATAGCAGTATGCCACAGGTTCAGTCTTGTAACAAACAGTGGTATATCAATATAAATGCAGATGTTTCATTTAAATCAAATGTGTTTGATAGATGTTTCTACCCTTGATTGCTGATTTTTATGACATATTGTGTAAATATAAAACTATAGGTAAAGGTCAGCGGATTTTCCTTATCCAATCATGCCGCCAAGAGGATGACCACGAAACCGACAAGTTGAAGAGTCAGAGAGTGAGGTTGGAAATCAATCCAATCCAATGAGGATGTTCGCGGAGATGCTGGCGGAAGCCATGCAATCAAGACCGCCACCGGTAGGAACCCAAGCAGCAGCCGAGCCAGTGCATCATCTGGCAAATTTCAAAGATTTCAAATTGGTTGGACCACCCGAGTTCAAGGGAACTCTTAACCCAATCGAAGCGCAGACCTGGATTGAGGAGATAGAAAAGGTCTTCGAGGTAGCACGGGTGGCAGAGGAATAGAAAACAAGTTTTGCTACCTTCATGTTAAAGGGCGAGGCAAACTACTGGTGGAAGGCCAACAGGGGCCGAGTGGAAGAAGGCATTGTCGTATGGGAACGCTTTAAGGAGATGTTCTTGGAAAATTATTTTCCAGAGAGCATGAAGCAAGAGATGGAGATCAAGTTCCTGGAACTAAAATAAGGAAACATGTCTGTGGCTGAGTACGCGGCTAAGTTTAATGAGTTGGCACGGTTTGCAACTCACCAAGTCAACACGGAGGAAAGGAAAGCTCGTAGGTTTGAGCAAGGGTTGAAACCATGGTTATACCGTTCTGTTGCGGTATTGAAAATCAAGACATTTGCAGAATTGTTGGAGAGGGCGATCATTGCAGAGGGTGGCAGTGAGGCCCTGACAAAATACAATCAAGAGAAGAAGAAGGGACATGAGGGCCCGAAGGCAGGAAGCAGCGGGGGCAGTAATCCCAACAAACGAAAATGGGTCGAGAGTCAGTCCTCCGGGGGAAACAAATCAGGAGGGGAGGTGAAGAAGCCAGGTAGGTGCAGTAATTGTGGCAAGAACCACACGGGAGAGTGCATGAAGGGAAAGAGTGTTTGTTACCGGTGTGGACAACCGGGGCACATGGCACCCCAATGTCAGAATAAGCCAAAGGGAGGATGTTTTTCATGTGGAGCACCCGACCACCAAATCAAGGATTGTCCGAAGAAG
Organism: Aralia elata; assembly: GCA_034770075.1. NCBI lineage: Eukaryota > Viridiplantae > Streptophyta > Magnoliopsida > Apiales > Araliaceae > Aralia > Aralia elata. Next base: position 40,126,702 of record CM068385.1, read on the forward strand.
AAGGGTGACGCCGGGAGTGGCAACAGGAACAACAACAGTGGAAACAGCAACCGGTTGAACTACGGGCCACCAGCCAGTCAAGCCAACAGGCCAACAGCCCGCACGTTCAACATGACTGTGCAGGATGCCATGGAATCCAAAGACGTGGTGTCAGGTATCATCCCAATCAATGATATAAATGCATATGTGCTATTTGATTCGGGTGCTACTTGCTCCTTTGTTTCCGAAGAATTTGCTAGTCAATTAAATGTACCTTGTGAAAAGTTAGAACACCCTATGAACGTAGAAGTAGCAAACAAGGAAATTATCCCCGTAGAATGCATTCATAGGAATTGTTGTGCTGAATTGCGAGGATTTAAGCTCAATGTGGATTTGATACCAATTCGACTAGGAGAGTTTGACGTAATCCTGGGAATGGATTGGCTATCAATTCACGGAGCAGTCATTGATTGTAAGAAGAAATGTGTACACTTAAAGACTTCTAATAAGTCGAAGGTGGTATTCTATGGCAGCAAGTCACCAAAACCATCTTGTTGTCTTACTATGATGCAAACAAGGAGATCACTGAAGAAAGGTTGCGAGTGTTATTTGGCCCATGTGGTCGATACTCGTCAGGTCGGGGATGAAATGGGTCAAATACCAATCGTGAGGGATTTCGCTGATGTCTTCCCCGATGAACTTCCGGGACTGCCGCCGGACAGGGAAATCGAGTTCGTTATTGATTTGGCACCGGGAACCGCACCAATATCGAAGCCGCCGTATCGAATGGCACCTGTAGAAATGAAAGAGTTGATGGTGCAACTGCAGGAACTGTTAGATAAAGGTTACATCAGACCAAGAGTGTCCCCATGGGGAGCGCCAGTTCTGTTTGTAAAGAAGAAAGATGGTTCGATGAGACTGTGTATCGACTATCGGGAGTTGAACAAAGTTACGATTAAGAATAGGTATCCGCTTCCTAGGATTGACGATCTATTTGATCAACTTAAGGGAGCGAAATACTTTTCAAAAATCGACTTAAGAATAGGCTATCATCAGCTGAAGGTGAGGCAAGAAGATATCCCGAAGACTGCATTCAGAACTCGTTACGGGCACTTCGAGTTTCTGGTAATGTCTTTTGGATTGACGAATGCACCAGCAGCATTCATGGATATGATGAACAGAGTTTTCAAGCAGTACTTGGACAAGTTCGTAGTCGTATTCATTGATGACATCTTGGTGTATTCAGGGACAGAGGAGGAGCATGCTGAACAGTTGAAGATTGTATTAGAAGCTCTCAGGAAGGAGAAGTTGTACGCAAAATTTTCGAAGTGTGAGTTTTGGTTGTAGAGGGTACAGTTTCTGGGTCACATCATTGACAAAAATGGTGTTTCGGTGGATCCAGCTAAGGTAGAAGCGGTTATCAATTGGGAACAACCAAGGACACCCACAGAGATCCGGAGTTTCTTGGGATTAGCGGGATACTATCGAAGATTCATTCAGGATTTTTCTAAGATAGCATCGCCGTTGACCAACCTCACCAAGAAAACAGTTAAGTTCGTTTGGTCGGAGAAATGTGAGGAAAGTTTTATGGAGCTGAAGAAGAGACTTAGTCAAGCACCGGTGTTGACCTTACCCGACAACACTGGGGGTTTTGTAGTGTATAGCGACGCGTCACACAAAGGTCTTGGCTGTGTACTGATGCAGCACGGCAAGGTCGTGGCGTACGCATCACGTCAACTGAAAGACTATGAGAAGGGTTACCCGACTCATGACTTGGAGTTAGCAGCGATAGTTTTCGCCTTGAAGATTTGGAGGCACTACCTATACGGTGAGAAGTGCGAGATATATACGGATCACAAAAGTCTGAAATATATCTTCACTCAAAAGGAGCTGAACATGAGACAACGCCGATGGTTAGAATTGATCAAAGACTACGACTGTGAAATTCTGTACCATCCGGGCAAGGCAAATGTAGTGGCTGATGCCTTAAGCAGGAAATGCAAGGTGAAATTGATGCAGCTGACGGTTCAAGAGGAATTGGTAAAGGACTTTGAACGTCTGGGACTGGAGATTAGGTATCCAATGGAGGCGGACGAAAAATTGTTTACTGTAACGGCAGGTCCGACTCTACTGGATAAGATACAGGAGGCTCAAGAATTTGATGAAGAATGCATTGACATTAAGAAACAATTATCGGAGGGAAAAGCATCGAAGTACAAGGTTGACAGCGCAGGATTGCTGAGATTCGAGGGAAGGATCTGGATACCCTACGTACCAGACTTAAGGGAAGAAATTTTACAAGAGGCCCATAATACGAGATTTTCGGTACATCCGGGTAGCACCAAGATGTATCAAGATCTTCGTCAACATTATTGGTGGCCGCATTTGAAAGGGGAAGTTGCAGAATTCGTCAGCCAATGTTTAACTTGTCAGAGGATCAAGGCAGAGCACCAACGACCGAGCGGATTGTTGCAACCCTTAGAGATTCCCGAGTGGAAGTGAGAGCACATTACTATGGATTTTGTGGTAGGACTCCCGACAACACAAAAGGGTCTAGACGCCATCTGGGTGATCGTAGATCGGTTGACCAAGTATGCCCATTTTCTACCGATTAAGATCAGGTACAAATTGGAGCAATTGGCGAAACTTTACGTGAAGGAAATAGTATCACGACATGGAGTGCCGGTATCTATTGTGTCTGACAGAGATCCGCGTTTCACGTCAAATTTTTGGAGAAGTCTACAGGAGAGACTGGGAACACAATTAAGAATGAGTACGACATATCATCCTCAGACTGATGGTCAGAGTGAGCGAACAATTCAGACCCTAGAGGATATGCTCCGGGCAATTGTGATGGACTTAAGTGGCAACTGGGACGATCACTTGCCACTGGTAGAGTTCGCTTATAACAATAGCTATCATGCTAGCATCGGTATGCCGCCATATGAAGCGTTATATGGAAGGAAGTTTCGAACGCCGTTGTGTTGGGATGAAGTTGGCGAACGGAGATTGTTGGGACCAGAACTGGTACAACAAACCGTGGAAATCATCAAAGTAATAAGACAGCGGTTAGTAGCAGCTCAAGATCGTCAGAAGAAGTACGCGGACTTACATCGTCAGAAACGAGACTTTGAAGTTGGTAGCTTTGTGTTTCTGAAGGTATCACCCTGGAAAGGGAAGATCCGTTTTGGGAAGAAGGGTAAATTAAGCCCTAGGTTCATAGGGCCGTTCGAGATTTTGAGGCGGATCGGCGAAGTGGCGTACGAGGTAGCATTACCTCCTATAGGGCCGTTCGAGATTTTGAGGCGGATCGGCGAAGTGGCGTACGAGGTAGCATTACCTCCTGAACTTGAGCACATTCACAACGTGTTTCATATATCAGTGTTGCGACCGTATAAGCCAGATTACAAACATGTTATTTCCTATGAGCCAATTCAAGTCGAGAAGGACTTATCGTACGAGGAGATTCCTGTTCAAATACTGGATAGAAAAGAGCAGAAGCTGAGGAATAAAATTATTTACTCGGTGAAAGTTCTCTGGAGAAACCACGCGGTAGAAGAGGCTACGTGGGAATTAGAAGAGAAGATGAGAACAAATTACCCACAATTATTTGAGTAACCTTAGGTAGAAATTCCGAGGACGGAATTTTTATAAGGGGGAGAGGATGTAATGTCCAGGAAATTTAAAACATTGTATCAGATTTATTTTAATAAATAAATTCATTTTATTTAATTTTACGAATTTATTTGGATCCGTGTAGGTATCATTATTTAATACATGGTCCCATAAATTTCTCTGCCTTAAAGGGGCTCATTAATAATTTGAATAGATTAATGAGTGAACCCTAACCTTCGATTGGCAAGGAAATTAAGGAAGTAAATAAATGATTTTATCATTTTCAGATTTAACAATTCGAATAAAGAATTTTGGTTAAAATAAGTATTTTAAATAATTAATTAATTGGTTTAGTTATTTAATTTAAATATTAGAATATCATGTGGTTAATTTAAAGTAGGTCACTAATCTTTTATTTGGATTGGCCCATTTCTTTATTTCTAATTTGGACCCAAATTCCATTTTACTCCTACCGGACTAAGTTCATCTTTCTTTTATTTTCCGGATTGGGCCAAACCCATTTTATTTTATTTTGAGCCCAATCCCTAAAACCCGTTGGTTTGAATAAATTGGGTCGACCCATTCCATCTCGTTTCCAGTCGGGTTGAATTTCTTTTCATTTGGGGATGGGGATACATCAGCATCAGCAAAACCAAATTGGGGAAGAATCAAACCAAACGGAATCAAAATCCTCAGACCCAACCAAGCAAACCCTAGACGCTCACCTAGCCGAACCTATCTAGACCTAGGGTTCTCAATCAATCACACCAAAACCCTCCATCGAATCGGACAGAGCAAGATGACGGGGGAAGGAAACGGGATTGTCCATCGTCGGCGGTAGCAGGGGGATAAGCGTCGATCGATGGCTGCCAAGGATTGACCAGCAGGCGAAGCGGGTTTCGCCACGGGCGACCGGACGCTCGACGAACGGACCAAAAGGTTTGAGCGTGCGGCGACGTGACCAGTGGGGGTTCGCAGCTCGAGGGTTTGCCGGCAAATCGCGGCTTGGGTTGATGGGTTGATGTGAACAATTGACAACCTACACCTCCTACCGTTGGACAATGGTTAGGTCAATTGGGATATTGCCCAACAACTGGGTAACTAATTTCCTATAAATTGAGCCCAAGACCTAGCCAAGTTGCCGAGTCTCTGTAAGTTCAAATTAGAAGGAGAAAACAAATCGCAGAGAAGGGGGGACCAAGGGAAGTCAGTCGCTCGACGGTGAATGTCCGGCGTCGTCAGCTACTTTGGAAGGAGAAGGCGGACTGCAATTCGGTCGAGTCCACGGTAGTTATCTTAGGCTTAATGTGTTTTCCTTCTCTGATTGTTAGTGTAACCATTGAAGTATGTTGCTCTTGTTGAATTTACAAGGCTGGTATTGTATTGTATGGGTTTGTTTTGATTTAAAAGTCTAGTATTGAATTACTTTTGGTTGGTTGTCGAATTCTGTTGCCATTTGGCTTGGGGGAAATCTATGTATAGAAAGCCATAAAGGCCAGGATGGATTGTGATGATTTTTGTTGGTTCATTTTGATTAGAAATTTGGTATTGTGATTTTGGATGGTATATTTCTACCATTGGATGGTTATACACTGTTTAGGGTGTTGTATTGAACTGCTTGGGTTTGGAACTCTGAAATGGTATCATGTAAATTCCTGATGAGAATCTGTTGAACAATGGAAATGAAATTAGCAGGAGTTGATATGTCAGTTGGTTTACTAAACACCTGACTTTCAACAATATTAGGTAATAACTGTACTAACTTGGTTGTGAAATTTCAGGGAGTCTAATTGTTGTCTAATGGTTAATCAACTATGCTAGTATTGGCTTAATTAATGGTTAACTAATTTGAGTTAATAATGCTCTTGTAAATTTACTTGTTATTATAACTAATAAATAAAATTAATCAATAATTATTTATTATTTATTAATAATAATAAATAAAGCTAGTAAATATTTAATTATTATTATTAGTAAATAATAATTATGTATGAATAAGTTAATCGACTAATTATTTATTATTTATCAATAAATAATAAATAAAGATAATAAATATTTACTTATTAAATTAATTATTTATTATTTATCAATAAATAATAAATAAAGATAACGAATAGCTACTTATTATTTAATCAATTAATTATTTATTTATTTTATTTTTCACTAAATAATAAATAAGGATACTAAATGTTAATTATTATTTAATGAATAATAATTAACTAAAATCCATAAAGTAATTATTTATTATTATTTAATTATTAGTTAATATTAAATAAAAGTAAAGTTAATAATTAATTATTTATTATTTATCAATAAATAATAAATAAAGATAATAAATATTTAATTATTATTTAATTAAATAATAGTTAAGTATGAATGAAGCTAATAAAGTAATTAATTATTATTTATCCATAAATAATAAATAAAGATAATAAATATTTAATTGTTATTAAATAATAATTAAGTATGAATAAGTTAACAAAATGATTATTTATTATTTAGCAATAAATAATAAATAAAGATAGTGAATATTTGCTTAATTTACATTAATAATTAAGTATGTGTGAATTAATACATTAAGTATTTAAATAATGTTGCATAAGGAACAAGAGTAATAATAATTACTAAATTACCCCTAAGGTAGATAGTAATTAAGAGTAAATCAACTAAATAAGTGATAAATTGTTATTCATTTGTCATTAAGCCAGAATAAACTTATTATTTATAAATAAATTAGCCCGTATTATGAGACAAACAAAGGTAATGGTTGAGTCCTCAAAGGATAAGTAATCCTAATTAACTATCAATTATTTTAATAGCTAAGAGTCATTAATTAATTTCTGTTTAGCTAATGATTAGGTGGTAATTAAATATATATATTGAATTGTTTACCTGCTAAATAAATAGCATAAGTAAGTACCTCGATATACAGTTATGCAATGCTAATGGATAAACTAACTTTATCAACTGATAGGTTATCCAAGATCAATTAATTAAAGCTAAATTTTTATCTGTAGCTGAGCAAACAGGCAAGTGCCCTAACCTTATTCTTTCAGTATATTGAATGCAAGTTCTTCCTTACTCAACTTTTACATTGAGCAAATTCTAAACCTTATGCACTATTTTAATTCGTGCAAAAAGGTATATATATATTGTTGCAAGTTATTCTTTAAGCTTGAATCTTATCTCCAAGCATGCTTTAAGTGGTCTAATTACTGTTAAAATTATTCCACATCTGTGTATTCATTGGCATTCGCACTTGTGCATTTGGATTCGTATAATTATTTAAGTTCTGAAATTCACGAACTATTCATGATTAAGTCTGAACCCTTGTCTCGGTCAGGCACATACGAAAGAATTTATAAAAGCTATCTGAACCAATCAATGGTAAGGATTCTTAGACTGTATGAACACCCCTTTATTGTAGGGGAGTACCCCATGTACCGTAAATAAGGTACAAATAGCAGAGTTAAATGTTATGCATAAACATAGCGTACGCGAGGCTGATCCCCTCAAGTACTCATTCTGTAGCCAGTAACCAGAGGGTCAACCAGCTATTGACTCCTTTGGAAGTTATTGTTCAAAGTCTATTTGACTACCAATTGTTCTAAAAGCATTTATTGTTATTGCTTCTGATAATTGCTGAATTCTCCTTCTATATTCCCTTCATCATGATATACCCTTATTGTTGTACGTTAAACTTGCTGAGCAAACTCGTTGCTCATTCTTGCTATATCATGACTTTATTGCAGCTAAACCCGAGACGTCAAGGAAGAACAAAGGAAAAGAAAAGATGAAGTAATAGACTTCATGTAGCGGATTTTAAATTTACATATAGTTAATTGCTGTTAATGTAATTTAAACCCTAACTTTTATTTAGGGTATGGATTTGTGTAAGTATTTAAGGTTTTTGTATTCTGGGACTAGTAACACCTTTGTAATGAACAACGTATGTTTATTATATTCCGCATTTTAGTTACCATATGTTGTTGGAGGTGAATGTTTGTATTGGATCGTGATGACCGGATCCGGGTATTTGGAGACCCGAATTTGGGGGCGTCACAATCATTCATTATTTTATTTATTTATTTCTTTGTCGGGTATTACGTATCCGAGCGCGGGCGTTGAGTCATTGCAAATAACGATCCGAGCAATCTTTATTTTAATTCCTATAAACACAATGAAAATGCATCAAAGCAACATAAAAGATGTAAAAGTAACACAAAACTAACTTATCTAAAAATAAGATAAAAATACCTAAAAACCATATAAAATTCCCAAAAGCTACAAATTATCAAGATTAAAGGTACCCAAATTGTGTGTATAAAACACCCTCATCAAATACCCCCAAACTTAAAACTTTGCTTATTCTCAAGCAAACTAGAGATACAAAAACTCACTGAAATAACACAATTGACAACTAACTTAAGATGGAAACGACTCGAGAATTGGCCTCAAAGGAAGAAGATCAAAAGGGGCCCAAGAGCAACACAAAGTTACAATTTAACAAAATGTTTGGGCTCATAACTACTCACGATCTTTGCAATGTGTGTGTGTGTCATCTGTTTATGCAAGTTAGGAGTGAGCTAACACATGTACCCAAATTTATGATGGATTATACTATAAATCTATAAACTCATCATTACCTTGATAAATACCAAACAAGATGACCATATAAGAGAAAGGTCCTTGGGGATTATTGCAACAATAATTAATCACATTGGTGAGTGCGTTTTACGCTCCATCTCACCTTAACCATTCGCATAATCGTGTAATGTCTTGTGACAACTCGAAAATTTAGAAATCTTAAATGATTAAATTAAAGGTTAAAGAATAAAACCTAGATGGGAATTTGTGGATTTATTTAAAAAAAATTCAGAAAAACCTATATGGTTACTCTTTGAAAGAGAATAGAAAAAATATGAGTTACAAAATTTCAAAACCCTAGAAATGAATTTATATGTACTTGAATGAATATTATGAATAAGGTATTACAATACCTATAAATTTGGTGTGAACAAAAGGATTATTTTTATTTAGTGGTCTTAGTATTTTAATTATATACTAATGACTTAATTTAAGAGATTTATTTTATTATCTCAATTTATTAGTTGGTGTTAATATGTGAGTAAATGAATATGGATATTATGTGTTTGTTTATATTTGTTATTTATATAAACAAATAAAGGAATGTCTTGTAACCTAATTATATATTAGGTATAAAATATTAAAAGTGGTGGACCATGCTAATTTATATGGCCCAAATCATTGTTAGTTAGAGGAGGTCCCACTAATAGTTATTTAATTTAGTGGACTAACCTAAGAATTTTAATATCAAACAATTGATAAGATAATAAGATAATTAAATATTCAATTAAAGTGAATATAGTAAGTAAATAAATTTTGTACATTAATTAATATGGATATTAATTAATAAGAATTATGTGCTATATGAATGATTTATTTTAATAGTCCAATTAGTAAGAAAATGCTAGTGGACTAGTCTAATTAAATTACTAACCAAGTCCACTCATTTAATTAATCATGACCTTGGATAATTAATGTGTGGACTAATTAAATTAGTCTAACATTTAATAAACTAGTAGCCCAAATGTGGAATAATAATAGTGGACAACTAGTAACTCTAACTAATCAAAAGTGAGCCCAAATTGATTTTAAAGGAAGCCCAATTGTTAGCCCACTTAGGAAATATTTTAAGCAACTTATTTAATCCATTAAAGCAATAAAAGAAAAGGAAAATTTTGGACAAAAAGGAGTGAGGGCTGCCGGCTAGGAAGAGAAAGAAGGAGTAAATGGGCATGTGATATAATCATTAGCTACTTACACACAAGCCATGTGTCACCTTGTTATTGGGCCATTTTAGATTACAAGCTAGACAATGAGATAAGATGAGATAAGGAAGAGAGAGAGGATAGAAGATATTGGGAGATTAGAATAGATATACAACATATATCTATACATATTTCCTAAAAACACAAAATCTATTTTATTTTCTCTTTCCTCTCACTTCCTATTTTGCTAAAGAAAGAAAACTAAAGAAAGAGAGAGAAAAAGAAAGGGGGCCGTCGACCCATGAGAGGAGAAGAGAGAGAGGGGTATCCATGGAAGCCATGGAAGAAGAAAAAGAAGAAGAAAGAACCAAGAAGGAAGAAAGGTATAAAACCTTTAAACCCTAACTAGTTAATTCCTTTTAAGTTTTGTTTGATTTTGGTGATATAAAAATTTATGATCTTGTGGTCTAAAACCCTTGATTTATATGTGAATAAGTGTATTATGTGTAGATCTTGCATGTTGGGTGTTGATTTGTTCAAAAGAAAAGAAAAGAAAACGTGTTTGTTTTAAAAAGGGTTAGAAAACCCTAGCTTTCGCTCAATTTATATGAGTACCATTTGAAATATATGAACTCTTTTTGCGATCCGTCAAAGAGTGGTGCTAGATATATAAGTTAAGTATTAAACTCAAGTGGTAGAACTCAAAAATAATGTGTACAAAATTCATATAGACTGTTTTTACCAAAACAGTCCAGCTGGTTCAAAGGGAAAAAAGGGCTGCTACAGGGCAGTCCCATCTAGGGGTATTTTCATCCAACTTTTTTGCTCAAAAAAATTCGTAAACATTTTGAGTAATAATATGATAAGTTATATGAGTCGTGTAAAAATTTGAGAATTTTTGGCCTTATAGAATGAAAGTTATGGATTTTATGGCGAAGGACCTTAAGTTGGAAAACGGGACCAAACCCGCTGACCCCTTGCTTATGTGTACTGTTTTGATGCCTTAACCAGTGCAATAAATTCAGGACTTTTTATCACTGAAAATATAGGGAGTTAGGTAGCTCCTGTCCAAAAATCGCCGCATTCTGACTTGTAACGAAGAATCTACAGCTAAAATAAAAACGTAGAGTTTTTCGATGAAAACGGCTAAAATTGGAGTTCTATAACTTCGATGGCCACGAAATTTTAACTAAAATCTCGTGCTAATATGTATAAGATTCTATCAAAAATTTGGAGTCATCGGAGTTGTGCAACATAATGATCATTTTTCTTACTTTTGAAAGTTAAAACGGACGTTTAAAAAATGTTAAAGGAAATTGAAAACTTTTATAAGGAAAGTATTTTTGTATATGGAATATATGTACATATGTGTGGAAAGATTTGAAGAAAATAAAAATCGATTATTAAAAGAGGTTAAGTCATTTTGAGAATGCAACTTCTAATTCGGTTTGTTGTATTCATATTTGGTTTAATGTTTTAGCATTCGATTTGCTGTATTAGCATTCGATTTGCTGTATTGTATTATTTGGTTTGATGAATTGGAAATTTGATATATTAAAAAGGAAAAAAAACACTTTGAATCCAGTTTGCTGGATTGTGGTATTAGGCTTGCTGAATTGATGGAATCCGGCTTGCTGAATTGGTGAATATAGTTTGCTGAATTAATGAATATGGTTTGCTGAATTAGTGAATTCAGGTTGCTGGATTGTAGGATAGTTTGAATAATCCAACTTGCTGGATTAGGGATTCAGGCTTAATGGATTATAAAGAAGAACTTATAAAATGAAAGAGTTAGTGTTAAGTCATAAGATTTATGATAAAGTAGTTGTACAGTCGTGCTCTTTAATAGTTGACGTATAGCAGCTGGGCTAAACAATTCCTTCACGGAGCGGAGGTATATACGAACTAGCAACCGATCTAACTCACTGTGAAAATAGTGTAGACGAGACGGAAACTAGTTTGTTGGTTGTTTGTGCGAAACCACTCAACATACTATATTGAATAGTGTTAAAGACTTTATGTGTGCTATTTTTAGAATTATGAACGTGTATGGTGCAAAGGTGCTATCTAATATTTGCTTATGTTCTTAAATATTAGAAGTAGTGTTATGAGGTATATGTGTTGCTAATTGAAAGATCAATCTTATATTTGATAGGTCTTTCAGAAGAGGTTAAATTAGATTGTGTAGCAGTAATCGACGGTACAGGCAAGTTTCCTATCCTTGTGCAATTATCTTAACTTCATTTTCATATCGAAATGCAAGTTCCTTAACTCAAACTCGAGTGATTATGTTTCAAGCATGCTAGTGGATTAATTATTGACTATTATTCCACATCTATGTTTATTGATTCGCACTTAGTGCACGTTGTATATGTTCATCAGGTATGAAAGACTGATCACCTTCATTACCGTAAGGTTCAGTTAAATTTATTCATGGTCATTATTGACACCCTATATTATTGAATTCATTCATTCAATCATTGAAATTTTGATTCATGTTCTTTCACAATTATTATATTGTTGAAAATTTAAAAGCTTATTCATTCTTTCAATCATGATATATCTTTATTGTATTTAAACTTGCTGAGCAAAGTAGTTGCTCACCCTTGCTATATCATGATAACAAATTTCAGATTTAAGGCGAACGTTCAAGGGAAGACTGTACAAAAGCAAAGGACAAGATTAGATGGTTATGCATGTTAACTAATTAGTTATTTGATATAAGTTAATTGTGTAAACCTTTTGTGAATCTAAAGGTAAATATGTATTAAAATAAATGTTATAGATCTTGGGATATGTAACAGAGATTATTGTATAAACAATTTATGTTTATATCTTTCGCGGTAGTTGTAAATATGATGTATCGTGACACACCAGGTCCGAGGTTCAAGGGACCCGGGTTTGGGGGCGCTACATTTGGTATCAGAGCTATAGGTTATAAACCTTAGGTATGGGTACCTTAGGCTATAACCGCAGAGATAAGGATAAGGAATAAACTCAAATAGAGTTTAAGCGCTAAAAGATGAATTTTTAGAAATTCATTATGAAGTACAGAAAAAGATAAATAAATTCAAAGAAAAATCTTGAAAAGTTATAAAGATAAGAATCTGGAGTTACCTGACTCCAGTATTAAAGATGAAAAGCTTAAACAAAATCATAATATATGATTAAAGTGAAAAATAAGAAGATCGTAAAACAAAACGATCATAAGATAGAAAAGAATCGTAATATAACACGATTATAAGAAAGATCACAACGTGATCTGATTAAGACATGGAATGATAGATGATCAATCGAATGATTGAAAATGTTATAACAGAATTGTTGTACGAAAGTTGTACTATGAAATGGTACTATGTAAACTCATGAAGGAGTGATTAATGTTGATATACGAATTAAATGAAATTTGTATTGAGTAAATGGAAAGTTAGAATTATGTGGGATTTCAATTGAGGACTCATGTTAGTGGCTGAGTTGTACGATTCCTGGTATGGGACGGGAATTTGTGCTTGGTTTAAAAATCACTTAGCTTCCTATATTAATATAGTGGTTGAGTTGAACAAGTCCTGGTATGGGACGGGATTTGTCCATGGTTTAACAACCGCTTAGCTTCCTATATTGATTAGTGGTCAAGTTGGTTCGACAACCACTTAGCTTTCTATATTGATAATCATTGAAATATTAGTGTCGCGCTATCGATATACGTATGACGAGAAGGTGATTCTTTTCTCATATTTATATTTGATAGTTAGAGAATATTAAGATTATGTGCGAGTTCTTTAAACTCATACGTATGGTAAGTTCGTGACTCATAATCGTATGGTGGAACCCCTCAGCGAATAGACGATTTTGGTCTGACTAGGATAAGTTCTTAAACCCATATGATTGTGGTAAGTTCCTGAACTCATAACGCGTGGTAAGTTTGATGAACTATATTGGAGTATAGAAATGGTTGTGGATGAAGAATTGAGGATTTTTAGTATAGTAAGCTTTAAGGATGATAGAAATAGATAGAATTATTAAGCAATGGATCATTAGAAGAATTGAAGTTGATGGTGGAAGCGTAGGTATTCCAAATCTTCTAGCTATGCTAGACTTCGAAATTTTTGACATCAAGCTAAATTCGCACTAATGTGCCTTTAAAAATAAAAATAAAATTTTTGTTATCCTCAAAACAGAGTGACGAGTGTGTAGAAGTGGGCTTCGAACCACTAACACATCGTTACCTGTTACGGCATGATAACACCAAAAATGATTTTTTTTGGTTTTGAACTGTTTAAAGAAGAGTCTACGCTATTTGTTTCGGCTAGACAAAAATGATTTAAAATATCAAAATGTATTTTTTTTAAATAATCATCAATGCATCATCTAACCTGGTGTAGAATGACAGATGATGGAGTCATCAATGCAGATTAACCTAGTGTTGCATGTGATCTAAGGATCGTCAGCTCACTACGGTATGATGTAGTATGACAAAGTCACAAAATGACGGAATCCTCAACGGACTGTAAATACAGTGCAGTATCACGACGTCATAAAATGATTTTCAGAACTTTAAAGATAATGTATTGCCACTTGAATTTGGCCAGACACATGTTTCGATTAATATTCGAATTATTGGTATATGTTTAAGCTAATTGATTCAGCTAGACAAATGTTTATGAAAATTCAAGTAATCTCTTTCAGAATTTATCCCGCAACAAATTGTTTTGGTACGGACTCTTATGCTAAGTTTGAGGTGAACAACCCCGGTTGGATAAAATAATCCAATCTATGCGCGCATATAGTCGCTATGTAAAATTGATACGTTGTACATGACGTAAGGGTATGAAAGGCTAATCACCTAGCGTACTTGCAGAGGTAGTTTACCTTCTTCGTGATTGTAAACATACCTAATAAATTACCGTTTTGCGGTGTTACTACCGTTAAAACTTTGTGTTCATGGTCTATATGATGTTAGGTTTGTACATAGCGCGAATATGCAATCAAATTACATAAATAGTGCGGAAGCGCGATAAAACGGAATTTAAAAAATTTCATACAAACCATCACCATGATCATCCATGTGCTCAATTATCAATTAAACGAAAGAGATAGAGATTAAAAAATTATACCCTCGTAGAACCGTGCTTCCTCGGGTACAAGTTCACCTCCAATTCCTTCGCGTTCTCCTTGAATTTCACCGATTAAATTCCTTCCTTTGATCAACGTTAGCCACCCAAGTGTTTGGCCTCTAGAGGTGATCCACCAAGGAATAATAGTTGTTCAAGAAGATGAGTGTTGGCAAAACCCTAGTTTCTATCTCTATAGAAATTGCAAGTACTCTCTCTCTCTCCAATTCTCATGGAAGAGTGTGTAAATTGTCTAACAATCTAATTGTCTGACTGTCTAACCCTAAACCATAATAAGACTCCTCTTATTTATAGATATAGGGAACCCTCCTAAACTATTTAGGATTAGGTTTTTTATTTTAATTAAACTCCTTTAATTAATTGAACTCCTAATCCAATTAGGAATTCATGAGAGAGTACTTCTATTAATTAATTCCCAATCCCTATTAGGAATTAAATAATAGTAATAGTAATAATAATAATAAGACTCCTCTTATTAATTTATATTTAATATTTCTAAAATATTAAATAATAAATATTAAGCTATTTAATTTATTCTCTCTCCATAGATTAAATTAAATACACTTAACTTATTATTACGATTATGCCATTTACTTCTTAAATAAATATTTTTCTTTTGCGGTGTGACCCTTTAGGTTCTCCATATTAAACCGGTTGTGAATAAATCAATTAGAACAATTCTAATCTTATTTAAATAAATAAATTAAACTATTTAATTCATTTAAATAAATAATATTTATTCTACAATAAGGGTAAGCCCCCTTAGCGATCAACGACTTTCCAGATAATATAGATTTCAACATTAATCACAAAAGAACCTTTCAGTGAATAGTTACCGTACAATTCAATCCTTCTACCATACAATGTCCCAATTAAATATAAGACATGGAATTACTGTCAAGTCTTATTTTATTTAATTATATGTATTTCGATTCTGAAATGCACAACTCTGATTAATGCAAATTATAAACTATTTTCTAATTTCATTCTGTTTTGGCCAAAGATTTCTGAGTCGTCATTTATCGAATCACATAGGACATTCACTCCTTTTACTAGATGTGGTAGATTCTTTGTTGATCATTCACCTATCTCCATGTATAACTTATTATACCCAATCATACCCTTTGATATACCCTAAAGGTCTTAAGGGACATGTCAAAGTATAACTCATCATACACAAGATACTATGATGATCTCAAGTCCAAGGATCACTTGTACTACTATCACTAGAGGAATTCCTATTGACAGGCGAGTAAAACTCCATTAGGTATTTCCTTAGCGAGCCACGTTCAGTGAACTTATTCTCTAATAAGCACCTACATACTTGCTTTAGTGTCTCCACACAAATGATTATGAGATCAATCATCCTCTTCATAAGAGCAAGCAACGTATGTACTAATCTATCCGGATTCACTAATCCCCTTTTTAGTAATCCATCGATTAGGAACGATTTTAGTTTGTGAGCTATCTAGAATTTAGATCTCATTAGCATGATCACCATCACGATTCTAAAAGCATTGCTCAAAACTATGGGTTTATCACATTTAATATAACAGCACTATGTTGATAAAGTAAAATGCCTTTAATAATCGAATAAGATTACAAAGTATATGCTACATCATATCAAATATGATTGGCTTGTGTGCATATTACTTTCAATCTCCCACTTGCACTAAAGCCAATCGTCATGGTATCTAATACCCTTCTTCTCTAAGTGACGATCATCCTGCTGTTTGGATAAAGCTTCAGTAAATGGATATGCAATGTTGTTCTTGAGAGTCCACTATCTCTATAGTGACTTCTTCTCTTTCAATGATTCCACTAATCAAATGAAAGTGCCGCAACACATGTTTGAATCCAAGATGAGACTTAGGAACCATTCCTAGTTCTGTGATGAACTTTTCATCCAAACAATCAACTTGCAGCTTCATTTACAGCTATATACTTTGTCTTTATCACTAAATCAACAACACTTTGCTGTTTGGAACCTTTCCAATTCACTGCACCACCTTTCAAGGTAACGTTTTACCCTAAAGTGGATTTGTTATCGTCTTGGTCAGTCTGAAAAAAAAACTTGAGTCTATTTAGCCCTCTAGTTTTAATTCAGTCCTACCATGAATTATGATTACATCTTCAATACCGGTTAAGTACTTAAAGATGTTTATCACTGTCTTACAGTGATCTTCTCCAGAATATGACTGATCAACATCAAGCCTAGTATATTCATTGCATACATGATAGTAACTCATGCGATCTCTCTTTCAATTGGAGATAATTTTAGAGAGATACACTCCATGGCTCATCATCATGAGACCTCTCTTGGAGTTTGCCATGCTAAACACCTTTAGCATCTAATGAATATACGTTCCTTGGGTCAAGCCGAACATCCTTTTAAATCTATCTATATAGACTTATATCCCCAATTTATAGGATGCTCCTCCCAAGTCATTCATGGAGGAATGTTTAGACAATTTTATCTTTACTGATTGTAGCATTGGTGTGTTATTCCTTGTCAGTAGTATATCAACATATAATACCAAGAATGTCACAGCGCTCCCACTGACCCTTTTGTATACACTAGGTTCATTCCCGTTTTTGATAAAATCAAACTCTTTTGACTATCTCATCAAAATGAATGTTCCATCTTTGAGAAGCTTGCTTCAATCCATCAATGGATCATTGTAGCTTAAAACACGATTTGCTTCAACCTTTGAAACAAATTCCTCTGGTTGTATCATACATACATTCTCCTCAAGTCTTCATTGAGGAAGGACGTCTCCACATCCATTTTGCCAGATTTCGTAATAAGCTGCAATCGCAAGTAAAATCCAAATGGACTTGAGCATTACCCGGTAATAAGGTTTTATCACAGTCAACTCCTTGACATGAAAAACTTTTTAAACAGGTCTGGTCTTATAGGTCTCCACCTTGCCATTTACCCCAGTCTTTCTCTTAAAAGACCCATATTCACACTCTAGGCACTAAGCCCTTATGTGGAGTAACCAAAGTCTATACTTGGTTCTCATACATGGAGTCCATTTCGGATTTCATGGCCATCTACCATTTCTATGAGTATCTTATACTCATAGCCTTATCGTATATAACTGGATCATCATCCTCTATGATGCGTACCTCATCATCATTGTTGCCTCTTTTTAAGTCTTAAATAAAAGAGCTCTAACTCACGCAAGTATACGTGGTCAACAAGTAATACAGAGGAAGTAGAGTATCGTCCCACAGAGACATGATTGAATTAAATCACTATGCATCAACTCTATCACTACACTTATTTGCTTAAACTAATGACTTACTTTTGGTGACAAAAATTATTCCTATATCAATTAATAACTAACTATGCAAACACTAACAAAATATATCAAGTCTGGAATTAATGGGATCCTAACTTCATTTAATAGCTCATCTAATTACCACTATCATGCTATAAGGTTCACATATCACAGAAAAATAGCCAAGGACACTAAAGTAGACATAATCATTTGTCAATGCATTATGACCTACTTACATAATATCCATACTTGATAGACAACATGTAATCACCACTATAACCAAAATCACTATATTTCTATGTGAAATTGCAATTATATTGATTTTAAGCACAAGTCCTTATTTTGACTCTTACGGTGAAACAGTATATTTCTATCTGACTCACAAAATATTAATCTATCCAATTAAACCTCATATTCGCAAGCTATCATGATTACAATCCATACTTATATGTTATTTTTCAATTCCATACAAGTACTGAAATCGAATGGTGATCAAGCATTCATACATGCAAAACAATCATGATAGAAATTCCTTATGATAAATAAATCAATCTAGCAATCAAGTCTGTAATTAAACTACATATTAAAATCCGTTAAAATCCCATAATGGAGATTAGTTCATGTCTGAACCAAAAGCCATTATGGGATCAAATCTACACATGGTAAATTGACAAACAATTGAATAAAGAAGAAGAAGATTGATCAAACCCAATTGAAGTAATAAATCCAAAGTAAGCTTAAACCCACATCAATATCCAATGCTCAAGAAAAAGTAATCCACAGAATATCTCTAAGTTCTCTCTAGAAAAGTAGAATAATAACAATAATTAATAATCCCTTTTTTTTTTATCTATTCTCATGTTGCCCTAATTACATAAGATAGACATTCAGTCCTTTTCCGTATCCAATTCTGCTTCCAATAGACAAACTGCCGCACCTAAACTGCCTTTAGCGCCCCGGCGCCATATCCAATACATTTATAGCGCCCCGGCGCCATATCCAAAATTACCAAGATGCCCCTAGCTTCAATATTGGTTCCCAAACACCTAGATTGACCTTGTTACTCTTCCAATTCCCTCCTGCATAACATAAACACAAAAACAAATAAAATGATAATAAAAACACTCAAAGATAGCAATAAATTAAGCTCAAGAGCACTAGATTCGTAGGTATAAAACCCACTCATCAAATACCCCCAAACTTAACCAATTGCTTGTCCCCAAGCAATGCAATACTCAAATCACCGTACTACACGAATCCAAATCAAACAACAAATAATGCAATGTCCAACTTTGGCCTCAAAGATAATACCACTATTCAAATAAAGTATTCAACTAATGCAAGAGTTCCGACATAAACCAGTTAGCCAAATCTCACTTGTCAACACCCATGTTATGTGTGAACCAACAACTTCAGTCAATCTTAACTCAAATCACAAACTTAATCAATTTCTTATAAAGAACTCCAGTTTTACCTAACTCAACCAGTGAACACGACCAATCTACCTACTGCAAGCAATTTCTAAGCACAGGATCGTCACCAAGGTTTATTTACCACACTCAAATCTTTTCTTTTTTTTTTTCCGATCCTTCCCCAGTTTTTTTTTTAACTTTTTAGTGAGTGCATTTTATGCTCCGTCTCACTTTCTTTTGAACGAGTGCGTTTTACGCTCCATCTCGTTACATGTGTTTATGAATGAGTGCGTTTTACGCTCCATCTCAATCCACCACACGTTCCATTCTTAAATCGGGAAAAGTTCAAAATTTTCCAATTTTTTTTCTGGACGCCCCCAAACTTAGGTCATTGCTTACACTAGCCTTCAAAGAGGATTCACCGATTTCATCACATTATTCCCAAAGTTCTTACCAGAAATAGAGTATGTAAGGATTTGAATTAGATTAACCATTAGAACAATTTTTAAGATTGCTAACATGAGTATTAAACTAGCCAAATTAACTCACTGGTTACATCATCACTTCTATCAGCTTTCAACTCTAAGTGAATCTCAAATTATCAAACAATTCTCATCATTGGCCCAAAATTAAAGGACTACATCATTTATCGCTCGATTCATGCAGCTAAATGCCCAACACAACCTAAAATGCAATCCTAATCTATCAATGTCATGCAAACATAAGTATACGAAACATAAATAAATGCATCAATAACAACGTGCACCTATCCTATATGCATTAACCACCAACAAGTCAAACATAAAACAACAAAAAACAACCCCCAAACTTAAGTAAATCAATGCCCTCATTGAAAAGCATAAACAAAAACGAAGAATGGAGGACTTCCCTGAACAAACTACACTGCAGGAGGGACCTCGTCATCATTCTGATCCTCATCATCACTGCGCTCCAAATCAGACGGAGGGAACACAGGTAAAATAGGTGCAGACGGGAACTGACTGGAATCAACCGAAGGATTTAGCCGAGCAAACATATTGACCATGGAAGTGTTGAAGGAGACATTATACTCGTACATGGTATCTTGTCGCTCAGCCAAACGAACATTTTGGGCTTCGATATTGTAGAACCACCGATCAATCTCACGTTGGACCTCAAAAGGAACTTCAAAATGAGGCGGTGCAGTATAAGAACTAGATGATGCAAGGTTAGGTGCTGGCTGAGCTGCAGGATCTGGCTGTGAAACTATAAACCCTAACCCACGCGGGTGACTTGTACCTCCTGTCCATTTAACTGTGTAGCGTATAATCATCTTGTGGTCCAGAACAGGCATAGGCGGCTGCATCATCTCATCATCCTTCCATTTGACCCCTACCCGTGCACATAGAGCACAAATAAGAGAGGGATGTGGTAACCCACCAGTGGTACCACCCTCTGCAGCACGGATAATGGAATTCCTAATAATAAGGCCAACGTTCATGGTCTTCCCAGTCACCAAACAATACAAAAGCACGGCTCTTTCCCTTGTCACATCGCTCACGTGAGTAGACGGCATTAGTTTAGCGCACAAGAAAGCATACCACGCCTTTCCATACTGACTGAGCCTGGATTGCGGAAAGTTCATGCTACCGCGCCCACGAGCTTTCCATATTGTACCCGGCTGACACAACTCTTGAAGTATCTGATCATAGTCAGGTCCATTACGCACAAAATCTGTGTAGTCATTGTGAGAACCCGAATCTGCCAAGTCATAGATGTGATTAATCTCCGGGCAATCAAAATTCACAGTCTTTCCTCGCACTCGCACTGTAAACCCGTCACGGTCCTTAACATGCGCATAAAATTCCTTTACCACGGCTATAACTGCAGAATCCGGTTGTGCCGTAAACAAACCCCATCGACGCTCAGCAATCATTAAAGCCATCTCGCCATCTTGTGTAGTTGGTTGCAACCCCCGTTCTGGAACTAATGGCCGCTGTGCGAGTTTAAGATATCGATCTTGCACTTCTGCACTAGCAAATCGCTTCTTGTCAAAGGTTTTAGTTGGAGTAGAAGTAGATCCTTCCCCACGTTGTCTTTTGGATGCCATAGTTACCTAAAAACAAAAAAATAGCGTAATTCAGTCCATTGTACCATAAAATAATTGCACAACAAGATAGTCGACTAAGAACTAGTGCAATGATCATATAACAAGTGCATAGCGGAAATCCCCAAACGTAAGGTCTATAGCAATTTCATAGTGATTCAAGCCACATAAGTGTCATCATGTCCATAATTGCTACAAGAACCAAACGAGAAAGCAATGACAATACCCAACAGTGAAAATTATACCCTAGTGCGCAGATACCATGATGCCAATTATAAACTCAATTGTAAACTAACATCATGAGGGTTTCCCAAAACGAGTGTGGCAATGCATTGCATAAGCAATCTAATCATATGCACGTTAACTATGTAACATGAGCCATCAAGCATGTAATTGCACATTACCCCCAAAAATATTCACACAAGCATATTATCAAACACATAGTGGGCGACATGAAAATTTCAACATGCGATACTTCAATAAGTGCAAGCATTACACCCAATCATAGTTAAGTCACTCCCAAACAAGGTTTCATATCAAACAAACAAGATTCATTGATAATTTAGCCTCAAACCTTGCATAACTCACTCAATTTTAATCAACAAAATAAACTTACCTTGATGTACCGTTGAAAAAGAGAAAAAATGGGGAGAGAATGCTTAATCCAGACCCTAAATCCGTGCTAGCAAAATGGCTTGTGTGCAAGTAACTACTTGGGAACAAAAATTTGTGGGAGAGATTAAGATTTATGGAAGAAAAGTGAAGAAACAAGAATGCAGGCTGCTGTTGTGCGGTACTTGTTTAGGGCTGAAAGCCCTATTTTTTTTTAAAATGCCGATTATAGCGCCGGGGCGCCATATTTTGCTTACCTTCAGCGCCGGGGCGCCATAAACAGTACCTGGGTATTGACTTCAGAGCCGGGGCACCATACTCCTTTGTTTTATAGCGCCGGGGCGCCATAAACAGTACCTGTAAGTGAGCAATAGCGCCGGGGCGCTATACTTCTTAGTATTATAGAGCCGAGGCGCCATAACTTGTTAGGTTGTTCTGCATTAGGCGCGGGGGCGCTGGATTTGTGCTTGATGACTTGTTTCTTCCCATACTTAAGCAAATGTTGTCCATATCAAGCTTCTACATGCTACCAGTACAAAATACCCCAAACATCCAAGTTAGTCCTAAAAAAAATAAAAAAAAAATAAAAATAAAAATAAAAATAAAAAAAAATTAACTAAACAAAAGAAAAACACAAAATTAAACCGCTGGGTTGCCTCCCAGGTAGCGCTAAGTTATAGTCAATTAGCTCGACTTCCTTTGAAGATCATGTTGTAGAAAGGACTAAGGTGACTTTTTGTCTGTCCACCTCATCCCCAAAGTAATGCTTCAACCTCTGTCCATTCACTTTGAACGATTGATCCGACAATTTGTCGTATACTTCAACCGCGCCATGTGGAAAAACCGTCTTCACTGTGAATGGTCCTGACCATCTGGATTTCAGCTTCCCGGGAAAAAGTTTGAGTCTGGAGTTGAAAAGTAAAACCCTTTGACCCGGTTCAAATGTTCTTTCTATGATCTTACGATCATGCCATTTCTTCACCTTCTCCTTGTACAGCTTCGAGTTTTCATATGCCCGTAATCGAAATTCGTCCAACTCATTGATTTGAAGTAGTCGTTTTTCCCCTGCAGTTGTTGAATCAAAGTTCAATTTACGAATTGCCCAATATGCCTTGTGCTCGAGCTCCATAGGAAGATGACAAGCTTTTCCGTAAACAAGCTGAAATGGTGACATGCCCAACGGAGTTTTGTAAGCAGTCCGATAGGCCCACACAGCATCATCCAGTTTCAAGGACCAATCCTTCCTTGTCGGATTCACAATTTTTTCGAGGATTCTTTTTACTTCTCGATTGGATACTTCAGCCTGTCCGTTCATTTGGGGGTGATAAGCTGTAGCTATACGATGATTTACCCCACACTTGGCCAGCAACGCTGTGAACTGCCTGTTGCAGAAATGACTACCTTCATCACTAATAATGGCCCTAGGAGTCCCAAATCTAGTGAAAATACTTCGATGCAAAAACTTTAGGACTACCTTGGCATCATTTGTCGGGAGTGCTGCCACTTCTACCCATTTAGACACATAGTCAACGGCTAACAAGATGTAGAGATTACCGCACGAAGACACGAAAGGGCCCATGAAATCAATCCCCCAAACGTCGAAAACTTCGACTTCAAGGATTGTGTTCAAAGGCATTTCATTCCTCTTTGAAATATTACCAATTCTCTGACATCTATCACACCGCTGAACAAAACTGTATGCATCTTTAAAGATTGTCGGCCAGTAGAATCCTGCTTGAAGTACTCTAGCCGCTGTTCTCTCCCCGCCATAATGTCCTCCATACACAGAAGAATGACAATCATGTAAAATCCCTTCGGTCTCACTATATGGGATACACCTTCTTATCATTTGATCCGCACATTGTTTAAACAAGTACGGCTCATCCCATATATACCATTTAACATCGTGCAAGAACTTTTTCTTTTGGTGCCCCACCAAGTCAGAAGGTAACATCTTACTCACCAAATAATTTGCGTAATCCGCAAACCATGGCACTTCCCCTTGCACCACAAACAACTGCTCATCCGGAAAAGATTCATTGATTTCAACTTTGTCTTCGTTCTCCTTTTCCGGCTGCTCTAGTCGAGATAAGTGGTCTGCTACTTGGTTTTCGGTACCTTTCCTATCCTTGATCTCCAAATCAAATTCTTGCAACAGCAATATCCACCTGATCAACCTGGGCTTTGCATCCTTCTTCGCCACTAAGTGTCGAATTGCCGAGTGATCCGTATACACTATTACCTTTGTGCCTATTAGATATGCCCTAAATTTATCAAAGGCATACACCACTGCCAATAACTCTTTCTCCGTGGTGGTGTAGTTTAATTGCGCATCTGTGAGGGTTTTGCTGGCATAGTAAATCACATGAAAAACCTTCTCCTTTCGTTGTCCCAGAACAGCCCCCACAGCATAATCACTGGCGTCGCACATTATCTCAAATGGCAAATCCCAAATCGGTGCAGTAATGATTGGTGCTGAAGTTAACCGTTCCTTCAAATGCTCAAAAGCCGACACGCAAGCCTTATCAAAATTAAACTGGGTATCCTTCTCCAATAAACTGCATAGTGGTTTAGTTATCTTGGAGAAGTCCTTTATGAATCTGCGGTAGAAGCCTGCATGTCCAAGAAAACTACGAACACCCAACCCTTTTAACGGAAGTAGGTGGTGGCAAGTTCTCGATAGTCTCCAGCTTAGCCCTATCCACCTCAAGTCCCTTCTTTGAAACTTTGTGTCCCAAAATAATACCTTCTTGTACCATAAAATGGCACTTTTCCCAGTTTAGTACTAAATTAGTTTCGACACATCTTCTCAACACCATTACCAAATTCTCAAGGCATAAATCAAATGAATCCCCAAACACCGAGAAGTCGTCCATGAATACCTCCACATTCTGCTCCACCATGTCCGAAAAAATGGCCATTATGCATCTCTGAAAGGTGGCTGGAGCGTTGCATAATCCGAAAGACATCCTTCGGAAAGCAAAAGTACCGTATGGACATGTGAAAGTCGTCTTTTCCTGGTCATCTGGAGCTATCATGATTTGATTGTAGCCTGAATAACCATCCAGAAGGCAATAATACTCGTGACCTGCTAGTCTATCCAACATTTGATCGATGAATGGCAGTGGGAAGTGATCTTTCCTCGTAGCTTTGTTAAGCCTGCGGTAATCCATACAGACTCTCCACCCCGTCACTGTTCGTGTTGGAATCAACTCATTGTTCTGATTTGTCACCACAGTCATACCACCCTTTTTCGGTACACATTGCACTGGACTTACCCATGAACTATCTGAAATTGGGTATATTATGCCTGCATCCAACCATTTCAGAACTTCTTTTTTTACCACTTCTTTCATTATCGGATTAAGTCTTCTTTGTTGCTCCACTGCCGGCTTACTACCATCTTCTAACAAGATCTTATGCATGCAAAAAGAAGGGATGATTCCTTTTATGTCTGCTATAGTCCATCCAATAGCCGACTTGTACTCTCTAAGGACTCGTAGCAGTTTTTCTTCCTGACAAAATGTTAGAGCAGAAGAAATAATTACCGGTAGCTTTGAATCTTTATTTAAAAACGCGTACCTTAAATGATCCGGTAGTGGTTTTAAATCAAGTTCTGGAGGTATTTCAAGAGATGGCTTCAATTTTTCTGATGTTTCTCCAGCTTTCTTTAACGGCTCAACAGGAGTTTGGAACTTTCAGAACTTTGGAGTAGTATCCAGAAATTTCACCAGTTCTTCAAATTCTTCATCTTCCAATTCTGAATTTTCAGCAATAATACTTCTCAATGGTTCATACTTTACCAGACTTGGAACTTCCTCATTTAAAATCTGATCCACCAAATCAATTCTGAAGCATTCCTCTTCATCCGTTGGGAACTTCATTGCCTTGAAAACGTTAAAGGTAACCTCCTGATCATGAACACAACGCATAGTGAGTTCCCCTTTCTGAACGTCAATTAAGGTCCTTCCTGTGGCTAAGAATGGTCTCCCCAGAATGATTGGTATACTCTTATCTTCTTCATAATCCAAAATAACGAAATCAGCTGGAAAGATGAATTTATCCACTTTTACCAATACATCTTCAACTATTCCCCGTGGATACGTGATGGATCTGTCAGCTAGCTGCAACGAAATGTTTGTCGGCTTTGGATCCGGCAACCCCAACTGGTTAAATACTGACAACGGCATCAAATTTATGCTCGCCCCGAGATCACACAAACATTTACTGAAGCTCATCTTTCCGATCGTGCATGGTATTGTAAAACTACCCGGATCCCTCAGCTTTGGTGGTAATTTGTGCTGAAGCACTGCACTGCATTCCTCTGTCAAGGCCACTGTCTCAAACTCTTCTAATCTTCTCTTCCTTGACAATATACTCTTCATGAACTTTGCATAACTCGGCATTTGTTCCAATGCCTCCGCGAAAGGTATATTAATTTGCAGCTTTTTAAATACCTCCAAAAACTTACTGAAATGTCTATCTTCCCTCTGCTTATTCAATCTCTGAGGATACGGAAACCCGAGGGTGAACTGGTGGTGTTGTTCTTACGGGCTTCTCAACTGGACTTGCCTTGTTGTCCTCTTCCTGCTGTAGTTCAGAATCTTCCTTGTTTTCTTTATCATCAGACACAATCTCTTCCTCGCAAGGATGTGCGGCCTCCCCAATATGAGACGGCGTAGGCGCGCCTCGTGGATTTTCTGTACACTGTTTCCCAGACCTCAATGTAATTGCCTGACATTGTTCCTTCCCTTCTCTTCTTGGATTTGTCTCTGTAGTACTTGGTAACGAACCCTGGTTCCTGTTACTAAACATGCTCGCCATTTGCCCCATTTGAGTTTCTAGATTCTTAATAGCCACTGCTTGGCTTTTGATCATTACCTCTGTGTTTGCCATGTACTTCATCATCATCTCCTCCATTTCTGATTTCTTTTCTTGCTGAGGTGCAGCTGGAGTGTGATGCTGTTGTTGAGAGAATCCCGGTGGAAAGGGTGGTCTTGGTGCAAACGGTTGATGAGATTGGTGTGCTGGATATTGTTGTTGTGGTGGTTGGTGTTGTTGAGCACTTTGTTGATTACTCCAGCTGAAATTAGGATGCTTTCTGTTGTTGGGATGGTAGGAGTTCTGAACTTGATTCTGTAGCTTTTGATAGTTGCTTACGTATTGAACCGACTCTGTATTGATAGCACATTCTTCTGTTAGGTGTGATCCCGCACATAACTCACACACAAACGCCACTTGCTTAACCTTGCTGTCAGCCAAAGCGTCAATTTTCTTTCCCATCGTTGCCATTTGAGCTGACAATGCCGTAATAGAATCTACTTCGAACACACCTGCAACTCTGGGTTGTGGTATCCTAGCCGTGGGATTTTGAAAATCATTCGATGCCATCGTCTCAATAAGGTCATAGGCTTCTTCATAACTCTTTGACGAAATTGCACCACCTGCAGCTGCATCTACAATCGACCTTGACTGACATCCCAATCCACTATAAAATGTGTTGAGCACCATCCAATCTAGCATACCATGGTGCGGACACTTCCTTAGCATCTCTTTGTATCTCTCCCAAGCCTCATATAACGATTCGCCCTGATGTTGCTCGAACTGAGAGATTGCTGTCCTCATTCTCGCAGTCCTAGCCATTGGGAAAAACTTGGCTAAGAATTTCTGTGGTAATTGACCCTGAAGGTAAAGAATGGAGCCAACTTCTCGCTTTATCACTTAAGGAGAATGGAAATAGTCTCAGTCTAATAGCATCCTCCGTCACTCCGTTATACCTGAACGTATCACATACTTCAATAAAACTCAAGAGATGCTCATTAGGATCTTCTGTAGCTGCACCCCCAAACTGTACCGAATTTTTCACCATCTGAATAGTGCCCGGTTTTATTTCAAAGGTGTTCGCTGCTATTGCTGGCCTGACTATGCTTGACTGTAGTCCATGAATGTTCGGCATTGAATAATCCCTTAAGGCTCTATGCTGCACTCTACGCTCTTCTTTCTATTTGCTCCTCGTCTGCCATATTGGATGTAGTACTTTCTAAATCTGCTTGTAAGTTTCTACGCACTCTCTCAGCCTTCCAACCTCTCCCGTTAATATTATCCTGAGCTGGTGTCAACTCTGAGTTGGATGATCGTGTGTGCATAAAAATTCTACAAGTACCTGAAACTAATACAGAAAATAAAAAATAGAAATGAGAAAAGATTAGAGTAGTCTAAGTCAAACAATATAGCTTAAAACTGATGATAACAATAAAAATCTAACGCCTGTCCCCGGCAACGGCGCCAAAAACTTGTTGCCTCTTTTTAAGTCTTAAATAAAAGAGCTCTAACTCACGCAAGTATACGTGGTCAACAAGTAATACAGAGGAAGTAGAGTATCGTCCCACAGAGACAGGATTGAATTAAATCACTATGCATCAACTCTATCACTACACTTATTTGCTTAAACTAATGACTTACTTTTGGTGACAAAAATTATTCCTATATCAATTAATAACTAACTATGCAAACACTAACAAAATATATCAGGTCTGGAATTAATGGGATCCTAACTTCATTTAATAGCTCATCTAATTACCACTATCATGCTATAAGGTTCACATATCACAGAAAAATAGCCAAGGACACTAAAGTAGACATAATCATTTGTCAATGCATTATGACCTACTTACGTAATATCCATACTTGATAGACAACATGTAATCACCACTATAACCAAAATCACTATATTTCTATGTGAAATTGCAATTATATTGATTTTAAGCACAAGTCCTTATTTTGACTCTTACGGTGAAACAGTATATTTCTATCTGACTCACAAAATATTAAGCTATCCAATTAAACCTCATATTCGCAAGCTATCATGATTACAATCCATACTTATATGTTATTTTTCAATTCCATACAAGTACTGAAATCGAATGGTGATCAAGCATTCATACATGCAAAACAATCATGATAGAAATTCCTTATGATAAATAAATCAATCTAGCAATCAAGTCTGTAATTAAACTACATATTAAAATCCATTAAAATCCCATAATGGAGATTAGTTCATGTCTGAACCAAAAGCCATTATGGGATCAAATCTACACATGGTAAATTAACAAACAATTGAATAAAGAAGAAGAAGATTGATCAAACCCAATTGAAGTAATAAATCCAAAGTAAGCTTAAACCCACATCAATATCCAATGCTCAAGAAAAAGTAATCCACAGAATATCTCTAAGTTCTCTCTAGAAAAGTAGAATAATAACAATAATTAATAATCCCTTTTTTTTTTATCTATTCTCATGTTGCCCTAATTACATAAGATAGACATTCAATCCTTTTCCGTATCCAATTCTGCTTCCAATAGACAAACTGTCGCACCTAAACTGCCTTTAGCGCCCCGGCGCCATATCCAATACATTTATAGCGCCCCGACGCCATATCCAAAATTACCAAGATGCCCCTAGCTTCAATATTGGTTCCCAAACACCTGGATTGACCTTGTTACTCTTCCAATTCCCTCCTGCATAACATAAACACAAAAACAAATAAAATGATAATAAAAACACTCAAAGATAGCAATAAATTAAGCTCAAGAGCACTAGATTCGTAGGTATAAAACCCACTCATCAATCATCCTCTATGATGAATCCATACCTCCCAGGTATCTTCGGTACTCTTCTAGATTTACGATTCGGTTGTGGTACAATAGGTCTATCTACAGGTTCCTCGGATCGACTTAAAATGCTTTGTGGTTCTTGAACTCTTTCAAGATCTATTACCCTCCCACTAGCTTCTTCAATGATAAACACCTTTATCTAAGAAGGTAGCGTGTAGGATTATAGTAATAATAATACCCTAAACTTCTTTAGGATATCCCATAAATTGCACTTGTCAGATTTTTGTCCCAAACTTATCTTTGAAACCTTTTCACATAAGCTGGACAACCCCTTATCTTAACATATTTAAGACTAGGAATTCTCCCTATCCATAACCTTTATGGAGTTTTGGGGCCGGATTTTTGAGGTTACCTTATCTTGTAGATATGCAGCCGTTTCTAGGGCATAACCCCAGATGGATACTAGAATGTCGGTAAAAATCATTATGGACTGCACCATGTCCAACAAGGTACAATTTCTCCTTTTAGATACACCAATCAATTATTGCGTATCAGGAGGTTTCCATTATGAGAAAATACCATTTTGAGATGATCTAGAAACTTATTGCACACGTATACTATTCCTCGATCTGATCAAAGAATCTTAATACTTTGTCAATTTGTTTCACTTCTGAATTCTTTGAACATTTCAAATGATTCAGACTTGTATTTCATCAAATACACACATTCAACTCTTTGAATGACCATCTCCTTTTTCTTTTATTAGTTTGTTCAATTTGCAAAATATTTTTCATGTAAGTCAAGTTTACAAAGTCTATCAAGTGATCTTTCAGTTTCAAACAAAACATTATCATTATAAATAGAACAACAATTGTTCTTAAATATAATACCAAAACCTTCCTTGTCCAACAATGGAAGTAATAATGTTTCTAAAGAGAACTGGAACATAATAACAACTTATTAACTTAATAGACTTGCCCGTAGGCACTGCTAAACTATAAGTTCCTATGGTTAATGTAGCAACCTTTGCTCCATTACAACACATAAGATTACTACTTTGTTTAGCTTTCTACTTCTGCTTAGTCTCTGCATTGGATTGCATACGTGAGAACTACAGCCGGTATCAAATACCCAAGTAGAACCTTGACTTATAGAAAAATTTATTTTATTTCAATCATGAACAAACCCATATTTGTAACCGAAGTTTCACTAAGCTTCTTCTGGTTAGCCTCTGTAAGATTCTCCTTACAGTTTCCTTTCTAGTATCCAGGCTTATTGCAGTGGAAGCAAACTCCTTTGCTATCTGCATCAGTCTTGTTCTTATTGTCCTTTGTTTTTGCCTTTCCATTTACCTTCTTTGAATTGTTCTTCTTTTAAGAAGATCCTTTGGCCCTCTTCCGCTTCCTGGAAGAATCATCTACCAGTAAGACTTGGTTTTTCTTGGTTGAAAAGTGACTCTTTACAGTTTTTAACATGTTTAAGCAACTCAGGCAGGCTGACATATAGCTTGTTCATGTGGAAATTCACAACAATTTGTGAGAAAGAGTCTGGAAGTGATTGCAAGATCAAATCTTGGATCAACTCTCCATCCATTAAAACCCAGTTGTCCCAATTGTTTAATCAGATTGATCATTTTAGGACATATGTCTGTACTGTAGTGCCATTGGTCATTCTAGATCGGAAGAGCTCCTTAGATATCTGATATCTTATAGTCCTACTTTTCTCACCCTTCAACTCCTTGAAGGTGCAGGAGTATAGTAGGAGCATCCATAGTTTCATGCTGACGCTGAAGCTCGTTACTCATGGATGCGAGCATGATGCATTGAGCCAACTGTGCATCATCTTGCCACTTTCTAAAAGTAACAATCTCTTCCTCTGAGGCATTGTCTGCAACCATTGCAGGGATAGGCATATTAAGGACATAAGATAGCTTTTCAGCCTTGAGAACTTTTCTCAAATTCCTTAACTAGTCCGTATAATTCGGTCCGGTTAATTAGCATCTAATATGCTCCGCAGTGATAGTGAATTAGACATTATAAAATTCTATAAATGAATTTGTAATTTTAATAACATTTTAACATACATTCATTTTAATTAATTACCAAAATAAAGTAGGTCTTTATTTTAAATTGGTATCTCCCACTATTTTCATCAAACTATATTACCTTCAGTATACAGTTCGGCAAATCTAATTAAAGATTTGCTAGTGAGAATAAGGATCCCATTTCAAATGTATATAGCCTTGTGTGTGCACAACAAACTATATGTAAATAAATAGGTAGACAACTATTGTCAATTACATCACTATGTAACTCCTTGTATTTTGCCTCTTAGATTATAATGGTCAAGTGTGTGCACATCCGAACTAAAATAATCTAAGTTAAGTCCAACCTAGCACTTCCATATATTCGAAAGAAAAACACTGTCCTTGTGGTGACACAACAAAACAGCATCGTTCAGTCTATGTATAAGCATCAAATGTGATAAAGCAACATCTTAAATATTTTAATACTTGCCTTGTGGTGACACAACAAACTCATATTAAATATTTAATACTCTATTGCTTTACCATGCTAGAAGGCGACGTTCGATATTCCTAATATCTTTGAACGCTTAGGACTTAATATAATTTCTTTGAGAGGTTTGTTATTATTTGTCTCATCTTGTTTAGCGCGCATGCACATATATATATAAAATACACGTCATATTATTAAACATGCGAAACATATTGGATAATATATAATATACATATAGTAAGCATGCACATATAGAATACTATATTCTACCCAGATTGATTATGGACTTTTATTCTAGTTTGGTTCACTAGAGCCACCAAGTGAACCAAAAGGTCAAACCTAGGGTGCAAGAATAAAAAATTAAATATAACTATTACATTTAAACCCGGGCTCCATTACAAACGGGTCTTCAAGCGCTCCTTACTCCTTTGTCTCCAATTCTTCAAGTAATTCTAACTAAACCTATTACATAAACTATTTACAATAAATAGAAACCTTGATCAGCAGTCAAGGGGAAGTACATAGGAGGAAGATAGAATTTACATCAAGAAAAACTAGAGAAGACGAGGTACGCAGACCCCATTTATAAAAACCCATTCATTCAAGCATCCACTAAAATAAATCCAATCACACATTGGTCAGTAGTCCATAATCAATCCCTATTTATTATCATACATATCTCCATATGTATCAATAAATAACATTCATCTCATGAATAATAAAACCATTCCATATATGCATTGATATCAATTAATGGGCAATTAAAAGTTTACTAGAAATCTAATTTTGAAACAAAAATAAACTCTTTTATTTTAATCAAAATTTAAATCATAATAAACTTATTTATTTTATTTTATCCAATTTTGAATAAAAATAAACTCCTTTATTTTTAATCAAATTCCAAATCAAAATAAACTCCTTTATTTTAATTAACATGGAAACCAATTTCAAGTTCAAAACAAACTCTTTTATTTTAACTTAAAATTGTTGGAAAATAAAATATGTTGAATCCTATTCCTTATCAAAATAAACATCTTTATTTTTAAGGAAACATGGAATCCTATTCCATGTGTGAATAAACTCCTTTATTCTAGGAAACATGGAATCCTATTCCATATGTGAATAAACTCCTTTATTCAAAACTTACATAAATTAAATAAACCATTTATTTTAATTGAAGTACAATTATTTTTTTGGATTCTGCTGTCCGGCGCAGCTGCGCCAAGAATGAACTGGGACACGGCGCAGCTGCGCTGAACCCCAGAGAAAACTGATTCTGGGTTTGGGCGCAGCTGCGCTCCAGAATGAACTGGAGCCGGCGCAGCTGCGCCGCGACGCTGATTCAGAAAAAATTTATTCTGCCCAAAAATTTCGATCCAATCGCATATCAAACATACATGGAATCATCATAATTGATAATTAGCACAAGGTTAGGCTCTGATACCACTGTTGGGTTTGTACATAGCGCGAATATGCAATCAAATTACATAAATAGTGCGGAAGCGCGATAAAACGGATTTTAAAAAATTTCATACAAACCATCACCATGATCATCCATGTGCTCAATTATCAATTAAACGAAAGAGATAGAGATTAAGAAATTATACCCTCGTAGAACCGTGCTTCCTCGGGTACAAGTTCACCTCCAATTCCTTCGCGTTCTCCTTGAATTTCACCGATTAAATTCCTTCCTTTGATCAACGTTAGCCACCCAAGTGTTTGGCCTCTAGAGGTGATCCACCAAGGAATAATAGTTGTTCAAGAAGATGGGTGTTGGCAAAACCCTAGTTTCTATCTCTATAGAAATTGCAAGTACTCTCTCTCTCCAATTCTCATAGAAGAGTGTGTAAATTGTCTAACAATCTAATTGTCTGACTGTCTAACCCTAAACCATAATAAGACTCCTCTTATTTATAGATATAGGGAACCCTCCTAAACTATTTAGGATTAGGTTTTTTATTTTAATTAAACTCCTTTAATTAATTGAACTCCTAATCCAATTAGGAATTCATGAGAGAGTACTTCTATTAATTAATTCCCAATCCCTATTAGGAATTAAATAATAGTAATAGTAATAATAATAATAAGACTCCTCTTATTAATTTATATTTAATATTTCCAAAATATTAAATAATAAATATTAAGCTATTTAATTTATTCTATCTCCATAGATTAAATTAAATACACTTAACTTATTATTACGATTATGTCATTTACTTCTTAAATAAATATTTTCCTTTTGCGGTGTGACCCTTTAGGTTCTCCATATTAAACCGGTTGTGAATAAATCAATTAGAACAATTCTAATCTTATTTAAATAAATAAATTAAACTATTTAATTCATTTAAATAAATAATATTTATTCTACAATAAGGGTAAGCCCCCTTAGCGATCAACGACTTTCCAGATAATATAGATTTCAACATTAATCACAAAAGAACCTTTCAGTGAATAGTTACCGTACAATTCAATCCTTCTACCATACAATGTCCCAATTAAATATAAGACATGGAATTACTGTCAAGTCTTATTTTATTTAATTATATGTATTTCGATTCTGAAATGCACAACTCTGATTAATGCAAATTAGAAACTATTTTCTAATTTCATTCTGTTTTAGCCAAAGACTTCTGAGTCGTCATTTATCGAATCACATAGGACATTCACTCCTTTTACTAGAAGTGGTAGATTCTTTGTTGATCATTCACCTATCTCCATGTATAACTTATTATACCCAATCATACCCTTTGATATACCCTAAAGGTCTTAAGGGACATGTCAAAGTATAACTCATCATACACAAGATACTATGATGATCTCAAGTCCAAGGATCACTTGTACTACTATCACTAGAGGAATTCCTATTGACAGGCGAGTAAAACTCCATTAGGTATTTCCTTAGCGAGCCACGTTAAGTGAACTTATTCTCTAATAAGCACCTACATACTTGCTTTAGTGTCTCCACACAAATGATTATGAGATCAATCATCCTCTTCATAAGAGCAAGCAACGTATGTACTAATCTATCCGGATTCACTAATCCCTTTTTAGTAATCCATCGATTAGGAACGATTTTAGTTTGTGAGCTATCTAGAATTTAGATCTCATTAGCATGATCACCATCATGATTCTAAAAGCATTGCTCAAAACTATGGGTTTATCACATTTAATATAACAGCACTATGTTGATAAAGTAAAATGCCTTTAATAATCGAATAAGATTACAAAGTATATGCTACATCATATCAAATATGATTGGCT
Source organism: Aralia elata (assembly GCA_034770075.1). Taxonomy (NCBI): domain Eukaryota; kingdom Viridiplantae; phylum Streptophyta; class Magnoliopsida; order Apiales; family Araliaceae; genus Aralia; species Aralia elata. The sequence continues at coordinate 40,162,007 of CM068385.1, forward strand.
TGTGTGCATATTACTTTCATATGAACCCTCAGAATGATATGAAAAATTATTTTAACTCCTTAAAGAGAGGTTATGGTAGAATGTGATGATGGAAAAGATCCTCATAGAAGGAAATAACATGTACTCATTAAATTGAGAATGTAATCAGATGTGATCAGATAAAGGTTAAGTTGAAAACCTAGTTTAGATGAATATACTTTTAGTGTAATAGTGATTCCGGGGACGGAATCCTTATAAGGGGGGAAGAATGTGACAGCCCGAAAATTTAGAAATCTTAAATAATTAAATTAAAGGATAAAGAATAAAACCTAGATGGGAATTTGTGGATTTGTTTAAAAAAATTTAAGAAAAATCTATACGGTTTACTCTTTGAAAGAGAATAGAGAAAATATGGGTTACAAAATTTCAAAACCCTAGAAATGAATTTATATGTACTTAAATGAATATTATGGATAAGGTATTACAATACCTATAAATTTGGTGTGAACAAAACGATTATTTTTATTTAGTGGTCTTAGTATTTTAATTATATACTAATGACTTAATTTAAGAGATTTATTTTATTATCTCAATTTATTAGTTGGTGTTAATATGTGAGTAAATGAATATGGATATTATGTGTTTGTTTATATTTGTTATTTATATAAACAAATAAAGAAAGGTCTTGTAACCTAATTATATATTAGGTATAAAAGATTAAAAGTGGTGGACCATGCTAATTTACATGACCCAAATCATTGTTAGTTAGAGGAGGTCCCACTAATAGTTATTTAATTTAGTGGACTAACCTAAGAATTTTAATATCAAACAATTGATAAGATAATAAGATAATTAAATATTCAATTAAAGTGAGTATAGTAAGTAAATAAATTTTGTACATTAATTAATATGGATATTAATTAATAAGAATTATGTGCTATATGAATGATTTATTTTAATAGTCAAATTAGTAAGAAAATGCTAGTGAACTAGTCTAATTAAATTACTAACCAAGTCCACTCATTTAATTAATCATGGCCTTGGATAATTAATGTGTGGACTAATTAAATTAGTCAAACATTTAATAAACTAGTAGCCCAAATGTGGAATAATAATAGTGGACAACTAGTAGCTCTAACTAATCAAAAGTGAGCCCAAATTGATTTTAAAGGAAGCCCAATTGTGTTAGCCCACTTAGAAAATATTTTAAGCAACTTATTTAATCCATTAAAGCAATAAAAGAAAAAGAAAAATTTGGACAAAAAGGAGTGAGGGCTTCCGGCTAGGAAGAGAAAGAAGGAGTAAATGGGCATGTGCTATAATCATTAGCTACTTACACACAAGCCATGTGTCACCTTATTATTGGGCCATTTTAGATTGCAAGCTAGACAATAAGATAAGATGAGATAAGGAAGAGAGAGGATAGAAGATATTGGAAGATTAGAATAGATATACATCATATATCTATACATATTTCCTAAAAACACAAAATCTATTTTATTTTCTCTTTCCTCTCACTTCCTATTTTGCTAAAGAAAGAAAACTAAAGAAAGAGAGAGAAAAAGAAAGGGTGTTGCCGACCCATGAGAGGAGAAGAGAGAGAGGGGTATCCATGGAAGCCATGGAAGAAGAAAAAGAAGAAGAAAGAACCAAGAAGGAAGAAAGGTATAAAACCTTTAAACCCTAACTAGTTAATTCCTTTTAAGTTTTGTTTGATTTTGGTGATATAAAAATTTATGATCTTGCGGTCTAATACCCTTGATCTATATGTGAATAAGTGTATTATGTGTAGATCTTGCATGTTGGGTTTTGATTTGTTCAAAAGAAAAGAAAAGAAAACTTGTTTGTTTTAAAAAGGGTTAGAAAACCCTAGCTTTCGCTCACTTTATATGAGTACCATTTGAAATCTATGCACTCTTTTTGTGATCCATCAAAGAGTGGTGCTAGATATATAAGTTAAGTATTAAACCCAAGTGGTAGAACTCTAAAATAATATGTACAAAATTCATAGAGACTGTTCTTACCAAAACAGTCCAGCTGGTTCAAAGGGAAAAAAGGGCTGCTATGGGGCAGTCCCATCCAGGGGTATTTTCGTCCAACTTTTTTGCTCAAAATATTCCAGAAAACTTTGGAGTGATAATATGATAAGTTATATGAGTCGTGTAAAAATTTGAGAATTTTTGGCCTTATATAATGAAAGTTATAGATTTTATGGCGAAGGACCTCAAGTTGGAAAACGGGACCAAACCCGTTGACCCCTTGCTTATGTGCACTGTTTTGACCCCTTAACAAGTTCAATAAATTCAGGGCTTTTTACCACTGAAAATAAAACCGTAGAGTTTTTCAACGAAAACAACTAAAATTGGAGTTTTATAACTCCGATGGCCACGAAATTTTAACTGGAATCTCGTGTTAATATGTATAAGATTCTATCAAAAATTTGGAGTCATCGGAGTTGTGCAAGATAGTGATCATTTTTCTTACTTTTGAAAGTTAAAACGGACGTTTGAAAAATGTTAAAGGAAATTGAAAACTTTCATAAGGAAAGTATTGTTGTGTATAGAATATATGTACATATGTGTGGCAAGATTTGAAGAAAATAAAAATCGATTATTAAAAGAGGTTAAGTCATTTTGAGAATGCAACTTCCAATTCGGTTTGCTATATTCATATTTGGTTTAATGTTTTAGCATTCGGTTTATTGTATTAGCATTCGATTTGCTGTATTGTATTATTTGGTTTGATGAATTGGAAATTTGATATATTAAAAAGGAAAAAAAACACTTCGAATCCAGTTTGCTGGATTGTGGTATTCGGCTTGCTGAATTGATGGAATCCGGCTTGCTGAATTGGTGAATATAGTTTGCTGAATTAGTGAATCCAGGTTGCTGGATTGTAGGATAGTTTGAATAATCCAACTTGCTGGATTAGGGATTCAGGCTTAATGGATTATAAAGAAGAACTTATAAAATGAAAGACTTAGTTTTAAGTCATAAGATTTATGTTAAAATAGTGGTACAGTCGTGCTCTTTAATAGTTGACGTATAGTAGCTGGGCTAAATAATTCCTTCAGGAAGCGGAGGTATATACGAACTAGCAACCGATCTAACTCACTGTAAAAATAGTGTAGACGAGATGGAAACTAGTTTGTTGGTTGTTTGTGGGAAACTACTCGGCATACTATATTGAACAGTGTTAAAGACTCGATGTGTGCTAGTTTTAGAATTATGAACGTGTATGGTGCAAAGGTGCTATCTAATATTTGCTTATGTGCTTAAATATTAGAAGTAGTGTTATGAGGTATATGTGTTGCTAATTGAAAGATCAATCTTATATCTGATAGGTCTTTCATAAGAGGTTAAATTAGATTGCGTAGCAGTAATCGACGGTACAGACAAGTTTCCTATCCTTGTGCAATTATCTTAACTTCATTTTCATATCGAAATGCAAGTTCCTTAACTCAAACTCGAGTGATTATGTTTCAAGCATGCTAGTAGATTAATTATTAACTATTATTCCGCATCTATGTTTATTAACTCGAACTTAGTGCATGTTGTATATGTTCATCAGGTATGAAAGGCTAATCACCTCCATTACCATAAGGTTCAGTTAAATTTATTCATGGTCATTATTGACACCCTATATTATTGAATTCATTCATTCAATCATTGAAATTTTGATTCATGTTCTTTCACAATTATTATATTATTGAAAATTTAGAAGCTTATTCATTCTTTCAATCATGATATATCTTTATTGTATTTAAACTTGCTGAGCAAAGTAGTTGCTCACCCTTGCTATATCATGATAATAAATTTTAGATTTAAGGCGAACGTTCGAGGGAAGACTGTACAAAAGCAAAGGACAAGATTAGATGGTTATGCATGTTAACTAATTATTTATTTGATGTAAGTTAATTGTGTAAACCTTTTGTGAATCTAAAGGTAAATATGTATTAAAATAAAGGTTATAGACCTTGGGATATGTAACAGAGATTATTGTATAAACAATTTATGTTTATATCTTTCGCAGTAGTTGTAAATATGATGTATCGTGACGCACCAGGTCCGAGGTTCAAGGGACCCGGGTTTGGGGGCGCTACATGTCTAATCACATTAGGCTATTTAGAGCTACCCATATAACGACTATTTGAACAATGACTCCTAAACCAGATGGCTTTAGGGCATTAGGTGTAAAACACCCCTAAGGATCTATTAACTCGAGTAGCAAATGCCACGTAGTTAAACTTAGTCAATAAGGCGTAAGTTTTTTTTTGTAAATTCCCCCAAACTTATATGATAGTCTAAAATAAGCATAACAGGCTGTTGACGTGAGTTCAGTACATTTCAAGGATAATCTCCCAAGTATTTAAGTAAACGAGATTTCTCAATACTAACTAACTAAACAAGCACGTTGTGAATGTGAATAGCTTAACGACCAAGAGTAGTATGGTTAACCAAAATGTTAAGGAGTAGCTAAGCATGCTCAAGCCTTAACTTTTAATAAAAACATGTTAGCCTGTTAGGTTTGTATATAGTGCGAACATGCAATCAAATTACATAAATAGTGCGGAAGCGCAATAAAACGGATTTTAAAATTTTTCATACAAACCATCACCATGATCATCCTTGTGATCAATTATCAATTAAACGAAAGAGATAGAGATATAGAATTATACCCTCGTGAATAAAAGCTTCATCATGTACAAGTTCACCTCCAATTCCTTCGCGTTCTCCTTGAATTCCACCGATTAAATTCCTTCCTTTGATCAACGTTAGCCACCCAAGTGTTTGTCCTCTAGAGGTGATCCACCAAGGAATAATAGTTGTTCAAGAAGATGGGTGTTGGCAAAACCCTAGTTTCTATCTCTATAGAAATTGCAAGTACTCTCTCTCTCCAATTCTTATGGAAGAGTGTGTAACTATCTAACCCCAAATCATGATAAAACTCCTCTTATTTATAGATATAGGGAACCCTCCTAAACTATTTAGGATTAGGGTTTTCATTCTAATTAAACTCCTTTAATTAATTTAAACTCCTAATCCAATTAGAAATTTATGAGAGTACTTTTATTGATTAATTCTCAAACCCTTTTAGGAATTAGATAATAATAATAGTAATATTAATAATAAGACTCCTCTTATTAATTTATATTTAATATTTTCAAAATATTAAATAATAAATATTAAGCTATTTAATTTATTCTATCTCCATAGATTAAATTAAATACACTTAACTTATTATTACGATTATGACATTTACTTCTTAAATAAATATTTTTCTTTTGCGGTGTGACCCTTTAGGTTCTCCATATTAAACCGGTTGTGAATAAATCAATTAGAACAATTCTAATTTTATTTAAATAAATAAATTAAACTATTTAATTCATTTAAATAAATAATATTTATTCTACAATAAGGGTAAACCTCCTTAGCGATCAATGACTTTCTAGATAATACAGATTTCAATATTAATCACAAAAGAACCTTTCAGTGATTAGTTACCGTACAATTCAATCCTTCTACCATACAATGTCCCAATTAAATATAAGACATAAAGTTACTGTCAAGTCTTATTTATTTAATTATATGTATTTCGATTCTCAAATCAACAACTCTGATAATGCACATTAGAAACTCCTTTTTAATTTCATTCTGCTTTGGCCAAAGACTTCTGAGTCGTCATTTATCGAATCACATAGGATATTCTCTCCTTTTAATAGAAGTGGTAGATTCTTTGTTGATCATTCACCTATCTCCATGTATAACTTATTATACCCAATCATACCCTTTGATATACTCTAAAGGTCTTAAGGGACATGTCAAAGTATAACTCATCATACACAAGATACTATGATGATCTCAAGTCCAAGGATCACTTGTACTGCTATCACTAGAGGAATTTCTATTTACAGGCGAGTAAAACTCCATTAGGTATTCTTTAGCGAGCCACGTTCAGTGAACTTATTCTCTAATAAGCACCTACATACTTGCTTTAGTGTCTCCACACAAATGATTATGAGATCAACCATCCTCTTCATAAGAGCAAGCAACGTATGTACTCATCTATCCGGATTCACTAATTCCCTTTTTTAGTAATCCATCGATTAGGAACAATTTTAGTTTGTGAGCTATCTAGAATTTAGATCTCATTAGCATGATCACCATCATGATTCTAAAAGCATTGTTCAAAACTATGGGTTTATCACATTTAATATAACAACACCATGTAGATAAAGTAAAATGCCCTTAATAAACGAATAAGATTACAAAGTATATGCTACATCATATCAAATATGATTGGCTTGTGTGCATACTACTTTCAATCTCCCACTTGCACTAAAGTCAATCGCCATAGTATTTAATACCCTTCTTATCTAAGTGATGATCATCCTGCTGTTGGATAAAGCTTCAGTAGATGGATATGCAATGTTGTTCTCGAGAGTCCACTATCTATATAGTGATTTTTCCTCTTTCAATGATTCCACTAATCAAATGAAAGTGCCGCAACACTTGTTTGAATCCAAGATGAGACTTATGAACTATTCCTAGTTCTGTAATGAACTTTTCATCTAAACAATCAACTTGCAGCTTCATTTACAGCTATATACTTTATCTTTGTCACTAAACCAACAACTCTTTGCTGTTTAGAACTTTTCCAATTCACTGCACCACCTTTCAAGGTAACGATTTACCTTAAAGTGGATTTGTTATCGTCTTGGTCATTCTGAAAAACTTGAGTCTGTTTAGCCCTCTAGTTTTAATTCAGACCTACCATGAATCATGATCACATCTTTAGTACCAGTTAAGTACCTAAAGATGTTTATCACTATCTTACAGTGATCTTCTCCAGAATATGACTGATCAACATCAAGCCTTGTATATTCATTGCATACATGATAGTAACTCATGCGATCTCTCTTTTAATTGGGGACAATTTTAGAAAGATACACTCCATGGCTCATCATCATGAGACCTCTCTTAGAGTTTGCCATGCTAAACGCCTTTAGCATCAAATTAATATACATTCCTTGGGTCAAGCCGAACATCCTTTTAAATCTATCTATATAGATTTATATCCCCAATTTATAGGATGCTCCTCTGTTGCTCGATTTTGCAATCAATAAAACACGCGTAAGTATACGCGGTCCACAAGTAATATAAGATAAGTAAAGTGTCGAACCCACGAGGAATTATGTTAAATAATTACTGTGACACCCCCAAATTCGGGTATTTAATTCCCACTGATTTGGTGTTCACTATACCATTCATTCATCTCTAGCTACCCATAATAAAGGACAATTTAAATTAAGTTAAATGAAGAATCTTCCCACAAAAGGGTTACATCTCTAATCTCTTAATCAAACAAATCCCAGATTATCTAACCTTTATTACATCACCCCACTCTTTTTATACGGTCGTAGCACCGATATATGAAAGACATTATGAATGTGGTCTAACTCGGGAGGTAAAGCTACCTCATAAGCTACCTCACCCCACTCTTTTTAGCACATCAAAGGGTCCAATAAACCGCGGACTGAGTTTACCCTTTTTACCAAATCTGATTTTTCCTTTCTAGGGAGATACTTTAAGAAACACAAAACTCCCGACTTCAAATTCACGATTTTGACGATGCTGATCCGCATATTTCTTCTTCCTGTCTTGAGCAGCTAACAATCAGGCTCTTATCACCTTGACAATTTCAGCAGTTTGCTGTACTAGCTCGGGTCCCAATAGGCGACGTTCACCAACTTCATCCCAACATAACGGAGTTCTGCACTTCCTCCCATACAACGCTTCATATGGCGGCATTCCAATACTTGCGTGATGACTATTGTTATAGGCAAACTCGACCAGAGGTAAATGATCATCCCAGTTGCCCTTAAAATCCATAACGCACGCTCTCATCATATCCTCTAACATTTGAATTGTTCTCTCACTCTGGCCATCGGTTTGAGGATGGTAGGCTGTACTCATTCTCAACTGCGTCCCCAAACAAGCTTGCAGACTCCTCCAAAATTTTGATGTGAAACGTTGATCTCTGTCCGACACAATTGATACTGGGATACCGTGTCTCGAAATAATCTCCTTGACGTATAATTTGGCCAGTTGATCCAGGGTGAGTCTGACTTTGATCTGCATAAAATGCGCTGATTTTGTCAATCTGTTTACTATGAACCATATTGTGTCATAACCCTTCTAAGTAGTTGGAAGCCCTACCACAAAGTCCACTGTGATATGCTCCCACTTCCATTCTGGTATCTCCAAGGGCTGTAACAAACCACTTGGTCGTTGATGCTCTACTTTGACTTTCTGATAAGTTAAGCACTTCGCAACACATTCAGCAACCTCTCTTTTCATGTTTGGCCACCAAAAATGTTGTCGAAGATCCTGGTACATTTTTGTACTTCCCGAGTGTATCGAAAATCTTGAGCTATGAGCTTCGTTCAAAATCTCTTCTTTGATCTCCAGCACTGATGGAACCCAGATTCTGCCTTCAAATCTCAGCAACCCTTCGGTATTAATTTTATATTTAAGCTCTTCTCCCTCAAGCACTCTTTTCCGTATCTTAACACATTCCTCATCCTGAAGTTGCGCTTCCTTCACTTTTTCCACCAAAGTTGGTTGGGTTTCCATCTGGAACAATTTTTCATTAGGCTCTGCCATACCCTTCACCTCTAATTCCAATTTAGCTATTTCTATTACAAGCTTCTCCTGAGCAGTTAACAAAAATAGTTTCTCCCGACCTTTTCTACTCAAAGCGTCGACAACCACATTAGCCTTCCCCAGATGGCATAGAATTTTACAATCATAGTCTTTGATCAATTCTATCCATCTCCTCTGCCGCATATTCAAATCCTTCTGTGTGAAAATATACTTCAGACTTTTATGGTCTGTATATATTTCACACTTCTCCCCATAGAGATAGTGCCTCCAGATTTTCAAAGCAAACACCACGGCTGCTAACTCCAAATCATGGGTCAGATACCCTTTTTCATAGTCTTTTAGTTGGCGCGATGCATATGCAATAACCTTACCATTCTGCATAAGCACACAACCAAGTCCTTTATGCGATGCGTTGCTATATACCACAAAATTTCCTGTATCATCTGGCAAAGACAACACAGGTGCCGTACTTAATCTTTTCTTTAATTCTTGGAAACTCTCTTCACACTTCTCCGTCCAAACGAACTTCACTGATTTTCTTGTCAAATTCGTTAACGGAGTGGCGATCCTGGAGAAATCTTGAATAAAACGCCTATAATAACCTGCCAAACCTAGGAAACTCCTCACTTCTGACGGTGTCTTCGGCTGATCCCAGTTCACTATAGCTTCAACTTTTGATGGATCCACCGATATGCCGTCCTTATCAATCACATGCCCAAGAAATTGCACACGCTCTAACCAAAATTCGCATTTTGAAAATTTTGCATACAATTTCTCTTTCCTTAACGCCTCTAATGTCACCCTCAAGTGCTCCACGTGTTCTTCCTGAGTTTTGGAGTAGACCAAAATGTCGTCTATGAATACCACTACAAACTTATCATGAAATGGTTTGAATACTCTATTCATTAAGTCCATGAATGCTGCAGGCGCATTCGTTAAACCAAATGACATAACTAAAAACTCATAGTGACCATATCTAGTTCGAAATGCCGTCTTTGGTATGTCTTCCTTTCTCACCTTTAACTGATGGTACCCACTTCGCAGATCTATCTTTGAAAAATATATTGCTCCCTTCAATCGGTCAAACAGGTCATCGATCCTTGGCAACAGATACTTGTTTTTAATTGTGACCTTGTTCAACTCTCTATAATCAATGCAAAGACGCATTGATCCATCCTTCTTCTTGACGAATAACACCGGCGCTCCCCACGGCGAAACACTCGGTTGAATATACTTTTTATCCAACAGCTCTTGAAATTGCACCATCAACTCCTTCATTTCTACCGGAGCCATTCGGTATGAGGCTTTTGATATAGGGGCTGTACCCGGTGTTAGATCAATTACAAACTCAATTTCCCTATCTGGTGGTAATCCTGGCAAATCATCAGGAAACACGTCCGTAAAATCCCTAACTACTGGTATCTCTTCCAGTTTTGCACTCATCTTTCGTGTATCGACTATGTAGGCTAGATAACCTACACACCCTTGTCTCAACATCTTCCTGGCCTGCATCACCGTCAGACAACTCGTTTGTCTAGGTGACTTGCTGCCATAAAACACTACTTTCGACAGAGTCTTAAGATTCACACATTTCTTTTGACAATCAATAACTGCCCCATGATTGAACAACCAATCCATTCCCAAAATAACGTCAAACTCCCCAAGATGAATTGGGATTAAATTTACTGTCATTACATAACCCTTAATATCTATCTGACAGTTCTTGTGGACAAAATTAACAGGAATCACTTCCCTATTCGCAATTTCTATATTCATAGGGTAATCTAACCCTTCCTGAGGTAACTCTAATTTCCTAGCAAAATCATCGGATATAAATGAACAAGTAGCACCCGAATCAAATAATACGTAAGCATTTACACTATTGACCGGAATAATACCTGACACTACATCCTTTGACTGCACAACATCCTGCACCGTCATGTTGAATGTTCGAGTGGTAGGTCGATTGGGCTGCATCGGTCCTGTGATAGTCAGATTGCCACCACTGCTGTTCCCCTTTCCTGCACTAGCTCCACCTGTAGTTTTCTTAGGGCAATCCCGAGCAAAGTGATCCTTCGACCCGCAAATAAAACATGTGCCCTTCTTTGGACTAGGGCAAGTCGGTGCGATATGACCCTCCTGACCGCAGTTAAAGCATACTCTCTTACCCTTCAAGCAAACACCCTCATGGCTCTTTCCGCAGTTACTGCATACCTCCAGCTTCTTTTTCTGACTTCCCTGCTGACTGGCACCAGAGTTACTATCACTCCATTTTCTCTTTTGACTGTTGCCACCATGGCTAGCACCTACTTTATTATCATTCTCACTCTTCTTTTTCTTCTGCTCTTGATTGTATTTAGACAGAGCATCACTCCCTCCTTCAGTGATAATCGCCTTCTCTAACACTGCCGCAAATGAATTCAGTTGAAACATTGAAACTCGGCTATACAGCCAGGGCTTCAGTCCCTGCTCAAACCTTCTAGCCTTTCGCTCATCCGTGTTGACCTGATATGGCGCAAACCTCGCCAACTCATTGAATATTGCAGCATACTCAGGTACCGTCATGATACCTTGCTTCATATCTAGAAACTGTACCTCCATTTGATTCTGAGCGCTTGCCGAAAAATAGGTCTCGAAAAATATTTCCTTAAATCGCTCCCACGGTATTATCCCTTGCCCAACTCGGGTTTTATTAGCTTGCCACCAGTAGCTTGCTTCTGATTTGAACATAAATGTTGCAAATACAGTCTTCTGGTCCTCGTTGACCCTAGCAACATCAAATACTTTCTCCATCTCCATGACCCAGGTTTGTGCCTCGATCAGATTCATAGACCCTTGAAATTCTGGGGGTCCAATAGCCTTGAAATCTTTAAAAGTCGTGGCCTGAGCTTGGGGTTGATTCGCAAATGCTCCCGTTAGCAGATTTACCAGCTGCTACATTGGATTAGCGTTGACTTCTTCATTGTTATTGGTGGATCCCTCAGGGGTCTGTTGCTGGGTTTGTCTTCTTCTTGGCCGCATCTTACTGTTAAGAATTCGCGCTATTAGATTATTACTCAATTACTTAAACATTTAAGTCTTAACTTAAACATTTATAAATAACACTTAACACATAACAGATCTGATAAATTTTGCATTTTATTGATTTATTGCTTCAAAACATAATAAAAATAACATCATAGTTATTTACATCATCTATCCTCAAATTGTAAAGTTCCAAGATTACATTATTATTTTATCCCATTATATAAAACTGGGATTTACAACTTATTAATCTTCATAGATTTTCATACTAGCACCTCTAATCCTAATCTACGATGACATCCCACGGCGCACAGCTTCCTCGCGTTCTTGCTCCATAATACGAGTCACCATCCTTCGATCCATCATATCTGGATGACGATGAACTCGATCCTGAGCTCTATCTACTGTGGTGTGAAAAATATACTCCATCTCATCAATCTTGGCCTTCTTTGACCGCACCTCACATTCAACATGATCTGCGCGATTAGACTCCCTCAACCAAGCATTTTCAGCTCTAACCCGCTTAGCTGACTCCTCTTTCAATTCTTCTCGTACCATTTCGTTTCTAGCCAATAGCTGACCTCGTCTGTACTCAGACTGAGCTAGTCTCTGCTCGACTTCTGCAAGACGTGATGAAAGGTCTTGGATCTCTACATCCTTCTGCTCTAGAGCGGCTTGACATTCCCCAACCTGATCTTCTAACTCCTTCTTTTGGCTTTCTACATGAACCAACTTCCACTCCAGGTCCCCAAGACGTATATCGAGCTCCTCAATCTCACTGTTCTTCTGCTCTAAGACAGTTTGTCGCTCAGCCAGCTGCCCCTCTAACTCCTCCACTCTATCTTGCAACTCTATGTTGCGATCATACACCTGCTCATACATCTGAGCACCTAAGGAAGATAGTGGTATCTCGTCAGGGTCTTCCTCCTCTTCCTCAACCTCTTCAGGATCCTCCTCAGGATCCGACTCAGGCTCGAACTCAGGGCCTACAACTGTGATCAATGGGGATGGCTCCCTCTGCACTAGTTGCTCCCGAACTACATGAATATCTCGGGGCTCCTCCTCCCTAGCCTGGCTGGATCCTCCTATATCAGACATACTGCCATCAAAATTTTAAGTTTTAATTACTACTCAATACTACTCGCAAGCACATAAGTTTGTTATCAAGTAAGCACATAACACGTAATCATTTTATTCTCTTTTATGAATTTCCGTAATCCATTCCTTAGAACTCGATAAGAGTTTATCACCACTATATTCTCTATTTTCCAAAAGGCTACTACCCTAAGGTTTTCTCCCCCTAGAGGTTCATAACCTACGGCTCTGATACGAACCTGTGACACCCCCAAATCCGGGCATTTAATTCCCACTGATTTGGTGTTCACTATACCATTCATTCATCTCTAGCTACCCATAATAAAGGACAATTTAAATTAAGTTGAATGAAGAATCTTCCCACAAAAGGGTTACATCTCTAATCTCTTAATCAAATAAATCCCAGGTTATCTAACCTTTATTACATCAATGCGGAATTAAAACATAAAATTAAATAAGTCTTTTTACAATAAAACATCAAATAAATAACAAGTCTTTAACTACTTCTGAATCTTGCCCTTTCCCTTACTTGTGGACGGCTCGTCCGACTTTTCTGTCTTAGCTGCAATGTTCAATGCAAGAGTGAGCAAACAATTGCCCACAAGTATGATAATAATAACAGTTTAATAATCAATGAAATAGATTTCAACTGAGGTATTATGGTTTTTCTGAATTCAATCAATAACTAATCGAGATATGAAAGCTTAATAGAACGTTTGGCTCAAGAATTGAATATAGAATTCAAGCTTTAAAATTGTATCTGAGGGTCATAAGACCTCGAACTATGTCCTAGGTTAACAAGTATTTCTACCGTAACCTTTAACAGTCTTAAAGACTATGGACCATCCATCTCGTACTCAGGGGGATCAACCCTTTGTACAATGTATTGTGCACAAACATTTTAACGCTGTTGCGTAATTAATCCCCTATATTAGGGTTATTCATCTCAGTTTAGCATAAGAATCCGTACCAAAAGGAACTTGGTTTGGAACAATTTTAAAATATTCTAAGTCTTTAGAACGCTCATCAACTAAGGACTAGCTGAATCAATAAAGGTTTGCTAGTCACTAAAGCATTTGATTCATCAATAAAGTCGTACAATAAAATTTATATTCAGAATTTGAATAACAATCAATGATCGAATAATGAATGACTGGAATAAAGCTTAAGCACTTGACATGGTAACAACCTTGCTTGAATAACAATAAGCTAAGGTTAATAAACTTGTTCAATGAAAGTAAACTTGCTTTAAATGAAATAACAAGTTTAAGGGAGGAAAAACTTGCCTCGTGCGTAGATTACAGATTTAAATAATTCACGTTCCTTAATCGACCTATACATTTCGATTATAAAATGGTAACAATAATTAGTTACAGAACAATACACACTTTAAGATTCGATTTTATCCTATTTCATTATAACATCTCGATTGTCATTCGATAATCAACAAGTACTTGCTTAACAACCATCGTGGTATCTTATTAGTCACTTTATACCTTAATATAAGTTTTAAACTTGTTTATAGCATCATCGCAAAATTACAAAAAAAATAAAAATTTAAAATTTTAGTTACTGTTCCACCGCCGGGGCGAAAATTTACTTAACAAAAAATCTCGTCGGGGCGAGACTTCGCCGGGGCGAAGATTTACTTAACAAAAAGCTCGCCGGGGCGAGACTTCGCCGGGGCGAAGATTTCCTAAACTATATTCATGTTTTAGCCATTTAAATGAAATCAATCACTGTAAATTCATCTCTAAACCATTTTAATCCATTCCACATACATTCTTTTCGTTTTTCATTATATTATCATAATCAAATGTCAATTTACCGATTAATAATCAATTTGAGCATCAATTTTCATACATATATACCATACATGAAAATAAAACTTTGTAAAACCAAAAACTAAATTTTAAAGCATGCTTTCATGGATTAATACCTACAAATTGGTTTACAACCATAATATAATCACTAGTATATGCATATTAACAATTACCACCAAGTAATTTATACATTGAGCAAATAATTTCATATACAGTAAAGTAAAAAGAAATACGGTGAAGAACTTTTAAAAAGGATTATACCTTTAAGATAAACAAGATAATTTCTTTAGCTTAGCAATTCTCTTCCTTCTCCTCTCAATCCACAAACTTTTCAAACTCTCAATTTTCTCTCTTCTCAAACTCTGCTCTTTGTTTTTTTTTCTTCTTTTCTGAGTTTAACAAATAAACTGATAAAGCCTTCAAATAAAAACTGATGAAACATAATCATGTATTTTAATTTTAGAACATCAGTTACACAATTCAAATGCCATAAGGCTATGTTTGGCAATTACAATTAAAAACAAACTCTTTTTACTAACCAAGAGTCACAAGGCTTTGTTTGGTTTACTCAAAATAAAAACCCTTTCTCATTTATTATAATAACTCATTATACTATATAGTTTTAATTGTCACACTTTTTAATTTAATTAAACTTATTATTAAATAAATTCAATTAAACCTTACTAATTTAATGAATAATTCTATTTAACCAATAACCATAATACCAAATAAATTGCCTTTCCCAAATAAATCCTTTATTCAAATAAATCATTTTATCATCTAATTTGATTATTAAATTAAATTAGAATAAACACATCAAATCACAATCAAATAACATTTAACATAAATTCTTTCACCATAACCTTATAAATTATTTATTTTACTCAATAAATAAATTAACAAAAATATTTATATAACTCAATAAATATTTTTATTTATTCACAAAAATCGCATTCGTTACAATTACCAAATATCAATCGCATGGAAAATTAATCTTATTTAAACAATGACAAAGTGATTTGCTTTTGTTGTTGATTAAAACTAAATGAAGATAATTTAGAAAACAAGGTTTAACTAAACACGAATAGAATTCAAGATAAAAAGGTCTAAGATTACAATTTCCCCCAACTCTTCATTTGTAAATCACAACTCTCTCTTTTTCGACTAGTTAGACAAAAGAATTGTTACCCGAGAAATCACAAGTATATATAAGCCTCTCTCGATGGTCGAATACGTATTTCCTATTGTGGCGTATAGATATATCTTTATTCTACACACTAGCAAGAATCTCATATCAAGAACAATCAATGAGATACATGTCACGTAAAATCCTATTAACCATTCTATCAATTACCAACTTTGACAATATAAATGATTAAGCAAGGATTCTCAATTGGATACATGTATTATTTAAATATATGTCTATCCCAAATACAATCAAATTATCAACCCTCGAGAACAATACATAAGACTTACGTCACATAATCTCATACATTATCCATGAAGAATATCCAATTTTCACATGAATTCATAACTAGGTCTCAACCTATATTCCATTTCTCAATTTCATATAGATTACCAAGGTAATTACGGGTCAAGCAATTAATCCATAAATATAGGCTATGAACTCCAATTCACAAGAGTCTAGCTAATATTCAAAAGAGAGAGCATTCAAAATAAACTATGAGCTGGGTTCCATTGAATCTTAGAATTGAAGAATTAGCTCATAATAGCTTTGAGTAACATCATATTCAGATTATAGTACATAGCTTTGGAATTACAAAATAGAAATGAAATACTAGAAGTTAGAATGATAAAACCCCTCTTTGGATTGATTCACGAATTGGTGCTTGTTAGTATCCTTCTCTCTAGCTTTCCTTCTCAGTAATGTAATCTTTAGCTTCTTGGTGATGCTATATTGTTCTTTGTTTTCCTTTGTTCTGCTTGTTCTTGGCTCAAACCCTAGCTCCTCATGTGTGTAGCAAAACTTAAATAATATGAATCCCACTCCCTGATGCCTAATACACTGATTAATCTCTCTCCAATAGTCACCATCGTGCTCCCAAATTTGCTCCAACGAACACCCACTATCAGCAGTGAAAATGGCCTAGGGAGCCGCCCCGACGGTGGCGTCGCCCCGGCGGTGAAACATACCTGGGAAGACCGCCTTGACGGCCAAAAAGGCTTGAACCTGCTGCCCCAGCGGTGAACCACACTGCAGGAAATGCACATTTGCTCCTGAAGTCCACAAATTCCACAATTGCTCATCTATAGTCGTATCCTACGAAACAATGCAATACAAGTAAAATACAACTAAAAACACTAAAAGATAACAAAGAATTAAGCCTAAAAGATAACCAATTCGTAGATATAAAACTCACTCATCAAATACCCCCAAACTTAAGACTTTGCTTGTCCTCAAACAAAAACACGATAGATAAAAGTATCGAAAGCGATCTACTATATGAATGCACATGCATGATTTAAAAATCTATAGCAGTAGACCAAAATAGGAAATGGGAATCAGGCCTCAAGAGAAAAGAAGTAACATTATAGCAAAACATCAAATTCATGCTCGTTAGACTTGTAACTCTACGCCAGTCTTATCAAAAATATAACCCTTACGTGTGTGTGTAGTCAATAGCTCAAATTAATCCAGATTTCATTCTAATCCCTGAATCACAATGCGACTAAAGATAAGGCGATAAATAAACAACTCAAGCACCCCTCATGTTCACTTGTTAAATTTTTATTTTTATTATATATATATATATTTGGTTCAATCATCAAAATGCTCTGAACCACTCAGATCAGACATTAACACAAGAAAAGTCATTTTGATGATATTTCACATGATTATTTCTAACAATAACAATCCTTTAAAAACATAAACATAATTGCAACCAATAATGACAATTCTTCAAAAACATAAACCAATCTTTAAAAACTTGAAAACATGCTTACCAACTGCAACTACCATGCTAAAACATTAAACTATACTTAACTACTAGGTACGACTACTAGAAGAGTAAATCCACCCCCAAACTTAAGAGGGACAATGTCCTCATTGTCTAAAGAATACATAATTTAAAACTGAGGACTTCCCTGATAAGTGTGGTGTCATGGTTGGTTGATATCCTCAACCTCAACATCAGACGGTGGATAGGGAGGTAGTGGCTGGGGCACTGGAAATAGGCTAGGAGGTCCCCCTGGATTCAGCCTAGCAAACTGTTCGGCCAAAACTGCGTTGAAGCTTGTGGTGTAGCTGAACATGTGCTCCTGCCGCTCAGCCAATCTCTGGTTCTGCCGCTCAATCCTCCTATCTCGTTCTTCGGTGAACATCTGTAGATTTCTGAACTGAGTGCTGAAGCGAGCTCTCGGCTGTGAACTGGAGGCAGTAGGTGAATCAGGATCACCCTCTGAATCTGCCTGAGGCTGGATGATGAAGCCTCTCCCCCGTGGGTGTGACTGTGCCTGGTCCCACACTGTGTATCTAGCAATGAGCCTATGGTCCAAGATCAGTAATGGCTGCTGGACTACCTCATCCTCAACCCACTGAACACCAGCAGCATGACACAGTCCCCAGATAAGTGATGGGTGTGGTAACCCTCCATGAACATTGCTCCTCAGAACCCTGCGGATGTTAGCCTCAATGATGCGACCCACATCGATCGCGTAATCCATGACCAGAGAATATAAGAGTGCAGCCCTATCCTTCGTGACATCACTGTCATGCAGGGTGGGCATCAGCTTGGCGCAAAGAAAAGCAAAGCAAATCTTACCATACAAACTTAGCTCCTTGTTGTGGAAAACTGAACCCCCCTGTTGCCTTTAGTCACCCAAGTGGTGCCAGGCGTGCACAATTTAGTCGCAATCATGTCATAGTCGGGGTTGGAGCGCAGGAACTCAGAATACTGGCAAACTGCAGGAGCGTCTAATGAATAGTATTCATTAATGGCCTGGGCGCTGAATGGAACAGTCCTGCCCCGAATAGTCACGGTGTATAGAAGCATGTCCTTTGCATTAGCATAGAATTCCTGAACAATAGCCACCACAGCCGCCTCGGGCTGATCAGTAAAAGCGTCCCATTCCCTCTCTGTAATCTGATCACCCATCTCTCCATCAACCTTCCAATCCGGCCTAAGGCCACGCTCGGGAGTTAGAGCTTTACCCGATATGAATGTGTCAAAGCTCGTGGCAGCCTCAGCACTTACAAACTTGCTATGGTCATAGGCTCTCTCCGGTGTTGAGGAGGAACCCTCACCCCTGAATCTCTTTAGAGGCATGATTGATCAATATTCAGCAAAAACAACCACAAATTGATTCCCCCAAACTTAATTTATACTGAATATTTGGTTTCCTGCAAGAAGCTATCAACCATCACAAAATATAATCCCAATATCCCAATTGAGCCAACACAAACTTAATTAGCCCAACAAGTTAATAATGCAGTGCAATCCCAAAGTCTCAGTGTATAGCAGTAAATACGACCAAACCAGCTCAGATAAAAAGGACTCAAACTTGACAATTCATGGCATATCCAATTCAGACAAAGAAAACCTTAGCTTGATAATTCTCAACAGTTGTATTATTAATTCTCACTGAATACCCAAGTAGCAATGACCGTGAACAATACGCAGAAGCAATGAAAACCAAGCACCACAATGGCATAACAATCCCAAGTTTACAGTATAGCAGTTAAAATAGTTCACCCATCGCAGACAATGAAAATCCCAAATTGATATCCAATACAAATAAAATCAACCTCACTGACTACTCTAATTGCACTGTCAAAGATCAATAAGCAGTAACAATGATTACCCAACTCAACAATGGCATACCTTGAACAATTTGAGTAGGGAAATTCGCAGAAGGTGAACCCTAGCTTGGAGATCCCAATTGACGGTAAAAATCCCAAATTTGTGGTTGAAATTGGGTGTGGGTTGTGCTAAATCCGAATGGAATGGGTCAAAATTGGTTGTGGTTCAGTGTTGCATGTGTATTGGATGGATTGAGAGAGAAATCCGAGCTTGGGGAGTGAAGGAATTGGGAGAAAAATGGAAGGGACGACTGCCTGGAAGTGTATTTTAAAAACTGATTTCTGTGTCTACCGCCGGGGCGGTAGAATAAGCTTGCACTTGGCCGCCGGGGCGAGCTCATCGTCGGGGCGGTGAAAATGAACCTGGTTTGCCGCCGAGGGGCGAGCTCAGCTTGCACTTAAATTTTGTCGCAAGGGCGACAACTCCCTGTATCCCCAAAAACTACACTTTTGCAATTCAGGCCCAATACCAAATTTAACTCTCCCAACCTGTCATAAACAACATACCACACATATTTTGACCATATTGCACAAAAATTCATCATTTAGAGCAATTTGAGAGCATGATTTATCTATCCAAAACGCAAATATTGAAAACTTAGAAACATGAAAATTCAAACTTATGAACCTGAAATATAGCAACAAAACATAAAGGATACAGATATAGATAATGGGTTGCCTCCCATCCAGCGCGTAGTTTAAAGTCCTCGGCCCGACTTCTCATTGATTCAAAGTTGATCGGCTAGAGTGATCGAGGTTTTCTGGCGAGCGAAGCCGCCACCCCAATAATGCTTAAGACGCTGTCCGTTAACCTTGAATGATTCCTCCAGGTTATTACCATAGACTTCAACAGCGCCGTGAGGGAATGCATGCTTGACAATGAAGGGCCCCGACTAACGTGAGTTGTACAGCAGTACAGCTTGGCATGGCTCGAATTTCCTTTCAATGATCTTCTTGTCATACCATTTTTTAACTTTCTCCTTGTACAATTTTGAGTTCTCATAAGCCTGCATTCGAAACTCATCAAGTTCATTGAGCTGAAAAAGCCTTTTCTCTCCCGTGGCTGTGAGATCAAAATTCATCTTTCTTATGGCCCAATACGCCTTATGCTCGAGTTCAACAGGAAGATGGCATGCTTTGCCATAGACTAGCAGGTATGGTGACATGCCAATCGGGGTCTTGTATGCCGTCCTGTAAGCCCAAAGTGCATCATCCAGCTTTGTTGACCAATCCTTTCTGTTAGGTTTGTACATAGCGCGAATATGTAATCAAATTACATAAATAGTGCGAAAGCGCGATAAAATCGGATTTTAAAATTTTTCATACAAACCATCACCATGATCATCCATGTGCTCAATTATCAATTAAACGAAAGAGATAGAGATTACGAAATTATACCCTCGTAGAACCGTGCTTCCTCGGGTACAAGTTCACCTCCAATTCCTTCGCGTTGTCCTTGAATTTCACCGATTAAATTCCTTCCTTTGATCAACGTTAGCCACCCAAGTGTTTGGCCTCTAGAGGTGATCCACCAAGGAATAATAGTTGATCAAGAAGATGGGTGTTGGCAAAACCCTAATTTCTATCTCTATAGAAATTGCAAGTCCTCTCTCTCTCCAATTCTCATCGAAGAGTGTGTAAATTGTCTAACCCTAAATCATGATAAGACTCTTCTTATTTATAGATATAGGGAACCCTCCTAAACTATTTAGGATTAGGGTTTTTATTTTAATTAAACTCCTTTAATTAATTGAACTCCTAATCCAATTAGGAATTCATGAGAGAGTACTTCTATTAATTAATTCCCAATCCCTATTAGGAATTAAATAATAGTAATAGTAATAATAATAATAAGACTCCTCTTATTAATTTATATTTAATATTTCCAAAAATATTAAATAATAAATATTAAGTTATTTAATTTATTCTATCTCCATAGATTAAATTAAATACACTTAACTTATTATTACAATTATGTCATTTACTTCTTAAATAAATATTTTCCTTTTGCGGTGTGACCCTTTAGGTTCTCCATATTAAACCGGTTGTGAATAAATCAATTAGAACAACTCTAATCTTATTTAAATAAATAAATTAAACTATTTAATTCATTTAAATAAATAATATTTATTCTACGATAAGGGTAAGCCCCCTTAGCGATCAACGACTTTCCAGATAATATAGATTTCAACATTAATCACAAAAGAACCTTTCAGCGAATAGTTACCGTACAATTCAATCCTTCTACCATACAATGTCCCAATTAAATATAAGACATGGAATTACTGTCAAGTCTTATTTATTTAATTATATGTATTTCGATTCTCAAATGCACAACTCTGATTAATGCAAATTAGAAACTCCTTTCTAATTTCATTCTGCTTTGGCCAAAGACTTCTGAGTCGTCATTTATCGAATCACATAGGACATTCTCTCCTTTTACTAGAAGTGGTAGATTCTTTATTGATCATTCACCTATCTCCATGTATAACTTATTATACCCAATCATACCCTTTGATATTCCCTAAAGGTCTTAAGGGACATGCCAAAGTATAATTCATCATACACAAGATACTATGATGATCTCAAGTCCAAGGATCACTTGTACTACTATCACTAGAGGAATTCCTACTGACAGGCGAGTAAAACTCCATTAGGTATTCCTTAGCGAGCCATGTTCAGTGAACTTATTCTCTAATAAGCACCTACATACTTGCTTTAGTGTCTCCACACAAATGATTATGAGATCAATCATCCTCTTCATAAGAGCAAGCAACGTATGTACTAATCTATCCGGATTCACTAATCCTCTTTTTAGTAATCCAACGATTAGGAACAATTTTAGTTTATGAGCTATCTAGAATTTAGATCTCATTAGCATGATCACCATCATGATTCTAAAAACATTGCTCAAAACTATGGGTTTATCACATTTAATATAACAACACCATGTAGATAAAGTAAAATGCCTTTAATAAACGAATAAGATTACAAAGTATATGCTACATCATATCAAATATGATTGACTTGTGTGCATACTACTTTCAATCTCCCACTTGCACTAAAGCCAATCGTCATGGTATCTAATACTCTTCTTCTCTAAGTGACGATCATCCTGCTGTTTGGATAAAGCTTCAGTAAATGGATATGCAATGTTGTTCTTGAGAGTCCACTATCTCTATAGTGACTTCTTCTCTTTCAATGATTCCACTAATCAAATGAAAGTGCCGCAATACATGTTTGAATCCAAGATGAGACTTAGGAACTATTCCTAGTTCTGTAATGAACTTTTCATCCAAACAATCAACTTGCAGCTTCATTTACTGCTATATACTTTGTCTTTATCACTAAACAAGCAACTCTTTACTGTTTGGAACCTTTCCAATTTACTGCACCACCATTCAAGGTAACGATTTACTTTAAAGTGGATTTATTATCGTCTTGGCCAGTCTGAAAAACTCGAGTCTGTTAAGCCCTCTAGTTTTTATTCAGACCTACCATGAAGCATGATCACATCTTTAGTACCGGTTAAGTACCTAAAGATGTTTATCACTGTCTTACAGTGATCTTCTCTAGAATATGACTAATCAACATCAAGCCTAGTATATTCATTGCATACATGATAGTAACTCATGCGATCTCTCTTTCAATTGGAGACAAATTTAGAGAGATACACTCCATGGCTCATCATCATGAGACCTCTCTTGGAGTTTGCCATGCTAAACGCCTTTAGCATCAAATGAATATACGTTCCTTGGGTCAAGCCGAACATCCTTTTAAATCTATCTATATAGATTTATATCCCCAATTTATAGGATGCTCCTCCCAAGTCATTCATGGAGGAATGTTTAGACAATTTTATCTTTACTGATTGTAGCATTGGTGTGTTATTCCTTATCAGTTGTATATCAACATATAATACCAAGGAATGTCACAGTGCTCTCATTGACCCTTTTGTACACACTAGGTTCATTCTCCTTTTGATAAAATCAAACTCTTTTGATTGTCTCATCAAAACGAATGTTCCATCTTTGAGAAGTTTGCTTTAATCCATTAATGGATCATTGTAGCTTAAAACATGATTTGCTTCAACCTTTGAAACAAATTCCTCTGGCTGTATCATACATACATTCTCCTCAAGTCTTCATTAAGGAAGGACGTCTCCACATCCATTTTGCCAGATTTCGTAATAAGCTATAATCACAAGCAAAATCCAAATGTACTTGAGCATTACCCGGTAATAAGATTTTATTACAGTCAACTCCTTGACTTGAAAGACCTTTTAAACAGGTCTGGTCTTATAGGTCTCCACCTTGCCATTTGCCCCAGTCTTTCTCTTAAAGACCCATATACACCATAGTCTATACTTGGTTCTTATACATGGAGTCCATTTCGGATTTCATGGCCATCTGCTATTTCTCTAAGTATCTTCTACTCATAGCCTCATCGTATATAACTGGATCATCATCCTCTATGATGCGTACCTCATCATCATCATCTATGATGAATCCATACCTCCCAGGTATCTTCGGTACTCTTCCAGATTTACGATTCGGTTGTGGTACAATAGGTCTATCTACAGGTTCCTCGGTTCGACTTAAAATGCTTTGTGGTTCTTGAACTCCTTCAAGATCTATTATCCTCCCACTAGCTCCTTCAATGATAAACACCTTTATCTAAGAAGGCAGCATGTAGAATTATAGTAATAATACCCTAAACTTACTTTAGGATATCCCATAAGTCTGCACTTGTCAAATTTTGTCCCAAACTTATCTTTGAAACCTTTTTCACATAAGTTGGACAACCCCTTATCTTAACTTACTTAAGACTAGGAATCCTCCCTATCCATAACCTTTATGGAATCTTGGGGCCAGATTTTGAGGTTACCTTATTTTGTAGATATGCAGCCATTTCTAGGGCATAACCCCAGATGGATACTAGAATGTCGGTAAAAATCATTATGGACTGCACCATGTCCAACAAGGTACAATTTCTCCTTTTGATACACCAATCAATTATTGCATATCAGGAGGTTTCCATTATGAAAAAAATACCATTTTGAGATGATCTAGAAACTCATTGCTCAAGTATTCTTTCTTCGATCTGATCAAAGAATCTTAATACTTTGTTAATTTGTTTCACTTCTGAATTCTTTGAACATTTCAAATGATTCAGACTTGTATTTCATCAAATACACACATTCAACTCTTTGAATGACCATCTCCTTTTTCTTTTACTAGTTTGTTCAATTTGCAAAATTATTTTTCATGTAAGTCAAGTATACAAAGTCTATGAAGTGATCTTCCAGCTTCAAACAAAACATTATCATTATAAATAGAACAACAATTGTTCTTAAATATAATACCAGAACCTTCCTTGTCCAACAACGGAAGTAATAATGTTTCTAAAGAGAACTGGAACATAATAACAACTTATTAACTTAATAGACTTGCCCGTAGGTAATGCTAAACTATAAGTTCCTATGGTTAATGCAGCAACCTTTGCTCCATTCCTACACATAAGATTACTTACTCTTAGTTTAGCTTTCTACTTCTGCTTAGTCTCTGCATTGGATTGCATACGTGAGAACTATAGCCGGTATCCAATACCCAAGTAGAACCTTGACTTATAGAAAAATTTATTTCAATCATGAACAAACCCATATTTGTAACTGAAGCTTCACTAAGCTTCTTCTGGTTAGCCTCTGTAAGATTCTCCTTATAGTTTCCTTTCCAGTATCCAGGCTTATTTCAGTGGAAGCAAACTCCTTTGCTATCTTCATCAGTTCTGTTCTTATTGTCCTTTGTTTTTGCCTTTCCTTTTACCTTCTTTGAATTGTTCTTCTTTCAAGAAGATCCTTTGGCCCTCTTCTGCTTCCTAGAAGAATCATCTACCAGTAAGACTTGGTCTTTCTTGGTTGGAAAGTGACTCTTTACAGTTTTTCAACATGTTTAAGCAACTCAGGCAGGCTGACATATAGCTTGTTCATGTGAAATTCACAAGAAAGAGTCCGGAAGTGATTGCAAGCTCAAATCTTGGATCAACTCTCCATCCATTAAAACCCAGTTGTCCCAATTGTTCAATCAGATTGATCATTTTAGGACATTTGTCTGTACTGTAGTGCCATCGGTTATTCTAGATCGGAAGAGCTCCTTATATATCTGATATCTTATAGTCCTACTTTCCTCACCCTTCAACTCCTTGAAGGTGCAAGAGTATAGTAGGAGCATCCATAGTTTCATGCTGACGCTGAAGCTCGTTACTCATGGATGCGAGTATGATGCATTGAGCCAACTGTGCATCATCTTGCCACTTTCTAAAAGTAGCAATCTCTTCCTCAGAGGCATTGTCTGCAACCATTGCAGGGATAGGCATATTAAGGATATAAGATAGCTTTTCAGCCTTGAGAACTATTCTCAAATTTCTTAACCAATCCGTGTAATTCGGTCCGGTTAATTAGCATCTAATATGCTATGCAGTGATAGTGAATTAGACATCGTAAAATTCTATAAATGAATTTGTAATTTAACAACATTTCAGCATACATTCATTTTATTAATTAATTACCAAAATAAATTAGGTCTTTATTTTAAATTGGTATCTCCCACTATTTTTCATCAAACTATATTACCCTCAATATACAGTTCGGCAAATCTAATTAAAGATTTGCTAGTGAGAATAAGGATCCCATTTCAAATTAATATAGCCTTGTGTGTGCACAACAAACTATATATAAATAAATAGGTAGACAACTATTGTCAATTACATCACTATGTAACTCCTTGTATTTTGCCTCTTAGATTATAATGGTCAAGTGTGTGCACATCCGAACTAAAATAATCTAAGTTAAGTCCAACCTAGCACTTCCATATATTCGAAAGAAAAATACTGTCCTTGTGTGTGCACAATAAAACAGTATCGTTCAATCTATGTATAAGCATCAAATGTGATAAAACAACATCTTAAATATTTAATACTCGCCTTGTGTGTGCACAACAAACTCATATTAAATATTTAATACTCTATTGCTTTACCATGCTAGAAGGCGACGCTCGATATTCCTAATATCTTTGAACGCTTAGGACTTAATATAATTTCCTTGAGGGGTTTGTTATTATTTGTCTCATCTTGTTTAGCGCGCATGCACATATATATATAAAATACGCGTCATATTATTTAACATGCGAAGCATGTTGGATAATATATAATATACATATAGTAAGCATGCACATATAGAATACTATATTCTACCCGGATTGATTATGGACTTTTATTCTAGTTTGGTTCACTAAAGCCACCAAGTGAACCAAAAGGTCAAACCTAGGGTGCAACAATAAAAATTAAATATAACTATTACATTTAAACCCGGACTCCATTACAAACGGGTCTTCAAGCGCTCCTTACTCCTTTGTCTCCAATTCTTCAAGTAATTCTAACTAAACCTATTACATAAACTATTTACAATAAATAGAAACCTTGATCAGCAGTCAAGGGGAAGTACATAGGAGGAAGATAGAATTTACATCAAGAAAAACTAGAGAAGACGAGGTACGCAGACCCCATTTATAAAAACCCATTTATTCAAGCATCCACTAAAATAAATCCAATCACACATTGGTCAGTAGTCCATAATCAATCCCTATTTATTATCATACATATCTCCATATGTATCAATAAATAACATTCATCTCATGAATAATAATAACATTCCATATATGCATTGATATCAATTAATGGGCAATTAAAAGTTTACTAGAAATCTAATTTTGAAACAAAAATAAACTCTTTTATTTTAATCAAAATTTAAATCATAATAAACTTATTTATTTTATTTTATCCAATTTTGAATAAAAATAAACTCCTTTATTTTTAATCAAATTCCAAATCAAAATAAACTCCTTTATTTTAATTAACATGGAAACCAATTTCAAGTTCAAAATAAACTCTTTTATTTTAACTTAAAATTGTTGAAAAATAAAATATGTTGAATCCTATTCCTTATCAAAATAAACATCTTTATTTTTTAGGAAACATGGAATCCTATTCCATGTGTGAATAAACTCCTTTATTCTAGGAAACATGGAATCCTATTCCATATGTGAATAAACTCCTTTATTCAAAACTTACATCAATTAAATAAACCATTTATTTTAATTGAAGTAAAATTATTTTTCTGGATTCTGCTGTCCGGCGCAGCTGCGCCCAGAATGAACTGGGAACCGGCGCAGCTACACTGAACCCCAGAAAAAAACTGATTCTGGGTATGGGCGCAGCTGCGCTCCAGAATGAACTAGAGCCGGCGCAGCTGCGCCGCGACGCGACGCTAATTCAGAAAAATTTATTCTGCCCAAAAATTTCGAACCAATCGCATATCAAACATACATGGAATCATCATAATCGATAATTAGCACAAGGTTAGGCTCTGATACCACTGTTAGGTTTGTACATAGCGCGAATATGCAATCAAATTACATAAATAGTGCGGAAGCGCGATAAAATCGGATTTTAAAATTTTTCATACAAACCATCACCATGATCATCCATGTGCTCAATTATCAATTAAACGAAAGAGATACAGATTAAGAAATTATACCCTCGTAGAACCGTGCTTCCTCGGGTACAAGTTCACCTCCAATTCCTTCGCGTTGTCCTTGAATTTCACCGATTAAATTCTTTCCTTTGATCAACGTTAGCCACCCAAGTGTTTGGCCTCTAGAGGTGATCCACCAAGGAATAATAGTTGTTCAAGAAGATGGGTGTTAGCAAAACCCTAGTTTCTATCTCTATAGAAATTGCAAGTCCTCTCTCTCTCCAATTCTCATCGAAGAGTGTGTAAATTGTCTAACCCTAAATCATGATAAGACTCTTCTTATTTATAGATATAGGGAACCCTCCTAAACTATTTAGGATTAGGGTTTTTATTTTAATTAAACTCCTTTAATTAATTGAACTCTTAATCCAATTAGGAATTCATGATAGAGTACTTCTATTAATTAATTCTCAATCCCTATTAGGAATTAAATAATAGTAATAGTAGTAATAATAATAAGACTCCTCTTATTAATTTATATTTAATATTTCCAAAATATTAAATAATAAATATTAAGTTATTTAATTTATTCTATCTCCATAAATTAAATTAAATACACTTAACTTATTATTACAATTATGCCATTTACTTCTTAAATAAATATTTTCCTTTTGCGGTGTGACCCTTTAGGTTCTCCATATTAAACCGGTTGTGAATAAATCAATTAGAACAATTCTAATCTTATTTAAATAAATAAATTAAACTATTTAATTCATTTAAATAAATAATATTTATTCTACAATAAGGGTAAGCCCCCTTAGCGATCAACGACTTTCCAGATAATATAGATTTCAACATTAATCACAAAAGAACCTTTCAGCGAATAGTTACCGTACAATTCAATCCTTCTACCATACAATGTCCCAATTAAATATAAGACATGGAATTACTGTCAAGTCTTATTTATTTAATTATATGTATTTCGATTCTCAAATGCACAACTCTGATTAATGCAAATTAGAAACTCCTTTCTAATTTCATTCTGCTTTGGCCAAAGACTTCTGAGTCGTCATTTATCGAATCACATAGGGCATTCTCTCCTTTTACTAGAAGTGGTAGATTCTTTATTGATCATTCACCTATCTCCATGTATAACTTATTATACCCAATCATACCCTTTGATATTCCCTAAAGGTCTTAAGGGACATGCCAAAGTATAATTCATCATACACAAGATACTATGATGATCTCAAGTCCAAGGATCACTTGTATTACTATCACTAGAGGAATTCCTATTGACAGGCGAGTAAAACTCCATTAGGTATTCCTTAGCGAGCCACGTTCAGTGAACTTATTCTCTAATAAGCACCTACATACTTGCTTTAGTGTCTCCACACAAATGATTATGAGATCAATCATCCTCTTCATAAGAGCAAGCAACGTATGTACTAATCTATCCGGATTCACTAATCCCCTTTTTAGTAATCCAACGATTAGGAACAATTTTAGTTTGTGAGCTATCTAGAATTTAGATCTCATTAGCATGATCACCATCATGATTCTAAAAACATTGCTCAAAACTATGGGTTTATCACATTTAATATAACAACACCATGTAGATAAAGTAAAATGCCTTTAATAAACGAATAAGATTATAAAGTATATGCTACATCATATCAAATATGATTGGCTTGTGTGAATACTACTTTCACTTTCTTGTAGGATTGACGATCTTTTCCAGAATTTTCTTCACTTCGCAGTTAGAGACTTCTGCCTGGCCATTGGTTTGGGGATGGTAGGCAGTAGCAATTTTGTGACTAGCCCCATATTTTACCAAGAGAACTGCAAAGTACTTGTTGCAAAAATGGCTCCCTTCATCACTGATTATTGCCCTTGGGGTACCGAATCTTGTGAAGATATTCTTTTGTAGAAATTTTAGAACTACCTTGACATCATTAGTAGGAAATGCAGCTGCCTCCACCCATTTGGACACATAATCCACAGCCAAGAGAATGTACAGATTATTGAAAGAGGATGGAAATGGCCCCATGAAGTCTATTCCCCATACATCAAACACTTCAACTTCTAGGATTGTGTTCAATGGCATTTCATGTTGTTTAGAGATATTCCCCATTCTTTGGCATTTATCACATCTCTGCATAAAATGGTGAGCATCTTTGAACAAAGTTGGCCAGAAAAACCTTGCTTGCAACACCTTAGTGGCTGTCTTTTCACCTCCGTAATGTCCTCCATATAGTGAATCATGACAGTGATGTAGAATGCTCTCAACCTCACTTTGTGGAACACACCGTCGAATCATTTGATCCACGCAATGCTTGAATAGATACGGCTCATCCCACATATACCTCTTCACGTCATGTAGAAACGTTTTCTTTTGCTGCCACGACAAGTCCGGGGGAAGTGTGTTACTAACCAAGTAGTTAGCAAAATCAACATACCATGGGATTTCGCCTTGAACCACAAACAGCTGCTCATCCGGGAAAGACTCATTGATTAGAACTTTGTCTTCCTTACCATGACCCGGATTCTCCAATCTAGATAGATAGTCGGCTACTTGGTTTTCAGTCCCCTTTCTATCCCGAATTTCTAAGTCAAACTCTTGCAGCAATAGGATCCATCTAATTAACCTCGGCTTAGCATCTTTCTTTCCAATTAGATACCGAATAGATGAATGGTCTGTGAATATAACCACCCTTGTTGCAATCAAGTAAAACCGAAACTTATCAAAAGTATAAACTACCGCAAGCAACTCCTTCTCGGTAGTGGTGTAGTTGAGTTGTGCATCGGTTAAGGTTTTGCTGGCGTAGTAAATAGCATGAAAAACCTTCTCCTTGTGCTGTCCCAAAATAGCCCCAACTACATAATCACTGGCATCACACATCAATTCGAAGGGCTTTGACCAATCCGGTGCAACTATCATTGGTGCGGTGGTCAATTTCTTCTTTAAAAGCTCAAATGCAATCAAACACTCTTCATCAAACTTGAACGACATATCTTTCTCTAATAAACTGCATAAAGGCTTTGAGATCTTAGAAAAGTCCTTTATAAATCTTCGGTAAAACCCAGCATGTCCTAGAAAACTGTGAATACCCTTCAGTGAAGATGGTGGAGGTAAGTTTTCAATTGTTTCAAGTTTGGCTCTATCCACCTCGAGACCTTTTGATGACACTTTATGCCCAAATATGATCCCCTCTTGCACCATGAAATGGCACTTTTCCCAGTTAAGCACTAAATTAGTCTCCACGCATCTTTTCAATATCATGACTAAGTTTTCCAAGCAATTGTCAAATGAGTCACCAAACACTGAAAAGTCATCCATGAAAACTTCTACATTGCGTTCTACCAAATCTGAGAAAATTGTAATCATGCACCTTTGAAAAGTGGCTGGTGCATTACACAATCTGAATGAGACCCTTCTAAAAGCAAAAGAACCAAATGGACATGTGAAGGTGGTCTTTTCTTGGTCCTCTAGAGCGATAGCAATCTGATTATAGCCCGAATAACCATCCAACAAGCAATAGTACCCATGTCCTGCCAGTCTGTCTAACATCTGATCAATAAAAGGCAGTGGAAAATGATCTTTTCGGGTTGCCTTGTTAAGTTTTCGGTAGTCCATGCAAACCCTCCAACCAGTTACCGTTCTTATCGGAATTAATTCATTATTTTCATTGGCTACAACCGTCATACCCCCTTTCTTGGGTACACACTGAACTGGGCTCACCCAAACACTGTCAGAAATGGGATAAATAATTCCAGCATCTAACCACTTCAAGATCTCTTTCTTTACCACCTCTTTCATAATTGGGTTGAGCCTCCTTTGATGTTCCACAGTGGGTTTACTTTCATCCTCCATCAAGATTTTTTGCATACAGAATGATGGGCTTATTCCCTTGATGTCGGCGATGGTCCATCCAATAGCAGTTTTGTGCTCTCTAAGAACTCGCAACGGCTTACTTTCCTGAAACTCGTTAAGAACAGAGGCAATAATAACAGGTAAAGTAGATGATTCACCCAAATATGCATACCTGAGATGATTAGGCAATGGTTTTAGCTCAAGTGAAGGAGGCATCTCAAGAGATGGTCTCAACCGATCTGTAGCATTCTCAGCATACTCTAGAGATTCAAACGGGATTTAAAACTTGCTTCCCCGTGGCACTGTATCCAAAATCTGTAGATACTCAACCAAATCTGGACCATCCATGTCAAACTCTCGCAAAAGTGTAGTCTCCAATGGATCATTGTTCAACACATTCAGAAGCTCATTATTTACAACTTGCTCAATCACATCCACCTGAAAGCATTCTTCCTTATCCGAAGGAAATTTCATGGCCTTAAACACATTGAATGTGACCTCTTGATCCTGAACCCTCATAGTGAGCTCACCCTTTTGCACATCGATTAGAGTTCTCCTAGTGGCTAAAAATGGTCTCCCAAGAATAATAGAAATGTTTTTATCTTCCTCAAAATCTAGGATGATAAAATCAGCCGGGAAGATGAACTTATCCACCTTTACTAGAATGTCTTCTACAATTCCCCTTGGGTAAGTAACCGACCTATCGGCAAGCTGGAGAGAAATGTTTGTTGGTTTTGGTGCGGGAAGTCCCAACTGAGTATACACAGATAATGGCATGAGATTAATGCTAGCACCCAAGTCTGTAACGACCGTGAATTTTGCATGACTTTGTAATATACGCTTATAATTATTATTTAATGAATGAATTTTTATTAATATTATTTTATGTGATGTGATTAAAGGTTATGTAATAACCTAGATTATGTGTTTGCAATGATATTAAGTGTTGTTATTTGGTAGGACTTATTAAAATGATTTCGGAGAAATATCGCCAAAATTCTATTCGCGGGTTACTATTCGCGCGGGCACTATTCGCCCCAAAAATATCTTGTTCGTTTATTTCGAATTTCTAATTTTTGTCATAGTGTTAATGAGATTGATTAATAATCCAAGTGTTAGATTTTATTTGAGCCAAATTGGGATTTAATTAGAAGTCCCAAATTGCTTAAGGGTGGCCCAAACCCATGATCCATGACCCACGACCCAACCCATGACCCATGAGGGAAATGGGTTAAACCATCAGCTGAGCAATTGAATGAAGGAGAAGAACACGGATGAGAGGAGAAGGAACAAAGGAATGAGAACATTTTGGGTAGAGCAAATTCTTACATTTGGGAGAGCAAAAGGGAGGGAGAACAATTGGGAGAATGAGAGGGGAGTTTCCCACACATGGGAGAGGCCAACTTCAGCTTCCCATACATGGGGAGCTGATCACACCAAGCATGCTTAACCATTCCCTCCTCCAAGGAAGCTCAGTTCATCCCTCTATATATACTACCCCTTGCTTGCCTTCCATTCCTTTGCTCATTGTTGCTAAGTTAGAATCCAGAAATTTAGAGAGAGTTGTGAGAGTTGGTGCACGGGTGGTTTGAAGGAAGAAGAAGAAGTGGTGTAGCAGCTGGTTATCAATCCTATTCTCATCCTAGAAGTTGCTTCAAGAGGTTAGTGTTTTTGAACCAAACTCATTTCCATGGTTGCTTCAGTTTTCAGTTTCATATTGCTTGTTTATGAGAGTATATGTTGCTGAAATTGTTTGGTTAGTTCATGAGTTGATATGAATGTGGTTAACTCTTTAAAAGCCTTAATAATGATCAATGAAAGTGGAACAATGTTTGATAATCAAAACCTTTGCATAAGGAATCAAGAATGGACATTAATGGACTGTTGGACAATTATGGACTGATTTGGACAATTTATGTACTTTGTTGTAAATATAGCTTTTGGTTAGTTATTTTGGTTGTGTTAGATGGTAGAGAATTGTTGCCATGTTCTTAGAGGCATGTGGGTAATGATTTCATTTGGAAATCTGGACTAGAGCATAATTAAACTCTACTCCAATGTGAGTTTGTAAGCCATGCCCACCAACTATTTGATTTATTGTCAAAGAGAATGATTTCTCTAAAGATCATGAGAATTAGTTTTGATTAATTGTCGAAATGATGTTATATTGCTTAGTTGGGTATTGAAAGCATGTTTTAAGTCATATTGACTTGTTGCATAAATAGCTAAGACACAAGGAGGATTAATGGAATTGGCCTAACCTTGAGTTTCGTTGAAAACTAGTGTGAACTGTGGCCTTTGATTTAATTCTGGTAATGTTATGTTATGTGTGTAATTTTAAGCTTTTGGGGTAGTATAATGCCCTGAGTTAGTAAGCCGTAGGCTTTGGAACGAACGCATTTCGACCTCGGATGAGGGAGTTATGGCGTTTGGGAGAAAAGGTGCCCAATCTGTCCAAAATAGTGAAAACTTAGCCTTGGAGGGACTTTCGGGACAATTTTATGGCTAGTAAATGAGTCTATAAAATTATGAATCCATGAGGGTTTTGTAGTACATGTTATAAGCTTTCCATAGCCTCCGGAACGGCCTAATTCCGATTTATAACGAAGAAGTTATGAAGGTTTGAAGTTTGTATGTCAAACTGCCAAAACGAGAAGGAAAACCAAGTGTTGGGGCCAGCGGCATGGGTGCGGGCGCACGGGGCATGGTGCGGCCGCACTGGGGGCGCTAGGGGCTGCTAGGCACAGCTGGGCGCGCGCGGGCGCGCGCGCGGGCGCATGGGCTTGACAGCTCTGACATCCTTTACTAAAATGGGCGTAACTTTCTCATACGAACTCCAAATTGGATGATTCAAGATGATCCGGAAAGCTAAGAAGTAGAACTATAACTTACAATATTTAGAACTGTAATTTAATGTCTTGAAAAATTTCTAAATTGGCCAATTGTAGGACTATTGTGCATTAGGAAGCAAATAGAGGGCGTCGTACATGCACGTATGTAACGTGTAATGTTTCCAACGCTAAAAGTTATTGTTTTAAGTTCTAGAACTTGTACATTATAGTTTATAATGACCTTTAGCTTTAATCAATGATGAACTAGACAAGTGTATGAGCATGCTAAGCTTATGCAAATGAGGCGAATCGAGTGTGCGTTGTGCAAACGCCAAAACATCGTATCATGTGTATGTAACCTTATTTGATATTATGTTTCTAGTTAGAATGAAACCTTATTGAGTAATGTAAACCAATATTTGACATCAATTATGTGGATAATTGGTATGTGGATATGTACTTAAATGTGTAGGACCTTTGAAGGACGATTAACGTCGAGTTATTAGCAAGCGCGTAAGGCAAGTTCTTCTTTAACCCTTGTCTAACCCTTGTGTTGGGCAAGTTCTAATGTGCGAGTTAATTATTGATTAAGCAATCTTTCTATGTTATTGCAAGTTCCTCACTCAACTATTTTATTTGAGCAAGTTTCCTAACCCTTGTCTAACCCTTTTGTTGGACAAGTTCTCTAACTTCAATCATTCTAAGTATTGAATGCAAGTTTCTTATCTTTCCCAAAAGACGTATATTGTGCAAGTTTTCTAACTCTTGTTTAATTTGATATTGAACGAGGTTTCTATATTATGCAAGCTACCTAACTTCGTTCTTTCTATATATTGAATGCAAGTGTTTCTACCTTACTTAAGTTAAATTTGAGTAAGTCTTCTAACGTTTGTCTAGTCCTCGTGCTAAACAAGATTATCAACTTCGTTCGATTATATTCTTACGGATGCTATTTAATGTTCAAAGTTCATATTTACGCAATACATATATGATTGTGTTGAACCCCATACTTATGTAAATCCTTAGTATTTGCACAAGTGTTCAAGATACGTTATTGCCATAAACTGTTAAAGCTTTTGAATTCAAATTATGCATGAACTGTTTATGAAGAGTGTCGATGCCATTTGATTCGGCTAGACCAATATCCATAACTTAGAAAGCGATCCAAACCAATTGCTTTGGTGCGGACTTTTATATCTGCTGAGATGAACAACCCTCATAGAAGGGGAAATTATATTTTTGTCGGGGGACCGACATGCGCGCAAGTAGAATGTAAGTAGAACGTGTGAGGCTTATGCATAACGCCGGGTATTTTAGGCTGATCACCTATTGTACCTGTTTTTGGGTTATCAGTGTAATGCTGGTGATTCTAGTAAGAGTTCTTGGTCCTTAATGACCACTCAGTTTTGGGTTATCATTGTAATATTGCTAAGTCTAGTCAGATTTTTCGGTCTATAGAGGCCACTCAGTGTTGAACGTTCATTACCTTGAAATCATTGAAATCTTTAGATTTTTCTAATAATCCATCGGTCCATAGTGACTCATCGGTGATAATAGAGAATAGTATTGAAACTTTGTTCACAATCTACATATTTATTTCCTGAGCTATTCAATCTTCGTCGTAGCCCTTTGAGATTGTGAAACCTAACTCATGGTTATTCATTTTTATTGTTATTGTGCTTGTTGGGCAAATTTGTTGCTCACCCTTGCTTTCCTTAAAAACATTTCAGTTGTTACCGAAAGAGGCGAGAGCTTGGGAAAGGATAAAGGCAAAGGCAAAGCTACGGATTAGCTTTGTCCTACTATGTTATATTTTTGTCATGCACTAAGACTTAATTAAGATTATGTATTCTGATGTGTTGTATTAAGACTTAATTATAGTGTGTACTATGTTATGTCAGTTATTTGTATTGGAATCGAGACTTGGGACGAGAGTATTTATGTTATATCAATGTAAATATTTCTATTATTCCGCAATTAGTTGTTAATAGTATTTGTTTGAGTTGCACAGTGATGTACCGAATTCGAGGTTAAGGCAACCCGGATTTGGGGGCGTCACAAAGTCACACAAACATTTGTTGAATAATAGGCTACCAATAGTACATAGTATAGTGAAAGTGCCTGGATCCTTTAATTTAGGAGGTAGCTTTCTTTGCAACACTGCACTACATTCCTCGGTTAAAGCCACTGTTTCAAAATCATTTAATCTCTTCTTTCTAGACAGAATACCCTTCATGAATTTGGCATAGCTTGGCATCTGTTCAAGGTGAAAGTAGTATGCACACAAACCAATCATATTTGATATGATGTAGCATATATTTTGTAATCTTATTCGTTTGTTAAAGGCATTTTACTTTATCTACATGGTGTTGTTATATTAAATGTGATAAACCCATAGTTTTGAGCAATGCTTTTAGAATCATGATGTTGATCATGCTAACGAGATCTAAATTGGAGATAGCTCACAAACTAAAATCGTTCCTAATCGATGGATTACTAAAAAGGGGATTAGTGAATCCGGATAGATTTGTACATACGTTGCTTGCTCTTATGAAGAGAATGATTGATCTCATAATCATTTGTGTGGAGACACTAAAGCAAGTATGTAGGTGCTTATTAGAGAATAAGTTCACTGAACGTGGCTCGCTAAGGAATACCTAATGGAGTTTTACTTGCCTGTCAATAGGAATTCCTCTAGTGATAGTAGTACAAGTGATCCTTATACTTGATGTAATACCCGAGATCATTATGTAATTTAATGAATTTAATAAATTGAATTTATGTGAATCTATTGAGTGATTTTAATAAATATATATTGTATTGAGTTATATGATGAGATGTATATAGATAGTTGGTTTGGTTTAATTTAATTATTTGAATTTAATTAGGTAGTTAACAATTTTATTAAATGCAAGGAATGGAGTTAAAACTCAAATTTGAGTTCGGAATGGAATTTGAAGACACGGACTGAATATTTGAGTCCGGAACGTCGAAATTAGTAGGTATGGACTGTAAGCACAAAATGTGTTGGGGTTGACTTTTTGGTCAAAGTCAACCGGTTAACTTTTTCGGGTAAAAAGTCAAATTCAAATTTCGGAAGCAAATTTGACAAAACGAATACTTCCACGACGTTCGGAACGTCAATTTTAGTAGGAAGCGACTATAATATCAAAAATGTGAATTTTGGAGGGCAAAAATGGTCAAATGATGATTTAATTGATTAATTGATTATTAATATATTTTGTTAATTAAAATTTGCATCAGCTGGAGTTGGAGGGACCCTTGTATCTAGCAATTTGGGACAATCTGAAGAGAGAGTATTCAGATTGATAAAGGAATTAGTAAGGAGGGAGTTATTCTCCTTTATGCTCAAAGTCTTTTCATTTCTTTTAACTCCATTTCATTAATCCTTGTAACTAATTATGGAGAGCTCAAGGGATGGAAGTCTGAGGGAATGGGAGTTAGAGTACTTGAAGAGATTAAAGCATCATCATTCCTATAAATCTCTTTACCTAAAGTATCTTCTCATTTTTGCTAAATTCCTTACCAAGAGAACTTGTGAGATTAAGAGAGAGAGTGAGAGAGAGTGAGAACTTGAATTGTTTCTGGGGTTGCAGAGAATCAAGTGATCAAAGCAGAGGGGTTAATAAGTCTAAGGCACTAAGAAATTCCATCCAAGAGGTAATTCTTAAACCCATTTCATTTTCTTTAGTAAAATGAATAAGCATGCTAATTGATTTGTTTGAGTTGTGTTGCCATGTTGATAATTGGTGATGGTAGTCTATTAAAGCATGAAATTCTAAGTCTAATTATGCCTTATATACTCTGAATTCAGTCAAGAGGTGCTAAATATGTTCAAGTTGGTTAATTTACTTAAATGAGATTAATTTGTGATAAAGTTGAGTTTAGAGGCTCTATATTTGCTAATGGAGTTGTTGGTGTTATTAAGATAGTTAAGTATTCAAATTATGTTGCTTTGGGTAAGTTCATAATGTCTGGGTGTGTTCAAATTGGGATTGCATAGGTTATTAGAAATTTGGTTCACAGCAGGCTGCAGAATCCGTGACTGAGTACCAGCGTGACCGCGCTGGTACCAAGGTCAATCAGGGCACGACCGCGCCGCACCTGAATCAAACATTAAAATTTCCTTTTTCTTGCTCAGCCTTTCGAACTCAACTTAATCTTGTATAATGAGCATGAAGAAGTCTTATATATGTGTTAAGATGTACTACGATTATGTTATCACAAAATTTAAGCATAAGCAATGATTTGGTAAATGTTTAACAAAAATTATCTTGAATTTAAGAAAATGATTTATTAAATGTCGAATGCATGGACTTACATTAGTTTTAAGCTTTCATATCAGTATGTATATTTGCTAATTGTGGTGTGCCAAGACCCTAGTATGCTAGAAAGGGAACAGAGCGTTGAAAAGCTCAGTTCTGAGCCTGGAAGGGAGTAGCGCGGCCGCGCCGTGCTGCAGAGAGACCAAGATATTTTGTTTGTGATGTAGAGCATGATAAAAGTGTGTTACCTTCTTATAAGCTTTATTAAGTGACAAGTGGTATGTTGGTATCGTCTAAGCACGTTACGAATATGTTGAACCAATGTTTAAACAGATTTTTGTAAATGGAACCTTTGTAATAAAAACAAAAACAATTATTTATGATATATGATGAATTGTTTTCATGGTTGTAGACACCCGATTTTTGCATTTCCTATACTAACCCTGACAGGAGGGCAAAATCGTCAATTGACCCGGCATACGAGAATAAAGGGTGGACGTAAAGACGAACCCTCAAAACCACCACGACGGGATGATATTGAAGCCGACACGACAACAAACGAATGTCGAGAGTCAGTTACTGATCACTGTGCTTGCCCGGATGACGTGGCACGTTTCCCGACGGGTTCCGGACTGCCAAGCGCAAACCCGTCAGCGGAAACCAACGGTACGACACGAAAATCGAGACGAGGCACGGAAAACGAGAAAATCAGCACAGTTAGCCGCAGATCAATTCGCGGCCAAGGACGGAACTCGAGGCAGCACGGGACTCGAAGCGCACGGGACTCGAGCGCGGCTGGGGGGAAAACCAAGGGCCAGCCGCAGATCTATCTGCGGCTAGCCGCAGATAGATCTGCGGCTGCCCTTGGCAGTGTTATATTAGGCCAGTTCGCATACAGGAAGAAAAAAAGAGAAGAATTCAGCAGCAGCAGCAGTTCGGGGAGAGGAAGAAAAATAGGAAGAAAACAGCAAAAATTAAGAGAGAAAAGAGTGAGAAATAGTAAGAAATTGTACCTATTTTGTGAAATTATATCTCATATTTTCTACTCTACTCAATACACAAATTCATACATATTGTGGGGATTAATTGCAAGGTAAAAACCCTTTGTTCTTAGCATTTTGTTATGCTATTTTGTTGAGCTTTTTGGTCATCCAAATTACCTTAAATGTAGTTTTTTTCTTACATATTATTGTGATGCCATGGGTTAGGGACTATTAGTGAGGGTCTCATCGGAATGAAATTCCCCCTAATAGCCCGATGATATCCGCTTAGTGCAAATTTTAACTATTGTGGTAATGTATCATTCGTAATGTATTTCAATCGTCATTGTAAGATGTCCTAGAGTGTTAGGCATCCCGTTGTTGATTATTTTCGTTATATCCATTTGGTGGTTGTGCAATAAGTTCGGATGTGAGCCTAGGAATGCGACCCCGTGGTCCAAATCCGATGATGGACATTTTTGAGTGTATGTAATCGGGTGGATGTATCCGTTATTGTAAAATATGTAATCGTCGGGCCTTAAAACGACGCCAAGGCGATAATCGCGTTTAAGGCCCCGAAATAGTGAAACTTGTGATTGTGGGCGTTTGGGGTTATTTTGATGGCTTACATGCCCATGAATATCCCCGACGCGTGTTTATGCTTGATTGGATTTTGTGACACGAAAAAGGATTTCAAAGATTAAACGATGAAGGTTTTTTTCCTTAAAATCAAGCAAACTAGGAGGTTAGCATCACGTAGCTAAAAGTTTGGAGGTGTTAATGAATGTCGATTTCTATTAAACGAGAAGGCTAAAGAAAGTCGTTTTCAAATGTTACAAAAAAAATTGGTTTTATAAAATAAAACACCGTTTTATTAAATCTTGGGGCGTAGGGTGAAAGATATCCTAGAAGTTGCCCATCATTTTATGAAGGCAATGTATAGATTTCGATTCCTATTTTTACGAAGGTTTAAAACTTTTGTTTTGCCAAAACGACATCTAAGGAAAATCTCATAGTTTTGCCAACTAAAATCAACCCTTTCTCGCAAAGCTTTCTCGTTTAAACCGATGGACATCCTAAGGCATTTTCAAAGAAAAAACACAATTTTCCCTAATAATCCAAATGATTCTTTTATGCAAACTCATCACAACATTTACATAGGCACACACACACACACACGCGCACACACACATTTCATGAATTAAAGGATAGGAGAGCATCAAGATTGCGGTAACCGTGCTTCACGGAAGTCGAGGGGTGCCTAACACCTTCCCCTCACTTAAGCAAGCCCCCGAACTCTATGAATCTCGATTCGCAGACCAATTAATTCGGAGTCACATATGAGCCAGCGATTTATAAAAAATGAAAACTCGGATGAGTTGGTACATCCATTTCAAATATACCAACTGGCGACTCTGGTTAAATTGGCTCATCATAAAAAACAATCTTCAAAAACCCCGTCGACATTAATGCCGACCTTTTCCGAAAGAATCATTAAATCAAAAGGCTAAAATTGGAAAAGGACAAGAGACGAGGAGAAAAACCCGGCGTCGACAGCTGGCGACTCTGCTGGGGACATTAGAGGGCTTAAGCCGCATTCGAATCTTGATGCTATCCTATCCTTTAAAATTTATAATTGTGTATGTGCGTATGACATTTTGACGTCTTTTATTTATTGTTGTGTAAATGTGTGTTGTTGTCCAATGAATGAATGATTGAATGGGTTTTCCTTTACTTCAAAGTAATCATTTGCATGCGGTGAGGACGATGAATGTGAATGTATGTTGAGAGAGTACCTCCTCCTGAGGCGAACCCGTCGGTTGCTTATTACTGGAC
This sequence comes from Aralia elata, assembly GCA_034770075.1. Taxonomy (NCBI): domain Eukaryota; kingdom Viridiplantae; phylum Streptophyta; class Magnoliopsida; order Apiales; family Araliaceae; genus Aralia; species Aralia elata. The sequence goes on from CM068385.1 coordinate 40,203,750, forward strand.
TCGATGGGGCTGCTCCCCGGAGATGGCTCAGGAAACGCACCACTCAAATCCGCTCCAATCGAAAGGGCTCAAACGAGTAGATTGCGAAGATTTGGGAACCTTCATGCCGAAAAGCCCGTGAGAGTAACCCTAGGGTAGGTCAGCCTCTGATAAACCCAACGCAGGAAAAGTCTCTTCATGCCCTTTTTTACGTTCAAGCGTATAAAATGTCATGATCCCATTTCATATATATCTCCCCTGTTGTCAAAAGAGAATACTAACCTCCATGTTTTGCAGGAAACAGCTGGGGAAGCATAATAAAGTCATGTTTAGCATTTGTTATTGCACTAAAAGACTACTAACTTTCTCTTTTGCAGGGAAAGATTAAAAAACCCAAAACACAAAAAATTTTACAGCTTTAGCATGCATCCGCATCCTCTCATTGCCCAAGACTGAACTTCGAACCGTTTGCCTGCAGGATTGCTCCTCAAACCCGTTCGCAGTCTAAGAAAGCCCAGGTCTCTAACTCTGAAATGGCTGATCTGCCCAATCATAGTTCCATCTCTCGGGAAGAGTTTGATGATTTTAAAAAGCAGATGATGGAAATGGCCACAATGCTAAAAGAACAGTTCTTAATCAGACAGGATCCGTCAAACCAGGGACCGCACAATGTACCACCGCCAGGGGGTGACCAGAATCCTCCTAAGGATGATGCAATCCTATTTAAAAATAACCAACATCAGCTTAAGGACGGGCCGATCCTCCCAAAGGTCATTCCTGCCCTCAACAAGACAGTAATCACAATTCCAGAGGAGGGAGATACTGATGACCTTCGCAGGAAAATGAAGCAGATGGAGGAGACCATCCAATCTCTAAGGGGCATAGGCTCCTTGGGTAGGGTTAATTATGCAGATTTGTGTGTCTTCCCCGGAACCAGATATCCAGAGAAATTTAAGATCCCCGAATTCGAGAAATACAATGGGAAAGGGGATCCTTACACTCACCTGAAAATATATATTGGAGAACTGGGGTCCTATGCGGAAGACGAAGGATTAAGGATGCAATTATTCCAGAAAAGCTTGACGGGGGAGGCGAGGATCTGGTATGCCCGTCTCGATAATGCCCGGATTCATAATTGGGAGGAGCTGGCCCATACCTTTCTGACACAGTATAGCTTTCAGGCACAGATGGCCCCTGATAGATATCAAATGACAAAAATCAAGAAGCAACCAAGGGAAACCTTCAGGGACTATGCCCAACGATGGAGGGGTATGGCCGCACAAGTGAATCCTCCAATGAGTGAGTCAGAGATGGTGATGACCTTTGTGGATATACAGGAAGCACCTTATTATGAGCGGGTCATATCAGGGATTGGAAGACCTTTCGCCGAGATGATAAAACACGGAGAAATGGTGGATATGGGGTTGAAATCGGGAAAAATCCGGGACTTCACAGCTCTTGAAACGGCTGCGGAACAAATCCAAAGTGGGAATTATGGCAGTACTTCCCGCAGGCCCCAAAAGCGAAAAGAGGAAGATGTCTCTCTCGTGCTGCAGGGATCATCCAGGAAAGTGGAGAATAGCCCTCCTGTACAAATACAGAGATTTGGGCCGCCCCGGCAACCCAATTTTGATAATTCCAGAACGGACGGACGAAGGAGGTTTGAGACCACACAGAGGCGGGTATTCACCCCGCTTGGGGATCCTCTTGAACAGATTTTGGCAATATTGATATCACAGAGGAAGATTGTCGATTTGGCACCTCCATGTGACCCGAAGGGAAGAAAATTTGACCCCAGTAAAAAGTGTGCATATCATTCGGGTTCCCCAGGTCATGACACTCAGGAATGTTGGACGCTGAAACACATAATTCAGAACCTGATTGATAGCGGGGAAATCGTGGTGGAGCAGCCCGAGCCGCCAAATGTTAAAATCAATCCCCTACCGAAGCATGATGGGGGAGGGGTCAATATGGTGGAAGCCATCGAAACCAAAGGACCGCCAAGGCAAAATTATATGACAAGGATTGATGAGATGGTTGGCATGACGGGTACTCAGGAGAATATGCAAGGGGCACCGGTTAGGTTGACGGGTGCAAGCCGGAGTATCATAGGGGGGCCTATCAAGTTAGCGGCTCCAAAACCTCTCATCATCGCAGCAAGACCACAGATCCCTATTTGCAATCTAAAAACAGTACCGTGGAACTACGGGGGTGTACTAGAAGAGGCGGCCAGTTGTGCTTCCGTAACATCAAAGGGGAATCCCTTGTACCTTCCAGGAAGAGTCCTCAAGAGTAAGAGAAAAGAGAACGAGAGGATATCCGAGGAAAAAGCCGCGGAGTTCTTGGAAAAGATGGATCATCCTGAAGTAAGGGGGATCAAGGCAGTGAGCGAGGAATCAACTCTAACGTCGATCATGGATTTGGTGTTATCATCCAGCGACCACTGCAGAATTTTGGCCAAAGTCCTAGGGGAGGCTCACATCCCCAAGACAATTAGCCAAGAAAGTTTCGGCCGCCTAGTGGATCATCTGCTAGAGAACAATGTGCTATCATTCACAGATGATGATATCCCGAAAGAGGGAAGGGGGCATCGAAGACCGCTGCACATCGCAGTGATCTCATCAGGGTATGTCATGAATGGGGTATTGATTGATGGGGGATCAGCACTGAATATTTGTCCCCTCAGTACACTGAGGAAAATGAACATTAATCCCAAGCGCTTGCGAGCCAGTCACGTGGTGGTGCGAGCCTTCGATGGATCCCGGAAGGATACATTGGGAGAAATGGAGTTGCCCGTGGAGATAGGGCCGTGTACTTTCGATATTTCCTTTCAGGTATTGGATATCTCGGCCAGTTATAACATGTTATTGGGAAGACCATGGATACATATGGCCGGGGCAGTTCCCTCTACACTACACCAACAAATCAAGTTCATCGTCAGCGGGAATCTGGTAACAATCTCCGCAGAGCGTAATGACCCGTTCCCGTCCAAGAATGGACTGCCAGTAATCAATGTGGACGAATCCGCGACGCCTGCCAGTTTTCAAGCACTCGAAATCAGCACTCCCCACTATAGAGGTCTGGGAGCGCCAGTCATAAAATCGAAAGCCTCCCCTGAGCTCACCTTCGTTGCTAGAGAAATGATGAAGATGAAGTTTCAACCTGGGCAGGGGTTGGGAAAAGACAGCCAAGGAATTTCCACGCCTATTCGACTGCCCAACCAGACAGGCAGGGCAGGGTTGGGATATCATGGAGGCATAGGGCGGAAACACTCTCAAAGGGAGACCCCATTTCGATCGACCGGAATCCTAATGCCGAAGGTCCACGGTGAACAAAGGACGGACAAGCCCGTGTCCGAATTAGAAGGTAAAGAATTGACTCCTGCGGATGATGAGTCAGTCAAAAGGAAGAGTTTCCTGCGGGAGGTCATGCAGCAGTTCGAAACCAAATGCTATATCTCTGGACCATCAATAAACATTGGAGAGGGGAAGGATACGGCCACAACGTCGGGAGCCCAACAGAGTATGCCTGTCATCGATTGGGCAGGGTTAGTTATCCCTAACAAGGCTATGAGGGAGGACCGATACGATGTGGCGGTAGTCGTCAAGGAAGTCTCTGGTGCGCAGCCGCCTGTCATATGTCGCATCCCGGCTGATCTGACCACCGATAACTGGACGGTGGAGCCAATAATATCCAGACAAGGGTGTACCAATTTGAGTATTCCTTGCTTAACAAGTGATCCCTCAAATTTGAATGATGACTATGATTTTGATATCGAGCTGGATTTCGATTTAATGGGTATTGAGCAGGACGAGACAGATTACGACCCACGCGCCAGCCTGACGAGATCAAAGGATGGGTCGAGGATAAACCCAAACCCAACTTAGACCAAACCGTCACCATAAATATCGGAACCCCTGACCAACCCAAAGAACTCAAGATAGGGGCAGACCTGACCCCTAACCAGAAAGTAGAAATGACCAAGTTACTACGCCAGTATGAGGATGTGTTCGCCTGGTCTCATGAGGACATGATCGGATTATCCACCGACATTGTGGTACACCAGCTACCCATCAAAGAGGGTTTCAGGCCTGTCAAGCAAAAACTAAGAAAGCTAAAACCAGAATGGAGCTTGAAGGTGAAGGAGGAGATCATCAAACAGTTCAGGGCTGGAATCATCATGGTGTCCACCTACCCAGAATGGTTGTCCAATGTGGTCCCAGTGGCTAAGCCTGGAGGAAAGGTGAGGGTATGTGTTGACTATAGAGATCTGAACAAGGCCAGTCTCAAGGATAATTTCCCAGTACCTTTTATACACATATTGGTGGATAACACAGCCCAATACGAGATGTACTCTTTCGTTGATTGCTTTGCGGGGTATCATCAGATAATGGTGGCAGAGGAGGACCGGGAGAAAACAGCCTTCATCACCCCTTGGGGCACTTTCTGCTATAGACGGTTGGCTTTCGGTCTCACAAATGCAGGGGCTACTTATCAAAGAGCTATGATGGCCCTGTTCCACGATATGATGCACAAGGAGATAGAGGTCTACGTGGATGACATTATCGTGAAGTCAAAGATAGAATCTGATCATGTGACCCATCTCCAAAAGCTATTTGACCGGCTCAGAAAATACAATTTAAGGCTCAATCCGGCCAAAGTGTGCTTTCGGAGTGCAATCGGGCAAACTCTTGGGATTCCTGGTTAGTGATCGTGGCATCGAGTTGGATCCGGCCAAGATTAAGGCCATTGTGGATATGCCGACACCCCCGCACTGAAAAGGAGATAAGAGGATTTCTGGGAAGAATAAATTTCATCAGCCGCTTCATATCCCATTTGACAACCACGTGCGAGCCAATTTTCAAGCTGTTAAGAAAAGATGTCTCCCAAGAATGGAATGAGCAATGCCAGGAAGCCTTTCAGATTATTAAGAAGCAGCTGACGGAATCACCCGTGCTGGTACCCTCCCCCGAAGGATGAGATCCCTCTATTCATGTATATATCAGTCAATGACATTGCGATGGGCTGTATGCTGGGGCAGAAGAATGAATCAGGCAAAGAGCAGGCCATTTATTACCTCAGCAAGAGATTTAGCCGATGTGAACAGAATTACACCCCTATCGAAAGGACCTGTTGTGCTTTGGCTTGGGCTGCAATGAGATTACAGCATTATCTCCACGGGCACACCACGTACCTGATATCAAGGATGGATCCCCTGAAATATATCTTTGAACGGCCCATGCTGAACTGTCGACTTTCAAGATGGCAGTTAATCTTACAGCAGTTCGACATTGTATACGTAACTCAGAAAGCCATGAAGGGGCAGGGAATTGCAGATCAATTGGCAGAAGCGCCATCAGGGGGACTGGAGCCTTTAGACACTCCTTTGCCGGGCGAAGACGTATTCTGGATCTTGCGCGCGAGAGAGGATGACGAGGGGCAGTTCTGGAAATTGTATTTTGATGGTGCCATGAATGCGGAGGGGGCAGGAGCCGGAGCAGTCCTGGTCTCTATCACAGGAGAGCAATACCCCGTAGCCACTAAATTACAGTTCAGTAACTCAAACAACACAGCTGAGTATGAGGCATGTATCTTGGGACTCCGTTTGGCCCGTGACATGGGAGTGAAAAGGTTAGCGGTGTTCGGGGATTCGGAGCTGGTAATCAGACAAGCGATCGGGATGTACAACACTAAAGAGCTCCGGTTGCTTCCATACCACCGTTGCGTTATCCAACTGATGCAAGAGTTCGAAGATATCGCTTTCCGACATATCCCCCGGGGACGAAATGATTTCGCCGATGCATTGGCGACTTTAGCTTCTCTAGTCCACACAATCAAGAGCAGGAACGTTCCACAGATAGAGATAGCAGTGCAGAACGCCCCGGCATACGAGGAGCACGTGGCGGTACTATCGGACGAGGGGGTTCTGCCAAAGCAGCCTTGGTATCACGACATAAGGGAATATCTGAGGGATAGATCCATTCCCGACCAAGCCAGCCGAGCGGAGAGGTTGAGAATTCAAAAGATGGCAATGAAATTTTATCTGAGCGGAGATTCACTGTACAAAAGGGATGCCAATTTGGGATTGCTACGATGTGTAAATGAAACACAGGCCCAAAAGATTATGGACGAAGTACATGGTGGAGTGTGTGGGCCACACATGAGTGGGCCGATGCTGGCCAAGAAGATCTTGAGAACGGGGCATTACTGGTTGACGCTGAAAGCCGACTGTGATGATCACGTCAAGCGGTGTTACCAATGCCAGGCGCACGGTAATGTTATCCATGCGCCTCCCAATGAACTGCACTGTATGACCTCCCCTTGGCCATTCTCAATGTGGGGTATGGATGTGATCGGACCAATAGAGCCCAAAGCAAGCAACGACCACCGATTTATATTCGTCATGATCGATTACTTCACTAAATGGGTAGAAGCAGCTTCTTTCCCCAAAGTAACTCAGGAGATCATCGTCGGTTTCATCAGGAATAATGTCATTTGCCGATACGGGCAACCTGAGGTTTTAGTCTCCGACAATGCCAAGAATTTGAATAATGCCCTCATGAAAGGATTATGCGACCAGTTTAAGATCAAACACCTCAATTCTGTCATTTACCGTCCTAAGATGAATGGGGCAGTGGAGGCTGCAAATAAGAATATCAAGAAGATCATGGCGAAAATGTCCGCTAATCATCGGGGATGGCCGGATCTGCTACCTCTCACCTTGCTGGCGTACAGAACGTCGGTACGTACTTCTACAGGGGCAACCCCGTACGCTCTGGTATACGGAATGGAGGCGGTTCTGCCAGTTGAGGTTGAGATGGCGTCCCTCAGAATCTTGATTGATGCTCAGATAAACGAGGAGGATTGGATGCAAAGTCGATATGACCAATTGGCCCTAATTGATGAAAGGAGGGTGGCCGCTGTGTTGCACGGTCAGTTATATCAGCAAAGGATCTCCCGATCATACGACAAGAAGATAAGACCTCGAAAATTCAAAGAAAATGACCTAGTGTTAAAGAGAGTAATGCCTTGTCAAGACGAAGCCAAAGGGAAGTTTGCCCCGAACTGGGAGGGGCCTTTTGTGATTAAGAAAGTGCTGTCCGGAGGAGCCCTCATACTGCAGGAGATGGATGGGGAGGTGTTTCCACAACCCCTCAATTCCGACTCGGTGAAGCGGTTCTATGCATAAAAAAAAAAAAAAAAAAAAAAATATCCCTCATCATTTTCTCCTCGTTCTTTGAAGGAACGAACTACGTAGGACCTGATCTCCCGACTTGTGGGGGTACGTAGGCAGCCATCATGGCACGGTCCCATTCCTTACCAAATAACACTTTCTTCTATCAAAACTGATTCCCAACGGCCAGGAAACCTTCTTATACACTCGAAACTCTCCCGAAACCAGCCACCTGATCAGTTTCATCTCAAATGACCTAACCCTAACCCAACCAAGCAGTTATCCCGAATCTAAGGTTCAGCCGATGAAATCGACAGGATATGCGGCAATATCTGACAAGTCCCCGTCAAGACTTGAGAAGAGAAAGAAGGCGAAATATCAAAATCATGGTTAGCTGGATAAAATGAGGGTCCAATGAAAGGCAACGATACGACAAAAAGGAAAAATGACTAAATTTAAATACCTGTCTATATAAATAAGTCATTTTGTTACATGGTTTCTCTTTTGATAACCGATGAAACTGACACAGTCCATGCAGGAAATAAAATGATCTACCAATTTGAAAATAATCGAAGCAGGATGGATAAAGTGGTGGATAGATCTGAAGCATCGACGTTCCGGAAGATCATCTGCCATATCTCTGTCACCGGCGACAAACCGTCCAATCAGCGGAGAAGCCACCGACCAATCCTGTGGGAGGATCGAGATCCAAGCATACCACGGCATCTGGCGACGACACCTGTAGAAAATAGTATCAAAAAGACTGTACAGGGGTCATTCTCTATCCATGAATAAAAAGCATGCATCATACATGACTCGCTATGTGAAAATAAAATACAAAATTCTGAATAAGTCGGACGTCGAACACGACGAATTAAGGCAAGACCCGACTGAACCCTGGGAAGGGCTGAGATCCACGCGAACCACAACAAGATGGTGAGCAACCCTGGGAAGGGCTGATATCCACAAAAAGAAAAAAAAAAAAACAAAAAACAACAAACCCTAGGAAGGGCTGAGATCCAAGCAAACCGCGACAGAGTGGTGAGCAAACCCTGGGAAGGGCTGAGATCCACGCGAACCACAACAAGATGGTGAGCAACCCTGGGATGGGCTGATATCCACAAAAAGAAAAAAGACAAAAAACAACAAACCCTGGGAAGGGCTGAGATCCAAGCAAACCGCGACAGAGTGGTGAGCAAACCTGGGAAGGCATCCAAGCAAACCGCGACAGAGTGGTGAGCAAACCCTGGGAAGGGCTGAGATCCACGCGAACCACAACAAGATGGTGAGCAACCCTGGGAAGGGCTGATATCCACAAAAAGAAAAAAAAAAAAAAAAAAAACAAAAAACAACAAACCCTGGGAAGGGCTGAGATCCAAGCAAACCGCGACAGAGTGGTGAGCAAACCTGGGAAGGCATCCAAGCAAACCGCGACAGAGTGGTGAGCAACCCTGGGAAGGGCTGATATCCACAAAAAGAAAAAAAAAACAAAAAACAACAAACCCTGGGAAGGGCTGAGATCCAAGCAAACCGCGACAGAGTGGTGAGCAAACCTGGGAAGGCATCCAAGCAAGCCGCGACAGAGTGGTGAGCAAACCCTGGGAAGGGCTGAGATCCACGCGAACCACAACAAGATGGTGAGCAACCCTGGGAAGGGCTGATATCCACAAAAAGAAAAAAGACAAAAAACAACAAACCCTGGGAAGGGCTGAGATCCAAGCAAACCGCGACAGAGTGGTGAGCAAACCTGGGAAGGCATCCAAGCAAACCGCGACAGAGTGGTGAGCAAACCCTGGGAAGGGCTGAGATCCACGCGAACCACAACAAGATGGTGAGCAACCCTGGGAAGGGCTGATATCCACAAAAAGAAAAAAGACAAAAAAACAACAAACCCTGGGAAGGGCTGAGATCCAAGCAAACCGCGACAGAGTGGTGAGCAAACCTGGGAAGAGATCCAAACAAACCACAACCCTGGGAAGGGCTAAGATCCAAACCAACAACAACCCTGGGAAGGGCGGAGATCCAAGCAAATCACATATGTATTGTCATTCTTGTGCACTGTCATTCATGCATCGAGTGTCTATTCTTTATCCTGTTCATTCCATTTATCATTTCATAAACATGATAAAGAGGGGCAACTGTAGACACCCGATTTTTGCATTTCCTATACTAACCCTGACAGGAGGGCAAAATCGTCAATTGACCCGGCATACGAGAATAAAGGGTGGACGTAAAGACGAACCCTCAAAACCACCACGACGGGATGATATTGAAGCCGACACGACAACAAACGAATGTCGAGAGTCAGTTACTGATCACTGTGCTTGCCCGGATGACGTGGCACGTTTCCCGACGGGTTCCGGACTGCCAAGCGCAAACCCGTCAGCGGAAACCAACGGTACGACACGAAAATCGAGACGAGGCACGGAAAACGAGAAAATCAGCACAGTTAGCCGCAGATCAATTCGCGGCCAAGGACGGAACTCGAGGCAGCACGGGACTCGAAGCGCACGGGACTCGAGCGCGGCTGGGGGGAAAACCAAGGGCCAGCCGCAGATCTATCTGCGGCCAGCCGCAGATAGATCTGCGGCTGCCCTTGGCAGTGTTATATTAGGCCAGTTCGCATACAGGAAGAAAAAAAGAGAAGAATTCAGCAGCAGCAGCAGTTCGGGGAGAGGAAGAAAAATAGGAAGAAAACAGCAAAAATTAAGAGAGAAAAGAGTGAGAAATAGTAAGAAATTGTACCTATTTTGTGAAATTATATCTCATATTTTCTACTCTACTCAATACACAAATTCATACATATTGTGGGGATTAATTGCAAGGTAAAAACCCTTTGTTCTTAGCATTTTGTTATGCTATTTTGTTGAGCTTTTGGTCATCCAAATTACCTTAAATGTAGTTTTTTTCTTACATATTATTGTGATGCCATGGGTTAGGGACTATTAGTGAGGGTCTCATCGGAATGAAATTCCCCCTAATAGCCCGATGATATCCGCTTAGTGCAAATTTTAACTATTGTGGTAATGTATCATTCGTAATGTATTTCAATCGTCATTGTAAGATGTCCTAGAGTGTTAGGCATCCCGTTGTTGATTATTTTCGTTATATCCATTTGGTGGTTGTGCAATAAGTTCGGATGTGAGCCTAGGAATGCGACCCCGTGGTCCAAATCCGATGATGGACATTTTTGAGTGTATGTAATCGGGTGGATGTATCCGTTATTGTAAATATGTAATCGTCGGGCCTTAAAACGACGCCAAGGCGATAATCGCGTTTAAGGCCCCGAAATAGTGAAACTTGTGATTGTGGGCGTTTGGGGTTATTTTGATGGCTTACATGCCCATGAATATCCCCGACGCGTGTTTATGCTTGATTGGATTTTGTGACACGAAAAAGGATTTCAAAGATTAAACGATGAAGGTTTTTTCCTTAAAATCAAGCAAACTAGGAGGTTAGCATCACGTAGCTAAAAGTTTGGAGGTGTTAATGAATGTCGATTTCTATTAAACGAGAAGGCTAAAGAAAGTCGTTTTCAAATGTCACAAAAAAAATTGGTTTTATAAAATAAAACACCGTTTTATTAAATCTTGGGGCGTAGGGTGAAAGATATCCTAGAAGTTGCCCATCATTTTATGAAGGCAATGTATAGATTTCGATTCCTATTTTTACGAAGGTTTAAAACTTTTGTTTTGCCAAAACGACATCTAAGGAAAATCTCATAGTTTTGCCAACTAAAATCAACCCTTTCTCGCAAAGCTTTCTCGTTTAAACCGATGGACATCCTAAGGCATTTTCAAAGAAAAAACACAATTTTCCCTAATAATCCAAATGATTCTTTTATGCAAACTCATCACAACATTTACATAGGCACACACACACACACACGCGCACACACACATTTCATGAATTAAAGGATAGGAGAGCATCAAGATTGCGGTAACCGTGCTTCACGGAAGTCGAGGGGTGCCTAACACCTTCCCCTCACTTAAGCAAGCCCCCGAACTCTATGAATCTCGATTCGCAGACCAATTAATTCGGAGTCACATATGAGCCAGCGATTTATAAAAAATGAAAACTCGGATGAGTTGGTACATCCATTTCAAATATACCAACTGGCGACTCTGGTTAAATTGGCTCATCATAAAAAACAATCTTTAAAAACCCCGTCGACATTAATGCCGATCTTTTCCAAAAGAATCATTCAACCAAAAGGCTAAAATTGGAAAAGACAAAAGAGACGAGAAAAACCCGGCGTCGACAATGGTATATATGGTTTAATGTATGTTGGTAAAACACATTCTTTATCATGAAGCAGTTGAATTAGTTAAGTATTGAATGAGTAGAATATGAAAACCGGTCATTGTGAATGAGTGACTAATGAATATTTGTATATGAATGTATATAGGATATTTGCAGTAAAGTTAAGCACTAATCGTAAGCTACTCAAAAGGCAAGTATTTTATCTCAATTCATTTTGTCTCTATGAAAGCAAGTTTCCTAATTTGGGAAATTTGTTTACAAAGTTCTCATTTGCAAGTTATATCTCATTCGAGTTCATATCTTGTTCAAGTTTAATTATTGATGACTCAGTTCAAATTGCATATAATTTTATCTGATTATGAACTATTACTTTGGGAAGCCTTCTAGCCTTTTGTTCCGGCTAGATACTAACGATGCGAATCGATAATCATTTGAATGATTCAAATTCATTGTAGTTACTTAAAGTTTTCCAATCCAAATTGTTTTGGTGCGGTCCCGCATGAATACTAAGATGAACAACCCGAATAACGGGGTAAAACTGACGTCGGGCATATAGTCCCATTTATGCTTAGGCGTTTAAATTTCATACTTGCGCACAATGTAGGGTACGAAAGGCTGATCACCTGGAGTACTTGCGGAGAATGTTTTACAGTCTATTTGATTGTCAAAGCTTCTGATGGTTTTCGATGAATTAAAAAAACAATGTTCAGGGTTTCTGTACCCCTTAGTATGCTATTGAAAATTCTTGAACTCTTATCTTTAACATCTGACACCACTTTTTGATTATCCTTTCGATTATGGAGAGTTGTCAAAATAGATGATTTTAATCTTGATATTCAATATCATATTATTATATATACTTGCTGAGCAACTTGTGCTCATCCTTGCTTTAACATTTCAGTTAAGGGTGAGAAAGCAGAGGGCTCAGGCAAGGACAAGGGAAAAGCAAAGATGAAGAATTGAAAAGTTTATTTTTGTAATAGTTTTAGATTTCCGCATTGATGTATCGTAGCGATAAACGCTAAGTTTAAGTTTGAGGTTATTTAAGGTTATGTAAACCTGGGATTTTATTCGAATACTATTGTGAATATTATTATTATTTATGAAGCTTGTTTAGTTAGATGATGGTGTTTGACGTATCGTGAGCACCATATCCTGTGTTTGATGTACACGAATTTGGGGGCGCCACACTTGAGATCATCATAGTATCTTGTGTGTGATGAGTTATACTTTGACATGATTCTTAAGACCCTTAGGGTATATCAAAGGGTATAATTGGATATAATAAGTTATACATGGAGATAGGTGAATGATCAACAAAGAATCTACCACTTATAGTAAAAGGAGAGAATGTCCTATGTGATTCGATAAATAACGACTCAGAAGTCTTTGGCCAAAGCAGAATGAAATTAGAAAGGAGTTTCTAATTTGCATTAATCAGAGTTGTGCATTTGAGAATCAAAATACATATAATTAAATAAAATAAGACTTGATAGTAATTCCATGTCTTATATTTAATTGGGACATTGTATGGTAGAAGGATTGAATTCTACGGTAACTATTCACTGAAAGGTTCTTTTGTGATTAATGTTGAAATCTATATTATCTGGAAAGTCATTGATCGCTAAGGGGTTTTACCCTTATTGTAGAATAAATATTATTTATTTAAATAAATTAAATGGTTTAATTTATTTATTTAAATAAGATTAGAATTGTTCTAATTGATTTATTCACAATCGGTTTAATATGGAGAACCTAAAGGGTCACACCGTAAAAGAAAAAATATTTGTTTAAGAAGTAAATGACATAATTGTAATAATAAGTTAAGTGTATTTAATTTAATATATGGAGATAGAATAAATTAAATAGCTTAATATTTATTATTTAATATTTTAGAAATATTAAATATAAATTAATAAGAAGAGTCTTATTATTATTATTATTACAATTACTATTATTTAATTCCTAATAGGGATTGAGAATTAATTAATAGAAGTACTCTCTCATAAATTCCTAATTGGATTAGGAGTTTAATTAGAATAAAAACCCTAATCCTAAATAGTTTAGGAGGGTTCCCTATATCTATAAATAAGAGGAGTCTTATTATGATTTGGGGTTAGACAGTTACACACTCTTGCATTAGATTGTGGAGAGTACTTACAATTTCTATAGAGATAGAAACTAGGGTTTTGCCAACACCCATCTTCTTGAATAACTATTCTTCCTTGGTGGATCACCTCTAGAGGCCAAACACTTGGGTGGCTAACGTTGATCAAGCAAAGGAATTTAGTCGGTGGAATTCAAGGAGAACGCGAAGGAATTGGAGGTGAACTTGTACCCGAGAAAGCACGGTTCTACGAGGGTATAATTTTTATCTCTATCTCTTTCGTTTATATCGTTAATTGAGCACATAGATTGATCATCGTGATGGTTTGTATAAAATTTAAAAAATCCGATTTTATCGCGCTTCCGCTTTATTTATGTAATTTGATTACATGTTCGCGTCATATACAAACCTAACAGTGGTATCCGAGTTTAATCTTGTGCTAATTATCGATTTTTATGATTCCATGTGTGTATGGTATGCGATTGGATCGAAATTTTTGGGCAGAATCTGTTTTTTTTGAATCCGCTACGCGGCCCAGCTGCGCTGTTTCCAGTTCATTCTGAAGCGCAGCTGCGCCCAAACCCAGAAAGTCGTTTATGGGGTTCAGCGCAGCTGCGCCGTTTCCCAATTCATTCTGGGCGCAGCTGCGCCGGACAGCAGAATCCGAAAAATAATTTTTCATTCAATTAAAATAAATGGTTTATTTAATTGATATAAGTTTAAAATAAAGATGTTTATTTTGTCTGGAATAGGATTTCAGATTGCTAAAATTAAAGGAGTTTAATTTGGATTTGGTTTTTGATTAAAATGAAAGAGTTTATTTTGTTTCAAAACTAAATATTAGCAAAACTTTTTCCCATTAATTGATATCAATGCATATATGGAATGGTTTTATTATTCATGGGATGAATGTTATTTATTGATACATATAGAGATATGTATGATAATAAATAGGGATTGATTATGGACTATTGACTAATGTGTGAATGGATTTATTTTTGAGAATGCTTGAATGTATGAGTTTTTATAAATGGGGTCTGCATACCTCGTCTTCTCTAATTTTTTCTTAATGTAAATTCTATCTCCCTCCTATGTACTTCCCCTTGACTGCTGATCAAGGTTGCTATTTATTTTAAATAGTTTATATAATAGGACTAGTTAGAATTATTTTGAAGAATTAGAGACAAAGGAGCAAGGAGCGCTTGAAGACCCGTTTGTAATGGAGCCCGGGTTTAAATGTCATAGTTATATTTAAATTTAATTCTTGCACCCCTAGGTTTGAGCTTTTGGTTCACTTGGTGGCTCTAGTGAACCAAACTAAAATAAAAGTCCATAATCAATCTTGGTAGAATATAGTATTCTATATGTGCATGTTTACTATATATATATATATTATATTATATTATACAACATGCTTCGCATGTTAAATAATATGACACGTATTTTATATATATACGTGCATGCGCGCTAAACAAGATGAGACTAATAATAACAAACCCCTCAAAGAAATTATATTAAGTCCTAAGCGTTCAAAGATATTAGGAATATCGAACGTCGCCTTCTAGCATGGTAAAACAATAGAGTATTAAATATTTAATATGAGTTTGTTGTGCACACATAAGGCGAGTATTAAATATTTAAGATGTTGTTTTATCACATTTGATGCTTATTAAGAAATTGAACATTACTAATTTGTTGTGCACACGCAAGGGCGATCTTTTTCTCTTCACATATATGAAGGTGCTAGGTTGGACTTAACTTAGATTATTTTAGTTCGGATGTGCAACACTTGACCATTATAATCTAGGAGGCAAAATACAAGGAGTTAAATAGTGATGTAATTGACAATAGTTGTCTACCTATTTATTTATATATAGTTTGTTGTGCACACACAAGGCTATATACATTTGAAATGGGATCCATATTCTCACTAGTAAATCTTTAATTAGATTTGCCGAACTATATAATGAGGGTAATATAGTTTGATGAAAAAGTGAGAGATATCAATTTAAAATAAAGACCTAATTTATTTTGGTAATTAATTAAGAAATGAATGTATGCTAAAATGTTGTTAAATTACAAATTCATTTACAGAATTTTACAATGTCTAATTTACTATCACTGCAGAGCATATTAGATGCTAATTAACCGGACCAAATTAAAAGGACTGAAAAGCTATCTTATGTCCATAATATGCCTATCCCTGCAATGGTTGCAGATAATGCCTCAGAGGAAGAGATTGCTACTTTTAGAAAGTGACAAGATGATGCATAGTTGGCTCAATGCATCATGCTCGCATCCATGAGTAACGAGCTTCAGCGTCAGCATGAAACTATGGATGCTCCTACTGTACTCCGGTACCTTCAAGGAGTTGAATTGTGAGGAAAGTAGGACTATTAGATATCAGATATCTAGAGAGCTTTTTCGATCTAGAATGACCGATGACACTACAATACCGACATATGTCCTAAAATGATCAATCTGCTTGAACAATTAGGACAACAAGGTTTTGTCACGGATGGAGAGTTGATCTAAGATTTGATCTTGCAATCACTTCCGGACTCTTTCTCACAATTTGTTGTGAATTTCCACGTGAAAAAAGCTATATATATCAGCCTGCCTGAGTTGCTTAAACACGTTGAAAACTGTAAAGAGTCACTTTCCAACCAAGAAAGATTAAGTCTTACTAGTAGATGATTCTTCCAGGAAGCGAAAGAGGGCCAAAGGATCTTCTTAAAAGAAGAACAATTAAGAGAAGGTATATGGAAAGGCAATAACTAAGGACACTAAGAACAAGACTGATGCAGATAGCAAAGGAGTTTACTTCCACTGCAATAAGCCTGGATACTAGAAAGGAAACTGTAAGGAGAATCTTACAGAGGCTAACCAGAAGAAGCTTAGTGAAGCTTCGGTTACAGATATAAGTTTGTTCATGATTAAAAATAAATCTTTCTGTAAGTCAAGGTTCTACTTGGGTATTGGATACCGGTTGTAGTTCTCACGTATGCAATCCAATGCAGAGACTAAGCAGAAGTAGAAAGCTAAACTAAGAGTAAGTAATCTTATGTGTGGGACCATAGTAACTTATAGTTTAGCATTGCCTACGGGCAAGTCTATTAAGTTAATAAGTTGTTATTATGTTCCAGTTCTCATTAGAAACATTAGAACGTTCGTTGTTGGACAAGGAAGGTTCTGATATTATATTTAAGAACAATTGTTGTTCTATTTATAATGATAATGTTTTGTTTAAAACTAGAAGATTACTTGATAGACTTTGTATACTTGACTTACATGAAAAATATTTTGCAAATTGAATAAACTAATAAAAGAAAAAGAGATGGTCATTCAAAGAGTTGAATATGTGTATTTGATAAAATATAAGTCTGAATCATTTGAAATGTTCAAAGAATTCAGAAGTGAAATATATTGACAAAGTATTAAGATTTTTTGATCAGATCGAGGAGGGAATACTTGTGCAATGAGTTTTTAGATCATCTCAAAATGGTATTTTCTCATAATGGACAACTCCTGATACGCAATAATTGATTAGTGTATCTAAAAGGAGAAATTGTACCTTGTTGGACATGGTGCAGTCCATAATATTTTTTTACCGACATTCTAGTATCCATCTGGGGTTATGCCCTAGAAACGGCTGCATATCTACAAAAATAAAGTAACCTCAAAAATCTGAGCCCAAGACTCCATAAAGGTTATGGATAGGAAGGATTCCTACTCTTAAGTATGTTAAGATAAGGGGTTGTCTAGCTTATGTGAAAAGGTTTCAAATATAAGTTTGGGACAAAATTTGACAAGTACAGACTTGTGGGATATCCTAAAGAAAGTTTAGGGTATTATTACTATAATCCTACACGTTGCCTTCTTAGATAAAGGTGTTTATCATTTAAGAAGGTAGTGGAGGGTAATAGATCTTGAAGGAGTTCAAAAACCATAAAGCACTTTAAGTCGAACCGAGAAACCTGTAGATAGACCTATTGTACCACAACCGAATCGTAAATCTGGAAGAGTACCGAAGATACCCGGGAGGTATGGATTCATCATAGAGGATGATGATGAGGTACGCATCATAGAGGATGATGATCCAGTTATATACGATGAGGCTATAAGTAGAAGACACTCAGAGAAATGGCAGATGACCATGAAATCCGAAATGGACTCCATATATGAGAACCAAGTATAGACTCTGGTTACTCCACAAAAGGGCATAGTGCCTAGAGTGTGAATATGGGTCTTTAAGAGAAAGACTAGGGCAAATGCAAGGTGGAGACCTATAAGACCAGACCTGTTTAAAAGGTATTTCAAGTCAAGGAGTTGACTGTGATAAAACCTTATTACTGGGTAATGCTCAAGTCCATTTGGATTTTGCTTGTGATTGCAGCTTATAACGAAATCTGGCAAAATGGATGCGAAGACGCCCTTCCTCAATGAAGACTTGAGGAGAATGTATGTATGATACATCCAGAGGAATTTGTTTCAAAGGTTGAAGCAAATCGTGTTTTAAGCTATAATGATCCATTGATGGATTGAAGCAAGCTTCTCAAAGATGGAACATTCGTTTTGATGAGACAATCAAAAGAGTTTGATTTTATCAAAAATGAGAATGAACCTAGTGTGTACAAAAGGGTCAGTGGGAGCACTGTGACATTCTTGGTATTATATGTTGATATACTACTGATACAGAATAACACACTAATGCTACAATCAGTAAAGATAAAATTGTCTAAACATTCCTCCATGAATGACTTGGGAGGAGCAACCTATAAATTAGGGATATAAATATATATAGATAGATTTAAAAGGATGTTCGACTTGACCCAAGGAACGTATATTCATTTGATGCTAAAGGCGTTTAGCATGGCAAACTCCAAGAGAGGTCTCATGATGATGAGTCATGGAGTGTATCTCTCTAAAATTGTCCCTAATTGAAAGAGAGATGGCATGAGTTACAAAGTATATGCTACATCATATCAAATATGATTGGCTTATGTGCATACTACTTTCAATCTCCCACTTGCACTAAAACCAATCGCCATCGTATCTAATACCCTTGGACTTGAGATCATTATAGTATCTTGTGCGTGATGAGTTATACTTTGACATGTCCCTTAAGACCCTTGGGGTATATCAAAGGGTATGATTGGGTATAATAAGTTATACATGGAGATAGGTGAATGATCAACAAAGAATCTACCACTTCTAGTAAAAGGAGAGAATGTCCTATGTGATTCGATAAATGACGACTCAGAAGTCTTTGGCCAAAGCAGAATGAAATTAGAAAGGAGTTTCTAATTTGCATTAATCAAAGTTGTGCATTTGAGAATCGAAATACATATAATTAAATAAAATAAGACTTGACAGTAATTCCATGTCTTATATTTAATTGGGACATTGTATGGTAGAAGGATTGAATTGTACGGTAACTATTCACTGAAAGGTTCTTTTGTGATTAATGTTGAAATCTATATTATCTGGAAAGTCGTTGATCGCTAAGGGGGCTTACCCTTATTATATAATAAATATTATTTATTTAAATAAATTAAATAGTTTAGTTTATTTATTTAAATAAGATTAGAATTGTTCTAATTGATTTATTCACAACTGGTTTAATATGGAGAACCTAAAGGGTCACACCGCAAAAGGAAAAATATTTGTTTAAGAAGTAAATGGCATAATTGTAATAATAAGTTAAGTGTATTTAATTTAATCTATGGAGATAGAATAAATTAAATAGATTAATATTTATTATTTAATATTTTAGAAATATTAAATATAAATTAATAAGAAGAGTCTTATTATTATTATTACAATTACTATTATTTAATTCCTAATAGGGATTGAGAATTAATTAATAGAAGTACTCTCTCATAAATTCCTAATTGGATTAGGAGTTTAATTAATTAAAGGAGTTTAATTAGAATAAAAACTCTAATCCTAAATAGTTTAGGAGGGTTCCCTATATCTATAAATAAAAGGAGTCTTATTATGATTTGGGGTTAGATAGTTACACACTCTTGCATTAGATTGTGGAGAGTACTTACAATTTCTATAGAGATAGAAACTAGGGTTTTGCCAATACCCATCTTCTTGAATAACTATTCTTCCTTGGTAGATCACCTCTAGAGGCCAAACACTTGGGTGGCTAACGTTGATCAAGCAAATGAATTTAGTCGGTGGAATTCAAGGAGAACGCGAAGGAATTGGAGGTGAACTTGTACCCGAGAAAGCACGGTTCTACGAGGGTATAATTTTTATCTCTATCTCTTTCGTTTATATCGTTAATTGAGAACATAGATTGATCATGGTGATGGTTTGTATAAAATTTTAAAAATCCGATTTTATCGCGCTTCCGCTTTATTTATGTAATTTGATTGCATGTTCGCGTCATATACAAACCTAACACAAGGGCCTCTGCAAAAGGAATGTTAATTTATAGTTTCTTGAAGACCTCCAGGAATTTGGCAAACTGTTTATCTAACTTTTACTTTTGCAGTCTTTGAGAGAAAGGCACTAGTGGAAACACTTTCGGTGCAGGAACAACACTAGGTTTATCTTTAGTATATCTCTGTTCTGGCTCAGGTGGTACACTGCTATCCATTTCCTTAGAAAAATCTTCATTATTCAAGTCCGGGGGATAGCATGAGTGGGCTGCCTCCCCCCTTGCACCTCAGGCTCCTGTAGGGTTTATTTTCCACTTCTGAGTGTTACTACTTGACATTCCTCTTTTCCATCTCTTCTTGGATTAGTTTATGTGTTACTAGGAAGAGATCCCTGGGGTCTATTTGACATAGAACTAGCCATTTGCCTAATTTGATTTTCCAAAGCTTTGATTTCTGCTGCTTGGTTCTTTATCATTACATCCTAGTTAGCCATGTGTTTCAATATCAACTCTTCAAAATCTGATTTTCTCTCTGGTTATGAAGTTTGCGCTATATGATGTTGTTGCTGATTTTGGAACCCTGGAGGATGGTGTGGTTTTGGAGCTTGTTGAAAATTTTGATTGTTGCTCCATGAAAAGTTAGGGTGGTTCCTATTTCCAGCATTGTAAGTGTTTTGGTAATGATTTGGTAGTCTCTGGTAGCTACTTACAAACTGAACTGCCTCGTGATCAATGGGGCATTGGTCGGTGGCATGTGTCCCTGCACATAACTCACAAATAAGAGCTACCTGCTGCACTTTTGAATCGGCCAAGGAATCAATTTTCTTTGACATTGCTGCCATCTGAGCTGCTAAGGACGTGATGGCATCCACTTCTAATACCCCGACTACCTTTGGTTGACTCATTCTAGAAGTTGGCCATTGGTAGTTATTTGCAACCATGACCTCTAATAAATCAAGTGTTTCTCCATAATTCTTAGCCATGAAAGATCCTCCCGCAGCTGCATCTATGCAAGACCGATTATGAGATCCTAATCCATTGTAAAAGGTATTCAATTGCATCAATGGGAGGAATCCATGATGCGGGCATCTTTGAAGCAAATCTTTAAATCTCTCCCATGCCTCATACAATGATTCTCCATGATGTTGTTCAAAGGTTGCAATTTCATTTCTCAATCTAGCAGACTTTGCAGGAGGGAAGTACTTTGCCAAAAACTTTTGTGCTAAGTCTGACCATGTAGTGATGGATCCTGGTGGCAATGAGTGAAGCCAACTCTTAGCTTTGTCTCTTAAAGTGAACGAAAAAAGTCTAAGTCTCAAAGCATCATCCGTCACTCCATTAAATTTGAAAGTATCACATATCTCAATAAAGCTCAACCAATGCTCATTAGGGTTGTCATTGGCCAAACCCCCAAACTGTAACGAATTTTACACCATTTGTATTATTCCCGGTTTAATTTCAAAGGCATTTGCAGTTATTGTCGGCCTTGTGAAACTAGACTGTAAATCACTTATCTGCGGCGTTACATAGTCTCTCAATGCGTTTTGTTCCTCTACCGCCATAGTTTCTTGATTGTTAGAACCCTTGATTCTTTCTCTTCTTAGTCTTCAGGTATTTCTCTCGATCTCGGGATCGTAAGGAAATAACTCAAGACTTTGTGATCAGCGCATACAAATCAAGAGTACCTACACAATCAAGTGAAAAATTAAATACAAGTCTAAATTAAGATCAATTCGACTATAATCAATATTGGTAAAATTATTATAAAATAATTCCCCGGCAACGGCGCCAAAAACTTGTTGCTCGATTTCGCAATCAATAAAACACGCGCAAGTATACGCGGTCCACAAGTAATATAAGATAAGTAGAGTGTCGAACCCACGAGGAATTATGTTAAATAATTACCAAATATCAATCGCATGGAAAATTAATCTTATTTAAACAATGACAAAGTGATTTGCTTTTGTTGTTGATGAAAATTAAATGAAGATAATTTAGAAAACAAGGTTTAACTAAACACGAATAGAATTCAAGATAAAAAGGTCTAAGATTACAATTTCCCCCAACTCTTCATTTGTAAATCACAACTCTCTCTTTTTTGACTAGTTAGACAAAAGAATTGTTACCCGAGAAATCACAAGTATATATAAGCCTCTCTCGATGGTCGAATACGTATTTCCTATTGTCGCGTATAGATATATCTCTATTCTACACACTAGCAAGAATCTCATATCAAGAACAATCAATGAGATACATGTCACGTAAAATCCCATTAACCATTATATCAATTACCAACTTTGACAATAGAAATCATTAAGCAAGGATTCTCAATTGGATACATGTGTTATTTAGGTATATGTCTATCCCAAATACAATCAAATTATCAACCCCCGAGAACAATACATAAGACTCACGTCACATAATCTCATACATTATCCATGAAGAATATCCAATTTTCACATGAATTCATAACTAGGTCTCAACCTATATTTCATTTCTCAATTTCATATAAATTACGAAGGTAATTACGGGCCAAGCAATTAATCCATAAACATAGGCTATGAACTCCAATTCACAAGAGTCTAGCTAATATTCAAAAGAGAGAGCATTCAAAACAAACTACGAGTTGGGTTCCATTGAATCTTAAAATTAAAGAATTAGCTCATAATAGATTTGAGTAACATCATATTCAGATTATAGTACATAGCTTTGGAATTACAAAATAGAAAACCTAGCACTAGAAGTTAGAATGATAAAACCCCTCTTTGGATTGATTCACGAATTGATGCTTGTTAGTATCCTTCTCTCTAGCTTTTCTTCTCAGTAATGTAATCTTTAGCTTCTTGGTGATGCTATATTATTCTTTGTTTTCCTTTGTTCTTCTTGTTCTTGGCTCAAACCCTAGCTCCCCATGTGTGTAGCAAAACTTAGATAATATGAATCCCACTCCCTAGATGCCTAATACACTGATTAATCTCTCTCCAATAGTCACCATCGTGCTCCCAAATTTGCTCCAACGAACACCCACTATCAGCAGAAAAGACAAAGCCAGCCGCTCAATAATCCCGACGAGCTCGGCCCGACGGTGAAAATGGCCTAGGGAGCTCGCCCCAGCGGTGGCATCGCCCCGACGGTGAAACATGCCTGGGGAGACCACCCCGGCGGTGGGCTCGCCCCGGCGGCCAAAAAGGCTTGAACCTGCCGCCTCAGCGGTGAACCACATTGCAGGAAATGCACATTTACTCCTGAAGTCCACAAATTCCACAATTGCTCATCTATAGTCGTATCCTACGAAACAATGTAATACAAGTAAAATACAACTAAAAACACTAAAAGATAACAAAGAATTGAGCCTAAAAGATAACCAATTCGTAGGTATAAAACTCACTCATCATCCTCCAAAGTCATTCATGGAGGAATGTTTAGATAATTTTATCTTTACTGATTGTAGCATTGGTGTGTTATTCCTTATCAGTAGTATATCAACATATAATACCAAGAATGTCACAGCGCTCCCACTGACCCTTTTGTACACACAAGGTTCATTCTCATTTTTGATAAAATCAAACTCTTTTGAATGTCTCATCAAAATGAATGTTCCATCTTTGAGAAGCTTGCTTCAATCCATAAATGGATCGTTGCAGCTTATATACATGATTTGCTTCAACCTTTGAAACAAATTCCTCTGGCTGTATCATACATACATTCTCCTAAAGTCTTCATGGAGGAAGGACGTCTCCACATCCATTTGCCAGATTTCGTAATAAGCTGTAATCGCAAGTAAAATCCAAATGGACTTGAGCATTACCCGGTAATAAGGTTTTATCACAATCAATTCCTTCACTTGAAAAACCTTTTAAACAGGTTTGGTCTTATAGGTCTCCACCTTGCCATTTGCCCCAGTCTTTCTCTTAAAGACCCATATTCACCCTCTAAGCATTATGCCCTTTTGTGGAGTAACCAGAGTCTATACTTGGTTTTCTTATATGAAGTCCATTTCCTGGCCATCTACCATTTCTCTGAGTGTCTACTACTCATAGCCTCATCGTATAAAACTGGATTATCATCCTCTATGATGTGTACCTCATCATCATCCTCTGTGATGAATGCATACCCCTAGATATCTTCGGTACTCTTCCAGATTTAAGATTCGGTTGTGGTACAATAGGTCTATTTACAGGTTCCTAGGTTCGACTTAAAGTGCTTTATGGTTCTTGAACTCCTTCAAGATCTATTACCCTCCCACTAGCTTCTTCAATGATAAACACCTTTATCTAAGAAGGCAACGTGTAGGATTATAGTAATAATACCCTAAACTTTCTTTAGGATATCCCACAAATCTGCACTTGTCAGATTTTATCCCAAACCTATCTTTGAAACCTTTTCACATAATCTGGACAACCACTTATCTTAACATACTTAAGAGTATGAATCCTCCCTATCGATAACCTTTATGGAGTCTTGGGCTCGAATTTGTGAGGTTACCTTATTTTGTAGATATGCAGCCGTTTCTAGGGCATAACCCCAGATGGATACTAGAATGTCGGTAAAAATCATCACGGACTGCACCATGTCCAACAAGGTATAATTTCTCTTTTTAGATACACCAATCAATTATTGCATATCAGGAGGTGTCCATTATGAGAAAATACCATTTTGAGATGATCTAGAAATTCATTGCACAAGTATTCCTTCCTCGATCTGATCAAAGAATCTTAATACTTTGTCAATATGTTTCACTTCTGAATTCTTTGAACATTTCAAATGATTCAGACTTATATTTTATCAAATACACATATTCAACTCTTTGAATGACCATCTCTTTTTCTTTTATTAGTTTATTCAATTTGCAAAATATTTTTCATGTAAGTCAAGTATACAAAGTCTATCAAGTAATCTTCCAGTTTCAAACAAAACATTATCATTATAAATAGAACAACAATTGTTCTTAAATATAATATCAGAACTTTCCTTGTCCAACAACGAACGTTCTAATGTTTCTAATGAGAACTGGAACATAATAACAACTTATTAACTTAATAGACTTGCCCGTAGGCAATGCTAAACTATAAGTTCCTATGGTTAATACAACAACCTTTGCTCCATTCCCACACATAAGATTACTTACTCTTTGTTTAGATTTCTACTTCTGCTTAGTCTCTGCATTGGATTGTATACGTGAGAACTACAGCCGGTATCCAATACCCAAGTAGAACCTTGACTAACAGAAAGATTTATTTTTTAATCATGAACAAACTTGTATCTGTAACCGAAGCTTCACTAAGCCTCTTCTGGTTAGCTTCTGTAAGATTCTCCTTACAGTTTCCTTTCTAGTATCCAGGCTTATTGCAGTGGAAGCAAACTCCTTTGTTATCTGCATCAGTCTTGTTCTTGTTGTCCTTTGTTTTTGCCTTTCCATTTACCTTCTTTGAATTGTTCTTCTTTTAAGAAGATCCTTTGGCCCTCTTCCGCTTCCTAGAAGAATCATCTACCAGTAAGACTTAGTCTTTCTTGGTTGAAAAGTAACTCTTTACAGTTTTCTATATGTTTAAGCAACTCAGGCAGGCTGACATATAGCTTGTTCATATGGAAATTCACAATAATTTGTGAGAAAGAGTCTGGAAGTGATTGCAAGATCAAATCTTGGATCAACTCTCCATTCATTAAAACCCAGTTATCCCAATTGTTCAATTAGATTGATCATTTTAGGACATATGTTTGTACTGTAGTGCCATCGGTCATTCTAGATCGAAAAAGCTCCTTAGATATCTGATATCTAATAGTCCTACTTTTCTCACCCTTCAACTCCTTGAAGGTGCAGGAGTATAGTAGGAGCATCCATAGTTTCATGCTGATGCTAAAGCTCGTTACTCATGGATGCGAGCATGATGCATTGAGCCAACTGTGCATCATCTTACTACTTTCTAAAAGTAGCAATCTCTTCCTCAGAGGCATTGTCTGCAACCATTACAGGGATAGACATATTAAGGACATAAGATAGCTTTTCAACCTTGAGAACTATTCTCAAATTTCTTAACCAGTCCGTTTAATACGGTCCAATTAATTAGCATCTAATATGCTATGCAGTGATAGTGAATTAGACATTGTAAAAT
Organism: Aralia elata; assembly: GCA_034770075.1. Taxonomy (NCBI): domain Eukaryota; kingdom Viridiplantae; phylum Streptophyta; class Magnoliopsida; order Apiales; family Araliaceae; genus Aralia; species Aralia elata. The sequence goes on from CM068385.1 coordinate 40,229,780, forward strand.
TCTATAAATGAATTTGTAATTTAACAATATTTTAGCATACATTTATTTTTTAATTAATTACCAAAATAAATTAGGTCTTTATTTTAAATTGGTACCTCACTATTTTCATCAAACTATATTACCCTCAATATATAGTTCGACAATTCTAATTAAAGATTTGCTAGTGAGAAATAGGATCCCATTTCAAATGTATATAGCCTTGTGGTGACACAACAAACGTTATATAAATAAATAGGTAGATAACTATTGTCAATTACAGCACTATGTAACTCCTTGTATTTTGCCTCTTAGATTATTTTGATCAAGTGGTGACACATCCGAATTAAAATTATCCAAGTTAAATCAAACCTAGCACTTCCATATATGTGAAGAGAAAAATACCGTCCTTGCGGTGACACAACAAAACAGTAATGTTCAATTCCTTAATAAGCATCAAATGTGATAAGGCAACATCTTAAATATTTAATACTTGTCTTGTGGTGACACAACAAACTCATATTAAATATTTAATACTTTATCGCTTTACCATACTAGAAGGCGACATTCGATATTCCAAATATCTTTGAACGTTTAGGACTTAATATGATTTCCTTGAGGGGTTTGTTATTATTTGTCTCATATTGTTTAGCGCGCATGCACATATATATATAAAATACGCGTCATATTATTTAACATGCGAAGCATGCTGTATAATATATAATATATACATAATAAGCATGCACATATAGAATACTTTATTATACCCGGATTGATTATGGACTTTTATTCTAGTTTGGTTCACTAGAGCCACCAAGTGAACCAAAAGGTCAAACCTAGGGTGCATGAACAAAATTTAAATATAACTATTACATTTAAACCCGGGCTCCATTACAAACGGGTCTTCAAGCGCTCCTTGCTCCTTTGTCTCCAATTCTTCAAGTAATTTTAACTAAACCTATTACATAAACTATTTACAATAAATAGAAACCTTGATCAGCAGTCAAGGGGAGGTACATAAGAAGAAGATAGAATTTACATCAAGAAAAACTAGAGAAGTAGAGGTACGCATACCCCATTTATAAAAACTCATTCATTCAAGCATCCACTAAAATAAATCCAATCACACATTGGTCAGTAGTCCATAATCAATCCCAATTTATTATCATACATATCTCCATATGTATCAATAAATAACATTCATCTCATGAATAATAAAATCATTCCATATATGCATTGATATCATTTAATGGGCAATTAAAAGTTTACTATAAATCCAATTTTAAAACAAAAATAAACTCCTTTATTTTAATCAAAATTTAAATCATAATAAACTTATTTATTTTATTTTATCCAATTTTGAATAAAAATAATGTGACACCCCCAAATCCGGGTACTTCGTTTCCTCAGGATTTGGTGTTCACAATCCAAAAACATCACATCACATCTAACTACCCATTCAAATATAAATGAAAATACTTGAATAGAAATAGAAATCTCCCATTAGAGGGTTACAACATCATTCATAAACAAATCTCAGGTCATCTAACCTTAAATAAACATCAGTGCGGAAAACATAAACGAAGTCTAATACATAACATCATTAAAATAAGTACAACAAGTCTTCATCACTTGTTTGCTTTTCCTTTTCCTTTACTAGTGGATGGCTCATCAGTTCTTTCAACTTTAGATGCAATGTTATTATGCAAGAGTGAGCAATGATTGCCCAGCAAGTATAACAACAACGACAATAATAACATGCAAAATAATCAACGGATATCGAATAATTGAATATTTAGCTTTTGAGTCAAGAATGTAAAACAAGATTCAAAAGAACGTCTGAGGGTCTTAAGACCACGAACTATGTCCTAGGTTATCAAGCATTTATACTTTAAACCTTTAACAGTCGTAAGACTATATGGACCTTGCTTCTCGTACTCAGGGGGATCAGCCCTTTGTACCATGTATGTGCACAACATCTTAACGCTAACGCGTAAATAAAATCCCCTGTATAAGGGTTGTTCATCTCAATTTGACATCGGAGTCCGCACCAAAGGAAGTTTGGTTTGGATTTACTTCAATAACGTTTCTAGAATTTAGAACGCTCATCAACTATGGACTAGTCGAATCAATAAGGGTTCGCTAGTCAATCAAGGTTCAAAAGGTATAATTCGAGAATCAAAACTAAATCTCACAAAAGGTACAATTGAATGAGTTCTATATAATTGAAGCATTACAAAGAGGAATTTAAAACGTCTCATTGAATCCATGAAATCGAATGGAATAGAAATAATAATTTGCTTGAGTAAATAGTAGCATCATGAAACTTATATGATAAGAGAATTAACTTTAGAAACTTGCGTAAACGTAAAAAGTAAGGATAAGATACTTGCCTCGTGCGTAGGCTATAAATTTAAGACTCACGTTTCTCTAATCAACCTATACATTCCGTTTATAAAACAGTAACAATAATTAGTTACAGTATTATAAACACTTCAGAACTCATTCTCATCCAAAATTTCTATTTTAATAGCTCAGTTGACACTGAATAAACAATGGGCCTATGCTACCACATTTCACAGTAATTTAACATTCATTTTATACCTTAGCCTAAGCTTTAGGTATATCTACGATATCATAACATGATCTCAAAGAAAGAAGAAAATTTTTACTCTCGTCTTTTTACTCTTTTTTTTTTTAAGTTCCCGTCGGGGCGAGAAAAGCCTTCACAAAAATCTCGCTGGGGCGAGGAATTGCTTCACAAAATTCTCGCCGGGGCGAGGGATCCCTTCACAAAATTCTCGCCGGGGCGAGAATTACGAATTCCAGTTTCTGCAGTTCGCGAAGAACGCAGAAACAGGCCAAAAATTTCCCATTTTGTTATTCGTACATCAAATTAAACATGCCCAATTATCATATATGGTATGAAATCAAAACCCATTTCATAAACAGTGATTTTAACATCACAGATAATCTATACAGCCCAATTAAAGACCAAAAATCTAACTGTTCATACTTATTATAGAGCTTTGATACAGTTAACAAAATTAATCGCAGTAAATTCGTTTCTTAACCAAATCAATCCGTTTAACAATCATTCTTTTCGTTTTTACATGCATAAACATAAACAACTATCAATTTAATGATTAACATGTAATTCAAGCATAATTTTCATACATATAAGTCATATTTAAACTCTGTTTCTCTGTAAATTTCAGAACTTCTAATTCAAGGCATAATCTCATGAATTAATTACTCTAAATCATATATACATCATATAAAAGACGCTTATACATGCTTTCTAACATCCAATCATCATTCTATAAAAAATTAACCATATAACTTAATTTACAGAAAACTCAAACATGCATTCATGGAGAAAATTAAGAAAACATAAATTAGATGTTAAAATTAGGAATTACCTTTGGTTTGATGCTAGATTATGCAACTAGATGACAGAGTTTCTTCTTCAATCTCAAAATTCTCACAAATTTTCTCTCCTTTTCTCTCTGTATTGCTCTGACTTAGACTTAGGGAATAATAATAAAAGAAGACGTGAATATAATTTAGTCTGATGAGTGGGTGTCAGTTAATCCCATCATGGGTTAACTGACTCCAACCCCCTCTAAGGCTTCGTTTGGTAAGTCCTTATAAACTCTTCTTTTGGTTTATTTTAATAAGTAGCTTATTATAAAGTTTCATGTCACACCTTAATCAATTAAATAATCTCATTAAAATCAAATAAATAAAATTGAATAATTCTTCATTAAATCACATAGTCATATAAATAAAATTTTCATTTATTAATAATGACAATTTACTACATCTCTAATTAATAATTAAATTAATTAAAAATAACATTATACTTATTTAAATAATGTATTTAATCAAATAAATTCAATTAAACACATACTTTAAATATAAAACTTCTCCACATTAATCTAATTAATGTAACACATATAATTAAATTAATCTACCACAAATTCATCAATTAATCAATTAATTCAACAATCAAATCGTCGAAAAATATTTATTTAATTCAATAAATATTTAAAATAAGTTACAAAAATTCTCGTTCGTCACAAATAAACTCCTTTATTTTTAATCAAATTTTAAATTAAAATAAACTCCTTTATTTTAATTAACATGGAAACCAATTTCAAGTTCAAAATAAACTCCTTTATTTTAACTTAAAATTTGTTGGAAAAATAAAATATGTTAAATTCTATTCCTTATCAAAATAAACATCTTTATTTTTAAAGAAACATGGAATCCTATTCCATATGTGAATAAACTCCTTTATTCTAGGAAACATGGAATCCTATTCCATATGTGAATAAACTCCTTTATTCTAGTTAACGTAGAATCCAATTCCAAGTTCAAATAAAACTTTTAATTTTAATTATATTCCAATTCAAAATAAACCTTTTATCTTAATTGAAAATAAATAAAATCAAAATAAAAATTTTTCAAAATCTGCAGACCGGTGCGGCCGCGCTCCAAAATGAACTAGGAGCGGCGCGGCCGCGCTACACCCCCAAAAACGATTTCTGGGTTCGGGCGCGATCGCGCTCCAGAATGAACTGGAAGCGGCGCGGCTGCGCCGCGTAGCAGACTTCGAATTTTTTTTTCCGTTGCCCAGAAAATTGATCCAATCGCATACCCATACATACATGGAATTATAATAATCGATACTTAGCACAAGGATAGGCTCTGATACCACTGTTAGGTTTGTATATAGCGCGAACATGCAATCAAATTACATAAATAGTGCGAAAGCGCAATAAAACAGAATTTAAAATTTTTCATACAAACCATCACCATGATCATCCTTGTGATCAATTATCAATTAAACGAAAGAGATAGAGATATAGAATTATACCCTCGTGAATCAAAGCTTCCTTAGGTACAAGTTCACCTCCAATTCCTCCGCGTTCTCCTTGAATTCCACCGATTAAATTCTTTCCTTTGATCAACGTTAGCCACCCAAGTGTTTGGCCTCTAGAGGTGATCTACCAAGGAATAATAGTTGTTCAACAAGATGGGTGTTGGCAAAACCCTAGTTTCTATATCTATAGAAATTACAAGTACTCTCTCTCTCTCTCCAATTCGTATGGAAGAGTGTAATTGTCTAACCCCAAATCATGATAAGACTCCTCTTATTTATAGATATAGGGAACCCTCCTAAACTATTTAGGATTAGGGTTTTCATTCTAATTAAACTCCTTTAATTAATTTACACTCCTAATCCAATTAAAAATTTATGAGAGTACTTTTATTAATTAATTTCCAAACCCTTTTAGGAATTAAATAATAATAATAGTAATAATAATAATAAGACTCCTCTTATTAATTTATATTTAATATTTTTAAAATATTAAATAATAAATATTAAGCTATTTAATTTATTCTATCTCCATAGATTAAATTAAATACACTTAACTTATTATTACGATTATGCCATTTACTTCTTAAATAAATATTTTTCTTTTGCGGTGTGATCCTTTAGGTTCTCCATATTAAACCGGTTGTGAATAAATCAATTAGAACAATTCTAATTTTATTTAAATAAATAAATTAAACTATTTAATTTATTTAAATAAATAATATTTATTATATAATAAGGGTAAGCCCCCTTAGCGATTAACGACTTTCCAGATAATATAGATTTCAACATTAATCACAAAAGAACCTTTCACTGAATAGTTACCGTACAATTCAATCCTTCTACCATACAATGTCCTAATTAAATATAAGACATGGAATTACTGTCAAGTCTTATTTATTTAATTATATGTATTTCGATTCTCAAATGAACAACTCTGATAATGCAAATTAGAAACTTCTTTCTAATTTCATTCTGCTTTGGCCAAAGACTTCTGAGCCGTCATTTATCGAATCACATAGGACATTCTCTCCTTTTATTAGAAGTGGTAGATTCTTTGTTGATCATTCACCTATCTCCATGCATAACTTATTATACCCAATCATACCCTTTGATATACTCTAAAGGTCTTAAGGGACATGTCAAAGTATAACTCATCATACACAAGATACTATGATGATCTCAAGTCCAAGGATTACTTGTACTACTATCACTAGAGGAATTCCTATTGACAGGCGAGTAAAACTCCATTAGGTATTCTTTAGCGAGCCACGTTCAGTGAACTTATTCTCTAATAAACACCTACATACTTGCTTTAGTGTCTCCACACAAATGATTATGAGATCAACCATCCTCTTCATAAAAGCAAGCAATGTATGTACTAATCTATCGGGATTTCCTAATCCCCTTTTTAGTAATCCATCGATTAGGAACGATTTTAGTTTGTGAGCTATCTTGAATTTAGATCTCATTAGCATGATCACCATCATGATTCTAAAAGCATTGCTCAAAACTATGGGTTTATCACATTTAATATAACAGCACCATATAGATAAAGTAAAATTCCTTTAATAAACGAATAAGATTACAAAGTATATGCTACATCATATCAAATATGATTGGCTTGTGTGCATACTACTTTCATAGCCTGCAAAATATCATAGGTCATTTTTGTAGAATGATGAGTGCATGATATTCATTTATTTTTATTCCTATATATTTCGTTTATTGCATGTTTTATTGTATATATGCACTTATTAGGTTGTTTATTGATTTCAGGAGAATTCAAAATCAAAAGTGGAAAAAGATGAAAAATCGGAACTAAAAGGAGAAAAAGACGAAAAATGGAAAATTTGAGGTTCTCGCCCCGACGAGCTTTTTTGGCCTAAGAATCCTCGCCCCGGCGAGAAGTGATCTGTCCGTTTTCACCCAGCGCTTCGCCCCAGCTCAGAGCTCTCTGGAGTTTCTCGCCTTGGCGAGAAACTGAAGAACAAATTCCTCGCCCCGGCGAGAAAGGCCGACTTTGACTAGTTTGATCAACTTTGACTTTTTGTAATTTTTGAGGATTTCTACTTCAAATTGGATTCTTAATTCTTAGAGACTTAGGATATTATCTTAGGACTATAAATACATGTTTTTAGTTTATTATTAGGAGAATCTTGACAACTACAATTGTAATCCTAATTGGAGGAGATTGAAGGCATGTCGGGCTAAACTTTTACTTTCAGTTCTAAGGGATGTTGAATCTTTATCATAATTAATGGTTTAATCAGGTTTTATTTATTTATTCCTTCTTACGTGAGATTTATTCTGATAATCTGTTTTAACTAATTACATGTTATTTAATCTCTTGATTTGATTTGGTCAATTGAATTAATTTGATTGATATCATCTGCTAGATTAAGATATGGTATTAAGCAAACGATATTGTATCTGATCATAAGTAGCAATTAATAATACTTGATTGTGGACAAGCTTTTGGGTATTATTAAGATTATTAGAAGGCAAGTTAAATAATTCCTGATTGTGTAATTGTTGCTTGGAATAACCTAATTCTCTAATTCTTCATGTTGTTGTTATATTAAATCTAGACTGATAGGTCTAGGTTATATGATAGTTAGGGTCTCTTGAGGTGATTGTCACATTAGATTTACACATATGTATATGACTCGTTTACACATTGTTAGCATAGTTCATCATTCGAGAACTCATTTTAAAACACGTTTGGATATACTATATCATGCTCAACTAGTTCTGTGCACACATTAGTCTTGTTTAAAGGTGCAAGGAGTGTTATCACACATGTTCCAATGTCAGATCACAAGTAGTTTAATATCTCATCACTCCTAGCTTCAAATTCTTAAGTTTCTCCTTCAAAAATCATACTAAGCCAAGCTAAATATGCAAAGCGACTACAAATCATGTTTCATGTTCATGTATACACATAACTGAGTCACATTCATAAGCTAAAAAAAATCAGCACTCAAGGGTTACAAGGTTTGTCAAAGTCCACTTTTAAAACTTTAAGTTTCCTTTTAAAATCATTCCAACAAAGCTAGTATAGCTCATTGCATGCAAAGCTACCAATAGCTAGATTTTAAACTCATTTACATACTGTAGACACCCAAATTTTGCACTTCGTATACTAATCCTGACAGGAGGGCAAATTCGGGAAATGAACCGGCCTGCGAGAGCAAAGGATGGACGAGTGTGGACATTCGACGCCACCGCGACGATTTACAACCGAAACCGACGTGACAACAAGGCTGTCCAATTTGTGCATTTCCGGATGATGTGGCACATCTCCCAGTAATTCTCGGACTGCAAAATACAAGCCTGTCGGCGAGAACCGACGTCGCGACACGAGAATCGAGGTGCGGTTCGGAAAATTAGAAAATCAGCCCACCCAGCCGCGGATTGATCTGCGGCCAAACGATTAAAATAATGGTGGTGCGCACGGGACTCGAAACCAGGAAACCAGCTGAGTGCGATGGGGGGTGGCCAGCCAGCCGCAGATCAATCTGCGGCTGCCCTAAACCAGCCTATTTCAGCTCAGTTTCTTCATTTCATCTAGGAGGTTGGCAGCGGCGGAAAGAGGAAGAAAAATAGCAGCAGCAGCTCGGGAAAGAAGAAGAAAACAGCATAAATTAAGAGAGAAAAGAGTGAGAAATAGTGAGAAATTGTACCCATTTTGTGAGATTACATCTCATATTTTCTACTCTATTCAATACACAAATTCATACATATTGAGGGGATTATTTGTAAGGTGAAAAATCCTTTGTTTTAGCATTTTGTTATACCATTTTTCGCCAAGCTTTTTGTCATCCGAATTATCTTGAATGTAGTTGTTCTTGAATATTGATGTGAATCCATGGATTGAGGGCTATTAGTGAGTGTTCCAAATGGAATGAATTCCTCCTAATGGCCCAATGATGTCCATTTGGTGAATTTTTAGCTCGTTGTAATGATGTATCGTGCATAGATTGTTTAGATTGCTATTTTTTAGGATCTTGTGGGTGTATAGCGATTTTTGATGTGAGCCTAGGAGCGCGACCCCGTGGTCCAAATCCGATGATGGACATCTTTTAATATATGTAGTAGGAGCGATGTAGTCTTCATTGTAAATATGTAATCGTCGGGCCTTAAAACGACGTCAAGGCGAGAATCGTGTTTAAGGCCCCATAATAGTGAAGTATGTGATTGTGGGCGTTGGGGTTATTTGGATGGCTTACATGCCCATGAATAGCCCCAATGCAGTTTAATGCTTGATTTGATTTACGACCTAAAATTGATTTCGAAGCTAAACAAGGAAGACTTTCATAAAATCAATCAAATTAGGTTATTAGAATCACGAGGCTTAAAATTGAAAGTGCAAATGAATGTTGATTCCTCTTTAACGAGAAGGCAAAGAAAAATCGTTTTCCAAAACATCACACAAATTGATTTTGTAAATAAATGGCGTTTTATTAAACCGTTGTGCATAGGGTTAAAGAGATTCTAGAAGTTTCCCATTGTTTGAGTTACGAAAGCAACGTATAGGTCTCGATTCCTATTTTGACGAAGGTTTAAAACTCTTGTTTTGCCAAAACAACACCTAATGAAAACCTTGTAGTTTTGACAATTAAAATCAAACCTTCCTAATAAAGAATAAAGCTTTCTCGTAGAAGCCGAAGGACATTCCAAAGCACTCTCAAATTAAAGCACGACTTTCCCTAAAAATCCAAATGATTCTTTCATACAAACTCACCACAACATTCACATAGGAACACACACACACACACGCACATACACACACACATTTCATGAATTAAAGGATAGGAAAGTATCAAGATTGCGGTAACCGTGTTTCACGGAAGTCGGGGGGTGCCTAACACCTTCCCCTCGCTTAAGCAAGCCCCCGAACTCTATGATTCTTGATTCGCAGACCAATTAATTCGGAGTCACACATGAGCCAGCGATTTATAAAAAAACGAAAACTCGGATGAGTTGGTACATCCATTTCAAATATACCAACTGGCGACTCTGGTTAATTGGCTCATCATAAAAAACGATCTTTCAAAACCCCGTCGACATTAAGTGCCGACCCTTTTCCCCAAAATCATTAAATCAAAAGGCTAAAATTGGAAAAGACGAAAAAGACGAGAAAACCGGCGTCGACACATACTTAGTAAAGACAACTAGCATGTTCAGAATACCAGAGGAAGCAAAAAAAAATTTTACTTTTCCAAGCTGACACCCGGCGCAGCTGCGCGGGTTTGTACTACAGAAGTGGCGCAGCTGCGCCACTTCGACTCAGTGCCAAGTTTACCCTGTTTCAGCAGGATCCTACAATGTACATGGCTAAACCTTCCTGGATGCAGCTAAATTCAATCACATTGTGTTCTTAGCACACATAACAACATAGCATCAAGTACCAACTAATTAAGAAGAGAATTTTCATGCATTTCTAAGATTTTGCCAAACTTGAAATTAAAACATACTAAAGCAATATTATTACCTTCTTGAAGCTAATAGTATGTTATCACTCCTAATGGACTAAAACTCAGATTTTGCCACCCAATTTTTGTGAAGTAAGGCTTCCAATTTATAGAGAAGGTATTATCCATGCCAAGCCATTATCCAATTTCGTGAACCAAAGGAAGAAGATAAAAGCTAGTGGTTAATGGAAAGTTGGTGGATTGCACTATTAGCACCACTCCCCCTTTCATCATTAATCTGAGATTGCATGGCTGATTATAAGGAGAAGAAGAAGAGCTAGGCTTGTAGCCTTTTTTGTTCTTCACGTAAATTCTAATTGGGCAAAGAGGTGACTCTCAATTTGGGACAAAGAACTCAGATATACCAACAAGGCTTATTAACACACTTTGATTTAAAATGTAACTTAGGTCACGTAGTGTATTAGATAATTAAATGCTACCACATTGTATCAATAAAGTCACATGTACACATATCATATAATCCATGCACATTAATTAAGTAAAATCTAATAAATTACTAACACCCAATATTTAATGTACATTATTATTCCATTATTCCTATAATAGAATATTATTACAATAAACATTCAAGTATTAAAATAATTATTATCTAACAATTATTAGTTTACTTCCATTATTACCTCCTATAATTAAAATGCACATTTAACAGTCCATATCGCACATCAATATCTCATATAGAATGTTCATGCAATTTAAATATAGTACATCCCTTTTATATTATTAAATGAATACAGAAACTTTATTATTTCATCACACGGTTACACCTCAAGTAGCATGACATATAACACTTAAATAATTTAATAGAGATTATTAGTCACACAATAATTAATTATCATTAATAAATTCTTTCTTAATAAATCATTCCTTTAATAAATAAAACAAGAAATCACTTTATCACATCACTACCAAGATGACATATCACGTATACTCATATTCGAATTAAAAAATTTAACTTAAATGGAAAAGTCAATAATAATAATATTCAAAATTCTTGGGTATTACAATTCGGGTATATTTTTGTGTATTTGGGTATTTATTTTGGCATGTTACTCCAAGAGGGAACCAACCCAAACCTTTGGACCAATCAGATGAGGGAATAGAGTGTATAGCGGCAGCATGCTGCTATTTGGTAGGCTCAATGCCTTATTTTTCTTCCAATTGCTGAACTTTCTTGAGCCACTCCCTCTCATTCACCCAAAGCCACCAGCTCCTTTCACTCCTCCATTTCCATTGTCAGCCTTCTTACCTCTAGCATTCCAATTTGAAATTACTAAAAATATATATAGAGAGAGATTGAGTGTGAGAGTGCTGCAAATATTGAGAGTGACAGAGAGCATTGAAGAAGAAGGAGGAAGAACAAAAGAAGAAATAGAGGAATAAGAAAGGAAGAAGAATAAGAACGTGGAAGAACAAGAAGCCAAGAGAACGGGAGAAGGGAAGAGGAGCTCAATCCAATCGAACCTAACAATTTCTTAGCACCTAGAAGGGATTTATAAGGTAAACAATCAACAAATAAATTCATTCCATGTGATTTTGATAGGATTTTCGAGTTCTATGTGTTCTTGAACTCAAACCTTTGGGTTTGAGCATTTATTGCAATTGTTGTTGTAATTGTTGGTTGTGGTTGATTTTTATTGTTGCCAAGACATCTTGTAAGCTATTAATAACCTCAAAGTGGAACAAAATCAATGAATGATTCGAACCTTGGCATAAAGGATGAAACTTTGGACTTTTTGGACAAAATGACTTTCGACCGACTTAGAGGACTATAAAGCCTTGATTGATTAATTGTTTGGTCTAATTGATGTTGTAATATTGTAGTTCCATGGGTTATCTTCATAACCCAGTTGGAATGGAGTTAAAAGGAGTTAAAACAAAGATTTGGTGTTGATTTTGGTGAAGAACACCAAGAACACGAAAATAGAGTTTTCATTTTGTACTTTGGCTCACAAATTGGTCATGTTAATGTTTATGGGTACTTCAAAATTTTTGATATGTTGTAGCCCAATGAATTAGGAGTCCATAGAGTTCGAAATGGACAAATTTGCATGTGTATAGAAGGAATTATGAAGGTTGAAGTGACCGAAGGTCTTCATCACGAACTGGGCAAAAGCCCAGAATCCGGCCACTGGATGGTTGACGCTACAGCGGCAATAGCTCACACTGCAGCGTGACCTATCCAGGGAATGAATGGGGCTCACGCCGCAGCGTGACCTCCAAGCTTTGAGCGTGGTGCCGCAGCGACGCCACTTGGCAGGAAACGGACGGGACTCGCTCTGTAGTGGCGAGCCCAAGTACTAAGACTTGGCGCCGCAACGCCAACCCCGTGTCTGACCTGGGTCGGGTCAGTCAGACCGGGTCCGGTAGGGTCAGACGTAATAAACTTGTCCAGCGGGTCCAACACTTACACTTCTGACCTAAATGATTAAACAATTTAGTTATTTATACCTTGTTAAACCTTAACCTTAATTGCTTAATTATTTATTGAATGTCGACCAACTTGGTATTGTCTTGAGGCGTAAATTGAGTAACCTGGTTACAACTTATATTTGGCTTCCAGGGGGCGCTGCCCCCTTAGACCCCCGCTCGCTCACCGGGGAGCGAGACCCCCGACTAGGTAGTCGTAGGGCAATCAATATGTTTTAGTGATGCAACGTCTGTTTTAAACTTAATCCTTATGTGAGTAATTGTTATATGAATACGTATTTATATGTGTAGGATATTAAGGAGCGTGTGTTGTAATATTGTAGCAGCGCTTCAGGCAAGTTTCTTACCTCAATTCAACTTATATTTGAGCAAGTTCTCTTAACTTTATTCAAGCTATTTATTGAGGAAGTTCTATCTTACTCAAGTTATAATTGGACAAGTATTTTATTGTATTGCAAGTTCCTTAACTTCATTTTTTTATATATTGAATTCAAGTTCTACTTTAACGCTTGTCTAACCCTTGTGTTGGGCAATTTCTATTGTGCGAGTTATTTATTGATTGAGCAATCATTCTATGTTATTGCAAGTTCCTCACTCAACTATTTTATTTGAGCAAGTTTCCTATCCTATACAAATGTTGTATATTGTTGCAAGTATTACTTCATTAAGCGAGTTTCTTATCTTATTCAAGATATTCTGTACAGGTTCCTTTATCTCAATCATTGCTATATTGTAAATGTTCTTAGAATGAACTGATAATCATTCACGTTATTTAACTATGCTTCAACGCCTGTTATTAAAGCTTTCAAGTTCTATATTCCATGAACTACATAAGATAGATGTCAAAACCAATTGTTTCGGCTAGACGTATGTTTAATCATCATTGTTGTTCAGTAAAGTTATCCGATCAAATTTTTTCGTTTGATTCCTAAGTAAAGCTGAGATGAACAACCCTCATAGCAGGGGAAACAGTATGTATGTCGGGGAACCGACACGCGCGCAAACAGTATGTTAAAGGGGTTATGCATAACACCGGGTACATTAGGTTGATCACCTATTGTATTAGTATATTGGGTTATCGGATGAATTTCTGGTGACTCTAGTAAAAGTTCAGTGTCATGCTGACTACTTAGTATTGAATATTTCCTCCATTTGGGAACATTGAAATCATTCGGTCCATAGAGGCTCTACAATTATGTTAATGAGACCATTCGTTGAGATTGTGCAAATTCTTGAGTTATCTTTTAATCTCTTAATTATTGTAAGCTATAAAGTATTCATGTGATGATTCACGTTTATTGTTATCATACTTGCTAAGCAAATTTGTTGCTCACCCTTGCTTTCCTTAAAATATTTCAGTTAGTGGAGCTCGTGGTGAAAGCTCAGGGAAGGATAAAGGCAAAGGCATAGCTACTGATTAGCTTCGTACTATTAAGATTACCATTTTGATTATGTATTAAGACTCGTTAACTTTTGTGATGTATTAAGACTTAATCACCCTTATGTATTAAGTTACGTTTTGGTTTCGAGACTTGGGACAGGATTATTTATGTTATATCAATATAAATATTCCTTTACTTCCACTGTAAGTTATCAATTGTATGATGTATGTATTAGATAGTGACGAACCAAGTCCGCGGTTCAGGTGACCCAGATTTAGGGGCGTCACAGGTTGGTATCAGAGCCTTAGGTTATAAACCTTTAGAGAGAGGTGTTTAGGCTATAACCTTAGGAGGTGTATAGAGGATAAGGGTAAATAAAACTCATATAGAGTTTTGGGCCGATCTTAGATAGACGCGTCCTAGAGAGTTGTGAAAGGTATTTACATTCCTTACAATGAAGCTATATTTCATTACGAGTTGCTAATAAAGTGTGTCGCTTTGTGGTCTACTTGTAGTACTCATGATAGATATTCTCGTAGTATGATGAGATAATGACATTAAGCTTTCTTACGTTTAGCAGAGAATGCCGCCCAGACGCAACGTACCACCCCCAGCAACACCTGAAGGATCGGTTAACAATGGAGGAGGTCTGACAGACCCCATGCAGCGGTTAGCGGATATATTGGAGAGAATGGAAAGGAGAAGTGCGGGAATCATGAATCCCAACCCACCGACAGCACCCATAACATGTTTCAAAGACTTTAAGAGCGTAGGACCTCCAGAGTTCAGGGGAACGACTGATCCGATTGAAGCCCAGTCTTGGGTGAAGGAAATAGAGATGGCTTTTATTATCGCACGCGTGGGGGATGACCAGAAAACAGCGTTCGCCACCTATATGATGAAAGGGGAAGCAAATTATTGGTGGAAAGCTAACCAACAATGAGTAGGCGAAGGAGCGATACTGTGGGACAAGTTCAAGGAATTATTTTTTGAGAATTATTTCCCAAAGAGCATGGAAAGAAAAATGGTACTGAAATTCTTGGAGCTGAAGCAGGGTGACATAACGGTGGCTCAGTACGCCGCCAAATTCAATGAACTTGCACGTTTTGCACCGTTTCAAGTAAGTACTGAAATATTGAAGGCGCAAAGGTTTGAACAAGGGCTGAAACCGTGGATATATAACAAGGTAGCCGTTCTTCAGATTAAAACCTTTAGTGCACTGTTGGAAAAAGCCACCATCGCTGAAGGAGGGATTGAGGCCCTGAATCAACATAAGAAGAATAAGAAAAATGGAGGAGACTATCGTGAAGGTCGCAGTAGCGGTGGAAGCAATTCGGGAAAGAGAAAATGGGACGGCGGCAACAACAACAACACCAACACTAATCAGACGGGGAATAATCAAGGAGGATTAAAGAAAAGGATAGAAGCGTGTTCCAAATGTGGAAAAAATCACAAGGGAGAGTGCTGGAAGGGGCACAATGTCTATTACAATTGCGGCCAGGAGGGGCACATGGCACCAAACTGCACAAACCCAAACAAGAACCGTGGATGTTATTCGTGTGGATCAGTGGAACATCAAATCAAAGACTGCCCAAAGAAAGGAAGCGGTGGTGGAAACATCAACCGAGGAGGAGGCAACAAACTAACAATTGGAGGACCGACTCCGCCGAATCGAACCCCTGCCCGAACCTTCAACATGACTGTCCAGGATGTAGTGATTGCTAAGGACATGGTGTCAGGTATTATCCCAATCAATAATATAAATGCCTGCGTATTATTTGATTCGGGTGCTACCTATTCTTTTGTATCTGAAGATTTTGCTAAACGGTTAAATTTACCCCAAGAACGGTTAGAAAATCCTATGAGTATAGAAATTGCGAATAATGAGGTAATCCCAGTAGAGTTTATTCTTCATAATTGTTGCGCTGCGATTAGGGGACATAATATTTACGTGGATTTGATCCTAATAAGGTGGGGAGAGTTCGATGTAATATTGGGAATGGACTGGTTATATGATCATGCGGCAGTGATTGACTGTCAGAAGAAGAGTGTGAACCTTCGGACCCCTAACCGGTCAAGGGTAGTGTTTAATGGTAGCACATCGCTGAGACGTTCTTGTTGTCTTACGATGCTGCAGGCCAGGAAGTTGTTAAAGAAAGGATGTGAAGGCTATTTAGCCTATATTGTACATACAAAGAAAGAAGGTGTAGAAATTAAGGATATACCGATAGTAAGAGAGTTTCTACATGTGTTTCCAAGCGAATTACCTGGTCTTCCGCCAGACAGGGAAATTAAGTTTGCAATAGGCTTAGTGCCAGGGACTGCACCAATCTCGAAGGCTCCGTATCGTATGGCGCCAGTGGAGATGAAAGAATTATTGATACAACTTCAAGAATTGCTGGACAATGGGTATATTCAGCCAAGTGTGTCCCCATGGGGAGCCCAGTTTTGTTTGTCAAAAAGAAAGACGGATCGATGAGGCTTTGCATTGATTACCGGGAGTTGAACAAATCAACGATCAAGAACAAGTATCCATTGCCAAGGATCGACGACTTGTTCGATCAACTAAAAGGAGTCAGACACTGCTCAAAGATAGATTTGAGGACCGGATATCATCAGCTAAAAGTAAGGAAGGAAGATGTACCTAAAACTGCATTTCGGACGAGATATGGTCACTACGAGTTTTTGGTGATGTCTTTTGGTTTGACTAATGCGCCAGCAGCATTCATGGACTTGATGAACCGAATTCTGAAGCCGTACTTAGATAAGTTTGTGGTAGTCTTCATTGATGACATTTTGATTTATTCAAAGACCAAAGAAGAGCATGTCGATCATCTGAACAAAGTACTGGAGACATTGAGAAGGGAGAAGTTATACGCGAAATTATCCAAGTGCGAATTCTGGATGGAAAAGGTGCAATTTTTAGGGCATATGATCGACAAAAACGGTATCTCAGTGGACCCTGTGAAGGTGGAGGCAGTTAGTAACTGGGAATGACCGAAGACGCCGACAGAAGTGCGAAGTTTCTTAGGGTTAGTAGGGTACTATCAAAGATTTATCCAGGATTTTTTGAAGATAGCAACCCCGTTGACCAATTTGACGAGAAAGACAGTGAAGTTTGTATGGTCTGAAAAGTGCGAAGACAGTTTTCGGGAATTAAAAAAGAGGCTAAACGAGGCACCTATATTGTCTCTGCCAGATGATACGGGAGGTTTTGTAGTGTATAGTGATGCATCACATAAGGGTCTTGACTGTGTGTTGATGCAACACGGCAAGGTCATTGCGTATGCGTCACGACAGTTAAAGGATTACAAGAAGCAATACCCTACCCATGACCTGGAATTAGCAGCTGTCGTCTTTGCATTGAAGATTTGGAGACATTACCTTTATGGGGAGAAATGTGAGATATGCACGGATCATAAGAGTTTGAAATATATCTTCACACAGAAGGAGTTGAACATGCGACAGAGGAGATGGTTGGAATTAATCAAAGATTACGACTGTGAAATTCTTTATCACCCGGGAAAAGCAAACGTAGTAGCAGATGCATTGAGTAGAATGGGGAAGGAGAAATTGTTTATGTTGACAACTCATGAGGAGTTAATACTTGAAATGGCTAGACTGGAGATTGAAGTGAAAAGTCCGACAGAGGCAGTAGAGAAGTTATTCGTAATTGAAGCTCATCCGACTTTACTCGACAAAGTGAAAGAAGCACAGGAAAAGGATGAAGAATGTGAAAGGATACAGAAGAGGATCGCAGAAAATGAGGAAGAGAAATTCCGAATGGATAAGAATGGTATCTTGAGATACGAGGAGCGAGTGTGGGTGCCAGTCGTGACTGAATTAAGAGCTGAGATCTTACATGAGGCACATAATTCAGCATATTTTGTTCACCCAGGAAGCACAAAAATGTACCGAGATCTTCGTCAATAGTTTTGGTGGCCCAATATGAAGCGGGACGTAGCAGAGTACGTTAACAAGTGTCTCACCTGTCAACAAGTCAAAGCAGAACATCAGAGACTGAGTGGGTTACTTCAACCACTGAATATACCGGAATGGAAATGGGAGTATATCACTATGGATTTTGTGGTAAGACTTCCAGTTACACAAAAGGGCTATGATGTCATTTGGGTTATCGTAGATTGATTGACGAAATCAGCACACTTTATACCGATAAAGATCCGATTTAATTTGAACCAATTAGCCAAGTTGTACATAAAGGAAATTGTTTCGCCATGGAGTGCCCGTGTCAATTGTCTCAGATCGAGATCCGCGCTTCACGTCAAATTTTTGGAAAAGCTTGCAAGAGAGAATGGGAACACAGTTGCGACTAAGTACTGCTTACCATCCTCAAACTGACGGACAGAGTGAACGAACAATTCAGACACTAGAGGACATGTTGAGAGCTTGTGTGATGGATTTCAAGGGTAATTGGGATGACCATTTACCACTTGTGGAATTCGCTTACAATAACAGTTATCATGCAAGTATTGGTATACCGCCATACGAAGCCCTCTACGGAAGGAAGTGCAGGACACCGTTAAGTTCGGATGAGGTTGGCGAACGACGACTGTTGGGACCATAATTGGTGCAGCAGACAGCATAAGTGGTCAGAGTGATCAGGGCAAGATTAGTTGCAGCCCAAGACCGACAAAAGAAGTATGCAGATCAACATCGCCAGACGAGAGACTTCGACGTCGACAATTACGTGTTTCTGAAGGTATCTCCCTGGAAAGGGAAGATACGATTTGGAAAGAAGGGAAAGTTGAGCCCGATGTTCGTAGGACCGTTCGAAGTATTGAGAAGAGTGGGTGAAATGGCGTACGAGGTAGCCTTGCCTCCTGAACTGGAGCATATCCACAACGTGTTCAACGTTTCAGTGTTACGACCATACAAGCCCGATTATAAGCACGTGATATCCTATGAGCCCGTCCAAATAGAGAAAGATCTTACGTATGAGGAAATTCCTATTCAGATAATCGATAGGAAAGAGCAAGTATTAATAAATAAGGTTATACCTTCTACAAAAGTAGTTTGGCGAAACCACAATACCGAGGAGGCTACGTGGAAATTAGAAGATAAAATGAAGGAGAATTACCCTCAACTTTTTGCTTAACCTTGTATTGTGATTCTGGGGACAAAATCCTTATAAGAAGGGGAGAATGTAACGATCGGGAATTTTAAATTCCTTGTAACCCGAGTTTATGTATGAATGAAATGAATTGTTAATTTTATTTATATTATTATGTGTTATCTGCTTAAAGGTTGTGTTATAACCTAAAATATGTGTATGTGTTGAATTTTACGTGTTGTAGTGTAGTTAGGGTGAATACATTGACTTCGCGAAAAATCGCAAAATCACTATTCACGGGGCACGCTTATCGAGGTACTATTCACGCCATAATATTTTTGCGTCTTTTACGACCTTAATAAATTTCAATAATACACGTGTGCGAAGTGATAATTTTTTCAAGTATCAAATTTTCATTTTGAGCCCAATCGTGTTTTATTCGGTATCCGAAATATATAATATGACTGTTCCGAATAATTGGACAAATCTCATAATAATTATTTTTATTTGTCCCAATAATTTATGGGAGTACCCATTTTAATTTTTGGTAGAGTTATTTACCAAATTGGGTACAAAAGTGGGAGTATTCGGGTATATTTTTGTGTATTTGGGTATTTATTTTGGCATGTTACTCCAAGAGGGAACCAACCCAAACCTTTGGACCAATCAGATGAGGGAATATAGTGTATAGCGGCAGCATGCTGCTATTTGGTAGGCTCAATACCTTATTTTTCTTCCAATTGCTGAACTTTCTTGAGCCACTCCCTCCCATTCACCCAAAGCCACCAGCTCCTTTCACTCCTCCATTTCCATTGTTAGCCTTCTTCCCTCTAGCATTCCAATTTGAAATTGCTGGAAAAATATAGAGAGAGATTGAGTGTGAGAGTGCTACAAATATTGAGAGTGAGAGAGAGCATTGAAGAAGAAGGAGGAAGAACAAAAGAAGAAACAGAGGAACAAGAAAGGAAGAAGAATAAGAACGCGGAAGAACAAGAAGCCAAGAGAACGAGAGAAGGGAAGAGGAGCTCAATCCAATCGAACCTAACAATTTCTTAGCACCTAGAAGGGATTTACAAGGTAAACAATCAACAAATAAATTCATTCCATGTGATTTTGATAGGATTTTCGAGTTTTATGTGTTCTTCAGCTCAAATCATTGGGTTTGAGCATTTCTTGCAATTGTTGTTGTAATTGTTGGTTGTGGTTGATTTTTATTGTTGCCAAGACATCTTGTAAGCTATTAATAACCTCAAAGTGGAACAAAATCAATGAATGATTCGAACCTTGGCATAAAAGATGAAACTTTGGACTTTTTGGACAAAATAACTTTCGAACGATTTAGAGGACTATAAAGCCTTGATTGATTAATTGTTTGGTCTAATTGATGTTGTAATATTGTAGTTCCATGGGTTATCTTCATAACCCAGTTGGAATGGAGTTAAAAGGAGTTAAAACAAAGATTTGGTGTTGATTTTGGTGAAGAACATCAAGAACACGAAAATAGAGTTTTCATTTTGTACTTTGGCTCACAAATTGGTCATGTTAATGTTTATGGGTACTTCTAAATTTTTGATATGTTGTAGCCCTATGAATTAGGAGTACATAGAGTCCGAAATGGACAAATTTGCATGTGTATGGAAGGAATTAAGAAGGTTGGAGTGACCAGAGGTCTTCGTCGCGAACTGGACAAAAGCCCAGAATCCGGCCACTGGATGGTTGACGCTACAGCGCCAATAGCTCACGCTGCAGCGTGACCTATCCAGGGAATGAAGGGGGCTCACGCCGCAGCGTAACCTCCAAGATTTGAGCGTGTCGCCGCAGCGACGCCACTTGGCAGGAAACAGACGGGACTCGCGCTGCAGCAGTGAGCCCAAGTACTAAGCGTCACGCCGCAGCGTGAAGCCTTGTCAGGGGAAAAATGCGGGACTCACGCCGCAGCGTGAGGTCCAGCTCTAAGACTTGGTGCCGCAGCGCCAACCCCGTGTCTGACCTGGGTCGGGTTAGTCATACCGGGTCCGGTCGGGTCGGACCTATTAAACTTGTCCAGCGGGTCCAACACTTACACTTCTGACCTAAATGATTAAACAAGTTAGTTATTTATAACTTGTTAAATCTTAACCTTAATTGCTTAATTATTTATTGAATGTCGACCAACTTGGTAATGTCTTAAGGCGTAAATTGAGTAACCTGGTTGCAACTTATATTTGGCTTCCAGGGGGCGCTGCCCCTTAGACCCCCGCTCGCTCACCTGGGAGCAAGTCCCCCGACTGGGTAGTCGTAAGGCAATCAATGTGTTTTAGCGATGCAACGTCTGTTTTAAACTTAATCCTTATGTGACTAATTGTTATATGAATACATATTTATATGTGTAGGATATTAAGGAGCGTGTGTTGTAATATTGTAGCAGCGCTTCAGGCAAGTTTCTTAACTCAATTCAACTTATATTTGAGCAAGTTCTCTTCACTTTATTCAAGCTATTTATTGAGGAAGTTCTATCTTACTCAAGTTCTAATTGGACAAGTATTCTATTGTATTGCAAGTTCCTTAACTTCATTCTTTCTATATATTGAATACAAGTTCTTCTTTAACGCTTGTCTAACCCTTGTGTTGGGCAAGTTCTATTGTGCAAGTTATTTATTGATTGAGCCATCATTCTATGTTATTACAAGTTCCTCACTCAACTATTTTATTTGAGCAAGTTTCCTATCCTATACAAACGTTGTATATTGTTGCAAGTATTACTTCATTAAGCGAGTTTCTTATCTTATTCAAGCTATTCTATACAGGTTCCTTTATCTCAATCATTGCTATATTATAAATGTTCTTAGAATGAACTGATAATCATTCACGTTATTTAACTATGTTTCAATGCCTGTTATTAAAGCTTTCAAGTTCTATATTCCATGAACTGCATAAGATAGATGTCAAAGCCAATTGTTTCGGCTAGACGTATGTTTAATCATCATTGTTCTTCAGTAAAGCTATCCGATCAAATTATTTGGTTTGGATTCCGAAGTAAAGCTGAGATGAACAATCCTCATAGCAGGGGAAACAGTATGTATGTCGGGGAACCGACACGCGCGCAAACAGTATGTTAAAGAGGTTATGCATAACACCGGGTACATTAGGTTGATCACCTATTGCATTAGTATGTTGGGTTATCGGATGAATTTCTGGTGACTCTAGTAAAAGTTCAGTGTCGTGATGACTACTCAGTATTGAATATTTCCTTCATTTGGGAACATTGAAATCATTCGGTCCATAGAGGCCCTACAATTATGTTAATGAGACCATTCGTTGAGATTGTGCAAATTCTTAAGCTATCTTTTAATCTCTTGATTCTTGTAAGCTATAAAGTATTTATGTGATGATTCACGTTTATTGTTATCACACTTGCTGAGCAAATTTGTTGCTCACCCTTGTTTTCCTTAAAATATTTCAGTTAGTGGAGCTCGTGGTGAAAGCTCAGGGAAGGATAAAGGCAAAGACATAGCTATTGATTAGCTTTGTACTGTTAAGATTACCATTTTGATTATGTATTAAGACTCGTTGACTTTTGTGATGTATTAAGACTTAATTACCCTTATGTATTAAGTTACGTTTTGTAGAAGTTTTGGTTTCGAGACTTGGGACAGGATTATTTATGTTTTATCAATATACATATTCCTTTACTTCCGCTGTAAGTTATCAATTATATGATGTATGTATTAGATAGTGACGAACCAAGTCCGCGGTTCAGGTGACCCGGATTTGGGGGCGTCACATGAAGCATATGAGAGTTCTAGACTTTACAAGAACAAAACAAAGGTCTTCCACGACAAGCAGATTTTAAGGAATAATTTCACTGTTGGGCAACAAGTTTTCCTATTCAATTCGAGGCTGAAGTTATTTCCAGGTAAGTTGCGCTCTCATTGGGAAAGTCTATTTGTTATTACTAATGTGTTTTCTCATGGTGTTATAGATATACAAAATCCAAGGACAGGGAAAGTATTCAAGGTTAATGGACATAGGCTGAAACCATTCAGTGAAGGATTTTCAACGGAGAATGTGGAGATGATAGACCTAGTGGATCCGAGCTATGAGTGATTGAGGAGAATCGATGTCGGGCTAACAACGTTAACCAAATGCGTTGCTTGGGAGGCAAACCAAGATTTCAGATTTGCTTTTCTATCCCTTTTACTTTTTAGTTGCATTTTGTTTAGTTATCTCGTCTTTGCATGATTGTCTTACATTGGGGATAATGTAAGGTTTGAGTGTGGGGGAGGGGTTTAGGTTTAGGTTAGTATAGGGTAGGTTTGCTCTAAGTGTGAAAATCTGAGTTGTTTTGTGAGAAAATTTGAAAATTTTTGTGTTTGGTTAAGTTTTCAAAGGTTTCTGGTTTTAGGATGAGTTTTGATACCATTGATAGAATTTGTTTAATGCTGAATTAATTGATAAATGATGATAATTGAGTTAGGACCCATAGTTGACTGATTTAGATTGAATTGGTATTGCATGAGTACTCGAGTATGAGATACATGTTTACTTGACTGTGTTTTCTATGGAGTTGACTTTGTGCACTGATTTCATGATTTAGAATTGTTTAACTGCTTATCTTGTTTGTAGGATCATGTGAAAAAAATGGAAATTGAAAAAAAAACTGAAAAAAATTGTCTCAAAAGAAAAACATGTGGTGGGTTGAGATGGAGCATAAAACGCACTCATCCATAAACACATGCAACGAGAAGGAGCGTAAAACGCACTTGTTTGTAAGAAGAAAAGTGAGATGGAGCATAAAATGCACTCACTTAAGAAAAGAATGAGAAGAGGTAAAATGGAGCATAAAATGCATTCACCGGAGTGAAAAAAAATTAAAAGCAGAAGAGAAAAAAAAACATGGTCTGGGTTTAAGTAAGTGTGCACCGTTGTTGTTCCATATGAACTAAGTTGAGTATCTGTGTAAATCATAGGAGATGATTATGTGATTTTAATTTGATTTGGAGATGTTCAGTGGGGAATAATGGGATTATTGTTGTTAGTTGATTGATACAATATTAGTCAAATTTCTGTTGATGGGTGTTAATATTCATGGATGGTAATTGAATTTGAACCTTTGGAAGTTTGGTTGAATAGAATTCAAATGATTTCAATATAACCTTTGTTTTAGTTTACACGAGGATGTGTAAGGACTAAGTGTGGGGGAATTTGATGAGTGCATAATATTCATTTATTTTTATTCCTATATATTTAGTTTATTGCATGTTTTATTGTGTATATGCACTTATTAGGTTGTTTCTTGATTTCAGGAGAATTCAGAGTCAAAAGTGGAAAAAGATGGAAAATCAGAGCTAAAAGGAGAAAAAGACGAAAAATGAAAAATTTGAGGTTCTCACCCTGGCGAGCTTTTTTGGCCTAAGAATCCTCGCCCCGGCGAGAAATGCTCTATCTGTTTTCACCTAGCGCTTCGCCCTGTCTCAGAGCTCTCTGGAGTTTCTCGCTTCGGCGAGAAACTAAAGAACAAATTCCTTGCCCCGACGAGAAAGGCCGACTTTGACCAGTTTGATCAGCTTTGACTTTTTGTAATTTTTGAGGATTTCTACTTCAGATTGGATTCTTAATTCTTAGAGACTTAGGATATTATCTTACGACTATAAATAGATGTTTTTAGTTTATTATTAGGAGAATCTTGACAAATATAATTGTAACCCTAATTAGAGGAGATTGAAGGCATGTCAGGCTAAACTTTTACTTTCAGTTCTAAGGGATGTTGAACCTTTATCATAATTAATGGTTTAATCAGGTTTTATTTATTTATTCCTTCTTACGTGAGATTTATTCTGATAATCTATTTTAACTGATTACATGTTATTTAATCTGTTGATTTGATTTGGCCAATTGAATTAATTTGATTGATATCATCTGCTAGATTAAGATATGGTATTAAGCAAACGATATTGTATCTGATCATAAGTAGCAATTAATAATACTTGATTGTGGACAAGCGTTTGGATATTATTAAGATTATTAGAAGGCTAGTTAAATAATTCCTGATTGTGTAATTGTTGCTCAAATAACCTAATTCTCTAATTCTTCATGTTGCTGTTATATTAAATCTAGACTGATAGTTCTAGGTTATATGATAGTTTAGGTCTCTTGAGGCGATTGTCACATTAGATTTACACATAAGGAGAATTTCGGATAATTAACGATTGCGGTTATCTAAGGTTATTAATCTCATTGAAGGATAAATATTATTAAACTTGACTTTTCCATAGTTGTGCTAAGGTGAAACTGAACTGAAGAACTGAAGCTTTTTATTCATTGGTTATTCTTAATTATTTTTGTTAGAGTAGTTAATCAAACTCAAAACCCCCTCATCAATTAGAATAATAGAGTAGATAAAAGATTAATTCACTTCTCTGTGGGATCGATCCTTGCTTGCCATTATACTGAGTTCTGTGCTAGTAGAGTGTTAGTAAGGTATTAATTTTGGAGTGTAGAACAACAAGCTACCATAGAACAACACAAAATAAGATAACTAAATTAAACTACCACACAACACAACACGACTAGACAAAATAAGATAACTCAATTAAACTACCATACCCCCAAAACTTAAAACAAACATAGTGCTCGATGTTTATAATAGACAGAATTAAAATAGAGAACTTCACTGAGGGTAATCAAGCAACATCATTATAGTATGGTGTCGCTCGGACGCTTCTGGACTAACAAAATTCTTGTCATGGGCTTTGGTTTGCTTGGACGATGAAGCTTCACCCCTTTGTTGCTTGGAAGCCATACTAGATTAATGCCTCAAGAAGAACAACCCAAATTAGCTAAGAAACTCTCTCAGGCCAATTATCAAACACGTGGCATGCACCTCCCAAAATCTCAGTTGTCAATGCAGTTGGAATTAAGCTTAACCCTCCACAAAATACCCCCCAACTTAAATCTTTGCTTGTCCTCAAGCAAAACAAACCTAAACTACATAATTCAAACACTTTTAATACAACCTAACTTGAACAATGAATTAATAAGCCGACAATGGTCTCAAAGGCATCAACATATGGAACTCAAGAGAACAAACAAAGCGTTGCAAGTCTAAAATTTCAATTAGCTAGTCATACTTTGCTTAAGGCCCTTCCGTGTGTGTGTGAGTACCCAATAACACTAAATAAATTATAGCTCGGATGAACTTATGCAACCACATTACCTTATGAAAGAAATCAAAATAAACTTCAAAACAACATGCTTAACACATCACTCAATACAGAGGTATACAAATCACAATTCCAAAAATTTTGAGAACCAAGGGCTCTAGGTGAGTGCATTTTATACTCCATCTCAACCTTAAGCACGCTCATATGGGTGAGTGCGTTTTACGCTCAACCTCAACCCCTTGCGAGATTTGCAATATACAATTTTCTTTCTTTAATCACAGTTATAAGAGAGTGCGTTTTGTGCTCTATCTCTCCTACGCATGTGTCCATGAGTGAGTGCGTTTTACACTCCATCTCAACTCACCACATGACCATCAATTCAAACACAACAAATTTGGACACCTTGCTTCGAGTGATGTTTAAACGAGTTCTACAGTTTATAGATATTTCCCACAAGCATTCGGTTATAAAAGCCTTCTCTAAGCATACAACTAGCTTAATACTCATGGGTAAGTGCATAAAAGTGAAAGGACGCATAAGTAAAATAATAACCAATGAACGATAAGCACAAAGACTAAGCAACAATTGTCTACTTCTCATGAGTTAGACTCTCTTCAAACAAGCTATTCACCATTGACCATGGATTATAGTTCAAATCAAATTAAAACAATGCTCAAGGGACACAACCTAAAAATAAATAATAATTTTTTTTAAACAAAAACACATAACTAAAAACACACCAAAACTAAAATAAAAACACAAATACTAAATACTACCCCCAAACTTAAACTTGACATTGTCCTCAATGTCTGGTATAGGAAAAAGTATAATAGAAGACTTCCCTGAGTACGTGTCGCGCCATTGATATCATCTTTCAATACTTTAAGTTGGGGGCGTACCTGAAAGTAGATGACTAAAGAACTTAAAATGCAATTACACAACTAAAATGTAATTAAACAAAAACAAAAGCAAAACAATAAACTTGGGTTGCCTCCCAAGAAGCGCTTGGTTTATACTCGTTAGCCTGACTCTCTCATTTCCTTTTCAATCCGGCTCAATCGCAAAAATGACCATAGCATGCCGCCTCGCTGTCATTTCCTTGCTTTGCATGACATGCATGCCTGGTTGGTGACACTCAAACTTAGTTTCAACCGATGGCAAGAAGAAACTTTCCTCATCCGCTTTATCCATTATTGCACTTTTACAAAATCAACATGAAGACATTCTTCATGAACCAATGGGTGCTCGGTGGCTTTGAAAACCTCGAATGTGACTTTTTGGTCTTTAATTTTCTTTTCATAATCCCCATTCATGCTCCTCGTCTCATCAACCTCAGAATCAACATCTATAATAGGATGCACACTCTCAAAATCTTCTTTAATAGCTTCGTGCAACTCCTTGCCACTTCCATGTTCATCCACCATGCACTGCTCTTCACCTTCCTCTATAAGGTCAATCTCTGTATCGCTTAGAATGGTGTTTTGCGGATGAATAATGTAAGTATTGGCAACATAGTTCATTTTGAGAGATATAAGATATGTTCTGAGTCATGAGCTCCTCCCTCATTCTTTCCTCTTCGTCACATCTATGTGAATTCATTATACATTGTTCTTCACCTTCCTCTATAGGGTTAATCTGTGTAATGCAAGGTAAGGTGCTTTGCGGGTGAATAAGCACAACCTCGACACACCATTTAGTTCTCGAGGTTCTGTAATGAATTTAGTTGCTCAAGGTACATGGGAAGAATTTCCTCCAAATTAGATGAATCCTCTACTTGCGGTGGAGGATGGAATGAAAATTCTGAGTGGTATGAGAGACTTGGATTAAAGAATTGATCTTGATTGTTGTCCCATGAAAAGCTTGGATGATCTTTCCAACCCGGTTGATAGTAGTTCGGGTAGTAGTCAGCTTGATTCTGACCGTAGGCATTTTGAGTGGACAAGCTTTCAAGAGTGTCAACAGCCCTTGAAAGCATTGCAACTTATTCTTGCAATTGCTCAAGAAGTTTTGATGCACTTGGTTGTGTCGTCCCCTCATAATCCCATTGATAGTTATGCTCATCCATTAACTGAAAACAAAATCAAAACAAAACAAAATACTAATAAGCAAATTATTTACAAGACTAAATTAAGACCAATTCGATTGTCATTAATATTGGAAAAACAATAGAAGAATAATTCCCCGGTAACGGCACCAAAAACTTGTTGGTCAATTTTGCAGCCGAAAAATACGCGCAAGTATACGCGGTCAACAAGTAATAAAGTGATAAGATAGAGTTGTCGAACCCACAGGAAATTATCTCTAGTGTATTCCAAGTACCAACTATATATCATCTCGATTTTATTTAGACAAATGATGAATTGAGTTTGGTTTGTTGTTTGGCAGTAATTAAGAACTATGGAAGGTGTTAAGATAATGAAATCTAATATTAACAAGTCTAAGATTGTAATTTCTCCCAACACTTCATTTGAATATCCTAACTCTCTCATTTGAATTAATTAACAACATAAAATTGACAATCTAGAAATCAAAGCTACTTATAAGCCTCTGTCGATGGTTAAATTTGAATCTTCCTAATGCGGCATGTAGGTATACGTCTATCCTACACACTATCAAGAGACCAATTTCAAGAACAATTACAAGACATGTGTCACTAAATCTCATTAACCGTCCTTTCAATTACTAACTTTCACATAGGAAGTCATTAAGAATAGATTCTTCATTGGTTACACACAGTATCTAGGTATATGTCTATCCTAAATACTATCAAGTTACCTATCATTGAGGATAATCAACAAGACACACGTCACTAAATCTCAATTAATTACCCACAACAATCTTTAACTCTCGCATGATATCATAACAAGGTCTAAACACTATAATCCGTTCGTCAAGTTCATACAGGTTCCACGGTAATTACTAGCTAGGCAATTAAGATATGAAGCATAAATTATGATATTCAATTCACAAATGAGTAATTAATAACAAAGAGAGAGAAGTCAATTCGAACTATGTGTTGGGTTCCATTGAAATCTTAGAATACAAGCTCTAGTTCATGGTAGCTAAGCAATACATCAAACATATGGTGTACATCATGAAATAGAAATACAAATTCAAAGGAAAGCTAGAGATGATAAAACCCATTTTGAAGATGTTCATATGTTGCTTGCTTGGT
Organism: Aralia elata; assembly: GCA_034770075.1. Classification (NCBI taxonomy): domain Eukaryota; kingdom Viridiplantae; phylum Streptophyta; class Magnoliopsida; order Apiales; family Araliaceae; genus Aralia; species Aralia elata. The sequence continues at coordinate 40,259,336 of CM068385.1, forward strand.
TGATGTCAATTTCTAGCTTTTCCTCTTCCTTTGGCATTCTTTTCTCCTTTTGCTCCTTAGCTTGTTGCTGGAAATTTCCTTGAATTGTAGCCCTCAAGCTCTTGTTGGTGATGTATGTGCAGCCTCCCTAGGTCTAGCTATGCCTTGACAATCCTTTCCTTCTTGGTTCTTTGGCTTGTGCTGAATTTTTCCTTGTATTGCAGCACTTTTGCTCTCAAAATTGATGTTTTAGTGTAGCCTCCCAATCCCTAGATATCAAATATGAAGCCCCAAAGAGATATTATATAGTGCCTCCATGAAAAACCCTAGCCAAACATCAAATTTTGGGTCAAAAAGTGAGCTGGAATCGCACTAGTAGCTCAAAAAATCGCACTCAGCACGCCCGAGCGCTGCCTACCGCGCCCAGCCCCTGGCCATGCCCCACGCCCCCAGCTCGCCCACGTCGCGCGCGCGCTAGCTGCCTGGTGCTTGGCGCCTCGCGCCCGTGCCCATCTGCTGTCACCCGACTAAGCAATGACCTCTGTTAGTAAAATGGCCATAACTTTCTCATACGAAATAAGGCGATTCAAGAGGCTATGGAAAACTAAGAAGTAGCTCTACAACTTCTATAACTGGAGTTCGAAAAGATAATGGCTGGATAAAGGGTGAAATTGAGCTCGAAGTGGCTGCTGTGTAAAATTATGTTAAATCTGCTGGTAAAACGACCATAACTCTCTCATACGAACTCGCCTTGAGATGATTCAAGATGTTCCGAAAAAGCTAAAGAGAATATCTACAACTTTCGTTCTTTGAGTTTTGAGAGATACAGATTGGATCATGGTTGAAATTTGGCCGCAAGCAGCTGTTATGTCAATGTTAAGCTCAAAATGGCAACTAGGCATCCATGAGCGTTGACGTTCAAATGACTTTGCTTTATTTCCTACAAAACTAAGCAAAAACACATAAAAATAATACAAAACATATGAAAGTAATATAAAACCATAATATCTAAAAATGAGATAAGAATACAATAAAACCAGATAAAATGCCCAAAGACTTACAAATTATCAAGGCCAAAAGTACCCAAATTGTGTGTATAAAACACAATCATCACCAAGTATGGACTTTGGTTTCTCCACCGGAAGGCATAGTGCCTATAGGGTGCTAATGGGTCTTTAAGAGAAAGACTGGAGCAGATGGCAAGGTAGAGACCTATAAGGCCAGATTAGTGGCAAAAGGTTTCAAACAAAGGCAAGAAGTTGACTATAATGAAACCTTCTCACCAGTTGCAATGCTCAAGTTCATTCGGATTTGCTTGCGATTGCAGCTTACTATCACTACGAGATCTGGCAAATGGACGTGAAAACGACCTTCCTCAATGGGAAACTAGAAGAGGATGTATACATGATACAGCTAGAGGGGTTTGTTTTAAAAGTTGGAACAAATCAAGTTTGTAAATTACAACGATCCATTTATGGATTGAAGCAAGCTTCTCGCAGATGGAACATCCGTTTTGATGAGACAATCAAAGAGTTTGATTTTATCAAAAATGAGGATGAACTTTGTGTGTACAAGAAGGTTAGTGGGAGCGCTATGACATTCATGGTACTATATGTTGATGACATACTACTTATAGAGAATGACATACCAATGTTACAATCAGTAAAGATATGATTTTCTAAACACTGCTCCATGAAGGACTTGGGAGAAACATCTAATGTATTGGGGATAAAAATCTATAGAGATAGATCTAAAAGGATGCTCGACTTGACCCAAGGAACGTACATTGAATCGATGTTAAGGAAGTTTAGCATGTCCAACTCCAAGAGAGGACTCATACCGATGAGTTTTGGAGTGAATCTCTCCAAGAAAATATCTCCAAAGACACCTGAAGAGAGAGATCGCATGAGTAAGACACCTTATGCTTCGGCAATAGGGTCTATCATGTATGGGATGATATGTACGAGACCTGATGTTGCTTATGCACTTGGAGTGACAAGCAGATATCAGTCAAATCCTGGAGAAGAATACTGAAAAGTGGTGAAAAAAATCCTAAAGTACTTAAGAAGGACTAAGGATGTGTTTCTAGTGTATGGTGGGTCTGATTTGAAACTAGAGGGCTATACATACTCAAGTTTTCAGACTGACTAAGAGGACAACAAATCCATCTCAAGTTATGTCTGTATCCTAAACGGTGCTGCAGTGAGTTGGAAAAGTTCCAAGTAGGAAACGGTTGCCGATTCAGTGACAGAAGCAGAGTACATAGCTACAAGTGAAGCTGCAAAAGAAGCTGTTTGGATGAAGAAGTTTATTACTGAACTTGGAGTAGTTCCTAGCATACAAGGACCAGTGTCTGTACATTGTGACAACACTAGAGCTGTTGCACAAGCCAAGGAACCGAGGTCGCATCAGAAATCCAAGCATGTGTTGCGGCGCTTTCATCTGATTAGAGAAATCATTGAAAGAGGAGATCTCACCTTAGAAAGAGTGGACTCTCAAAACAACATTGTAGAACCATTTACTAAAGCATTAACTCAGCAGCACTTTGATTGTCACTTAGAGAAGATGGGTATTAGATACCAAGGCGATCGACTTTAGCGCAAGTGGGAGATTGAAAGTAGTATGCCCTCAAGTCAATCACATTTGATGTGATGAGTATTTACTTTGTAATCTTATTCATTTATTAATAATAAAATTTATTTGATAAAAGAAATTCTTTATCCATGTTAATTAGTTGAATTAATAAATGTGATAAACCCATAGTTTTCGAGCAATGCTTTTAGAATCATGATGTTGATCATGCTAATTGATGAGTGGATTTTATACCTATGAATCGAGTACATTTGACTTGATGATTTGTCAGTTTTCGAGTATTTTGTATTCTTTTTTATGTGTTTTTATGTTTTTATGTAGAAAATGAAGTTGGAAGTCATTTGGTTGTATTTTAGCAAAATTGGAGCTATTTGGTTGTCGTTTAGTCAAATTGGAGAAGCATTGCAATTCTCAGCTTTTAGGAAGATTGACCTTCGAAGCTTCAATGGAGGTGTGATATTCCATACCTTAATAAGATTCGTATATGTAAATTATGTGTTTATTAAATGAAATTTCTTATTCCGACTTTGTGTTATGTGATTGTATATTTTATTAAAGAATTAGGTCAAATAAAATTTTTTCCGAAGCTGCTTAGTCGTGCTTACACTGACAAAATGATTTGTCGTGCTTTCCACGATTTCACCGAGAAGCATCCCGGCAAATTATTTTAGTAAGCTGATGTGTCGTGCTTGGGAATGACAAAGTGATTTGTCGTGCTTCGAAGTTAATATAATAATATATTAACTTATAAAAATCTAAATAAGTTAATTAGGGTTTAAAATGATAAATTGAATTATAAATCCTAATTATAAAACCCTAATTGATAATTGTTAACTAAAATTACGAACTGAAACTCTAATTAGTACACAATAATCCTAATTGATATTATTAAATCTTAAGTAATGAATCATAATATAAATTATGAATCACTAACTTAGAATTAAAACTTAATTGAAGGATTAAAACCCTAAATCACAAATTAGGAAATCCTAACCCTAATTAGTAAACCCTAATTCTAAATATAAAATTCCTAAACCTTAATTATGAAATGATAAACCTTAATTATGATATATAAACTTAATTATAGTATTACTAAATATAATTAAACATCCTAAACATGATTTACAAAAATCTAAGTTTAATTAGTAAGAATTAAAATTAAAAGCTTTAAACCAATTAGAATTGAGTTAGGAGTGTGCTAGCTTGATCTGATCTTGCTCCAGCACAAGTAGGAGGCTTGGATCAGATTGCAAGTAGCACAAGTAATAAGGTAAAGATATTTGTGGACGCAAAATTGGAAAAAAGACCTAAAAACCCTAAACTTGCAAGTTCTATAAATAGACAAGTAATCTGATCATAAGAGCTACGAAATTTTGAAGCCTAAACACTTATAATCAAACCATAAGAAGCCTCTGCAATTGTAAGAACAGAATCAAAAAGATCAGATCAAAAGTAGCTCAAAAAGGTGCAAAAACTCTAATTTTATACTAGATCTTTAAAGCTTTGTTAGATGTTATGTTTAGATGTTTAGGGATATGTAAGAACATGTTATTTAATGATCTGGGTTGATAAAACATGGATCCATAACGTTTAAATTGTCAAAAATGATGAAAGACATGAGCTGTTCTTAACAGCCCAGAACTGTCTGACAAGCCACTTTGTCAGACGATTTGATCGACTTAAATTGGTCGTTTGATGTGTTTTAAAGTTTGTATTTGTAGTATACCATGAGGTATATGTAAAGCCCGTGATTTTTTAAGCGTCATTATTAATTAAATATATAATTTAATTTCTAATGAGTTAGTTTGTGTGCTTATTTAAACCTTTGTGTGCATTGGTAGACTACGTGACTAGGTGATTAATTGAATTAAATTGATTAAAGGGAGTCACTAATAGTATAGTTAAATTAGTGATCAAGCCCTAAGGTTTAATATCAATAAAATTGATAAAGTATTTATTAATTAAATAGTCAATTAAATTGAATATAGTTAGTAAATTAAATTGAGTAAATTAATTAATAAAAATATTAATTAATGAGAATATTGTCAAATTGAATACTAAAATTTAATAGTCCAATTAGTAATCAATTACTAATTGACTAACTTATTTAATCAATGAGCTAAGACCAATCATTTATTTGACCATGGATGTAGTAATTAATGGTGTGACAAATTAATTAATCAATCATTGGGTTAAATTAAATGATTCAATATTACATTAAATACATTTGGTTTATTAGCCCAATCATTTAAATTGAAAGCCCAATGTCTATTTAATATATAGTCCAAAACCTAGCCCACTTAGTAAATTAAAGGTGTAACATTAAATGATTAATTGTAGCATGTTGGGGACAACATTTTTGGGACAAAACCCCTAGCATTTTTGGCAATGAGAGAGAGAGTGAGAGTCAAAAATTATTTTATTTAATTAACTAGCTTGTGTTGGAGGTTGTGTGCTAGACTTGATGGTGTAGCCTCCTAAGTTGTCAATTAGCCACCCTAGTGACACAAGGCTACTCACTAGCTCCATGATGACAAAAGGGAGAGGGTTCTTGCTATTATTCAATTAGTAAGCCAAAAAGTTGATCATTTGCATCTTCATTTTTCCTAAGTCTTGAGAGAGTTCTAGAGAGAGTTTGAGAGGGAGCAAGAGCAAATCCTTAAGAGCTAAAGGAGAGAGGGGTGATCGAACCTAGTAGGAAGAGAAGGAGGAGCTTGGTTGTTTATGTTATCTCCATTCACAACAAACTTTGGAAAGAAGAGGAGAATAGCCATTAAATCTAGGTATAAATCTTCATTCCTTCAAACCCTAGTTTTCTTGTTGTTATTAAATAACTAATCATTATTATTAGTAGTCACTTATTGTGTTGGGATTTTTAATGTTGTTGGTTTATGTTTGTCGAAGAAATGGAGCATTTATAGATCTAGGGTTTTTATCTTGTTATATCTATATTTATTTACGAGGCATGTTTAACAAATATGGTTTTAAATTTATGTAATAAGATATATTGATCTTGTATGCTTTATTAATAGCGTGTTTAAGTTTAAGATGCTTGAAGCATGTTTTGGTGGGTTCAGTATGCTAGAATATGTGTATCATTGTTTATTCTAGTACAATATTTATTGATGAAAAATATTGATTTAAATCATGGGTATTTTGTTTTTAATGTTAGTTATTTTTGTTAAGTCATGGGTAATTATTTGAGAATTTATTTTGGAGTTTAAAGCTTGCTTGATGGTATTCAAACTCATTTGGTATGCTAGAAATTGACCTGAAAGCTCACTGCCAAAAGAATTCCGGAACAGGCCGGTTGCGCATGGCGCGCCAGTTAGAAAATCGGGTTGGTCGCGCCTGGCGCGCCAGCATGTTCCTGTCGCGTAGCGACAACCGAACGGCGCCGTTTGGGCCCGTGTCTGGAGGCTTGCGCGCAATGGGCGGGGAGGACAACTATCGGGAGTTTACGATAATGCCCCTCCATCCGGATTTCGTCCTAATTACAGAATTGTCATCCAGATTTAGTTTTAATTAATTTAAATGCTTAAGACATTATTATTTTTATAAATATAGTAGTCATACAAAATTAATATTTGAGCATTTAATATTATATTTTCCCAATATAATAAACTAAGTAATTACTGTTTAATTACTATTAAATAATGATTAAGGAAAAATAAGATTATTAATTATTTATTTATTATTTGATTAACTTTAAATAATAAATTAACCTAATTAGTTATTATTTACTTTTAAATAATAACTAAAGATCTTTATCGCTTACTATTTAATTATTTAGTATTTGATTAACTTTAAATAATAAATAAACCTAATTAGTTATTATTTATTATTAAATAATAACTAAAGATAATTACTACTCACTATTTAACTATTTATTATTTGATTAACTTTAATTAAATAATGAACCTAATTAGTTATTATTTAGTATTAAATAATAACTAAAGATAATTATTACTTATTATTAGTAAAGGTTAAGTACAAATTTAATGAAGTTAGAATTAATTAATTCTTAATTAATAATAAACAAAGGTAATAAATAATTAATTATTATTTAATCTTAAATAATAATTAAAGACAACTAAGATTAACAATTTGATTATTTATTATTTAGTTAATAATTAAATAATAAGTAAACCTAATTTGTTATTATATAGATAATAATTAAAGATAATTAATTGATTTCTATTTAATTACTATTAAATGGTAATCAAGTGAGAAATGAGCTATTTGAATATGTAGTGTTTAATAATTTCTTAATTAAACAAGTAAACTCAATTATTTAAAGGCTTAAAAAGTGTTTAACCCTTACGAAAAATATTCCTAAGTTAATCTATCATTAACCTAAGTTTGATTGGGGTTAATGATAGTATGTTGTGCTATGTGCATTATGTGATTACCTTATGTGGTAGATAAGTTCCTTAGTGAACGTATAGACGTACAACTACGCAGTACTAATTGATAGATCGAATTTATCAATGTTAAGTCATTCAAGGCCAATTAGTTAAAGCTAGAATTAATTGTAGCTGAGCAGACAAACAAGTTCTCTATCCCGAAACTTTAATTGTTACAAGTTTCCTTAACCCTACTCAAATTATATTCGAGCAGGATATTATTGTATTACAAGTTATTTATTTAAGCTTGAACTCGATTTCCAAGCATGTTTTAAAGTGGTTTAATTACTTTACAATTATTCCACGTCGATTTTATTGATACTCGCACTTGGTTCACTTGAGTTCGTACAGTCTTAGACTTGCACATTATTTAAAGTTCTATAATTCATGAACTATTTAAGATTGAGTCTGAACCCTTGTTCGGTCAGACAATTGCATGAAATTGTTATAAGAGCTATCTAGGCTAATTGATGGTATGGATTCTTAGACTAAAGTGAACACCCCTTTTATTATAGGGGAGTACCCCACGTATCTAATATAAGATACAAACAGTAGATGTGAATGTTATGCATATACATAGCGTACACGAGGCTGATCCCCTCCAGTACATATTTTGTAGCTAGTAACTAAAGGGTCAATCAGCTATTGATTCCATTGGAAGTTTATTGTTCAAAGTCTACTTGACTATCATTTATTCTAAAAGCAGTTATTATTCTTGCTTTCGATATTCATATTGTTGAATTCTTTTTTTATTTTCCGTTCATCATGATATATCCTTTATTGTTATATTTAAACTTGCTGAGCAAACTAGTTGCTCATCCTTGCTATATCATGACTTTCATTGTAGTTAAACCCGAGACTTCAGGAAAGAGCAAGGGTAAAAAAAGATGAAGTAATAGACTTCAAGTAGCTGACTTTGTTTTATGCTTAGTTTAATTTACTATCTATGTAATTTGAACCCTGATTAATATTTAGGATATGTTTTACTTTATGTATTAAGGTTATCGAATCTTGGGACTAGTAACACCTTTTGAATGAACAACATATGTTTATTATATTCCGCATTTAGTCATTGTATGTTGTTTGGAGGTGGATGTTTATATTGAATCGTGATGACCAGATCCGGGTATTTGAGACTCGAATTTAGGGGCGTCACAGGTTGGTATCAGAGCTGTAGGTTATAAACGTTAGGATCGCGAAACCTTAGTTATAACCTTAGTATTAAACTCGTATTGAGTGTGCTAGGAGGTAAATCGGGGAGATTTATCAATTGTGGTATTTTGATGAATTGGGAAATTCATTGAGTCGTGTAGTACCCAATGAAATATAATTTCATTCCTTTAATGAATATATTTTATTGTTGTACTAATGGTAGTTTTGTGTGTCTGTAGGATGGCTGTCATATGCGAGACCAGTGGAGTTTGGGAGGAGGAGGTATTTATAAACATACCCGTTGCTACGGAGCAGCTGGTGGGCTATGCACCCGTTGCCCCAGTAGTACCACTGAGTGGGTCCGAGCCAGAGGAGGATTACTTGATGGATTTGGTAGAACCTGTTATGGGCAGTCAGGAAAATGATGACTTGTTCGGAGATTATGCTGATCGCATAATAGAGCAGGAGCAGATTATCGAGCAGCAGAATGCTCGTATTGCACACTTAAAAGAGGAGAATTTTGTCCATCAAGAGATGGAAGACCAGTATAAGGCAAAGGCGTACTCATTACAGTTCGAGGTAGTTGAGTTGAAGGCTCAGATTTAGTAGTTAGAGGGTGCTACACCCCAATTGCGCCCCACAGTGCAGCAGCTGATGTTGCAAAACAGTCAGCTGAGGCAGGCATTAGAGCAGTCGGATGCCAGGGAGGTGGAGCTGCAGTCAGCTCTACAGGCCTTCAGGACCGAGCGAGACTTGGAGCAGGCAGATAGGATTCGGGTACAAGAGTTCTTGGTTCGCGCATCCACAAGGGTGGATGTGCTAGAGGGAGAGGTTTGAGATGGATCCGCCAAGATCGATACATTAGAGTATGTCATGTACACGGCATTGACCAGACTTCAGGACCGGGTTAGGAGATACCCTCGGGAGGAGAACAGTAGTCGGCGCATGATCAGACGTCGAGTAGTTGATCGGATAGCTCGACAGGCATTCCGTCGGGCGGTTCGCTATAACAGGCATTGACTTGTTGGTTCAGTACCCTTATGTGTACCTGGTTGTTGTAATGAGTCCCACTTTTGTTTTAATAGGGACAGTTTTATGTTGTATACATAGGATGGTAGTTAACCCTAACTTTTGTTTTATTAAGGGGCAGCTAGTAGTGAATCCTCACCTTTTGCTTAATAGAGGATAGTTAACAGTAGGCAGTTTATGCCATTGAGCGTTTATAGTAGTATGCCAAATGTTGAGTCAGTCTGTATTAAAACATTGGTATATGAATATAAATGCAGTTGTTTCCTTTGAAATCGAATGTGTTTGTTAGATGTTTTTACTGTTAAATGTTGACTTAACCGACATAATGCGTAAAGCGTAATATAATAAGCGAAAGTCTAAGACTTGCTCTTTAGCAGATCATAATACCGCCCAGAGGTAGACCCCGCAATCAGCGAGTCGCAGAGTCAGAAAGCGAGGTTGGGGATCAACCCAATCCAATGAGAGTGTTCGCGGAGATACTGGCGGAAGCCATGCAAGCGAGACCACCACCTGTGGTCCCAGTCGGGGCACAACCAGCGCCCCAACCAGCGCATCACTTGGCTAACTTTAAGGATTTCAAACTGGTTGGACCACCCGAGTTCAAGGGAACTCTCGATCCAATAGAAACACAAACTTGGGTCGAAGAGATGGAGAAAGTCTTCGAGGTCGCACGAGTGGCCGAGAAACAGAAAACTGGATTCGCCACCTTCATGATGAAGGGCGAAGCTAACTATTGGTGGAAAGCCAATAAGGGACGAGCAAGTGAGGGAGTCATTCCATGGACAGATTTAAAGAGCTATTCTTCGAGAATTACTTACCGGAAAATACGCAACAGGATATGGAAGTTAAGTTTCTGGAACTGAAACAGGGAAGTATGACTGTCGCAGAGTACGCGGTAACATTTAATGAGTTGGCCCGATTTGCTCCACATCAGGTGGACACAAAGGCCAGGAAGGCAAGAAGATTCGAATTGGGATTGAAGCCATGGGTGCAAAAAGCAGTCACGGTATTGAAGATTAAGGACTTCTCTGAACTGCTGGAAAGGACTATCATCGCAGAAGGAGGCAATGAAGATGTAGCACGATTCAACCAGGATAAAAAGAAAGGTCAGGAAGGACCTAAAGCGGGGAGCAGCGGAGGTAGCAACCCTAATAAGCGCAAGTGGAATGAGAGTCAATCGTCCGGAGGCTATAGATCCGGAGGAGAGGATAAGAAAAGTGGGAAGTGCAGTAACTGCGAGAAGAATCACTCGGGGGAGTGCATGAAGGGGAAAAGCATTTGTTATCGTTGTGGACAACCGGGGCACATGGCTCCTCCGTGCCCGAATAAGCAGAAGGGAGGGTGTTTTTCTTGCGGAGCACCCGACTACCAAATCAAGGATTGTCCAAAGAGGAAGGGCGACGCAGGGAGTGACAACAGAGGTAACAACAACAACAGCCATAACAACAACATGCTGAGCATCGGAGGGCCAGCCAGTCAAGCCAACAGACTAACGGCTCGCACGTTCAACAAGACCGTTCAATGCCGTGGAGTCCAAGGACGTGGTGTTAGGTATCATCCCAATCAATGATATAAATGCATATGTGTTATTTGATTCGGGTGCTACCTGTTCTTTTGTTTCCGAAGAATTTGCTAAACAGTTAGACTTACCTCGTGAAAAGTTTGAACACCCTATGAACGTAAAAGTAGCAAATAAGGAAATTTTCCCCATAGAATGCATTCATAGGAACTGTTGTGCCGAATTGCAAGGATACAAGCTCAACGTGGATTTGATACCGATTCGTTTAGGGGAGTTCGATGTAATCCTTGGAATGGATTGGTTATCCATTCACGGAGCAGTCATCGACTGTAAGAAGAAGTGTGTACACCTGAAGACTCCGAATAAGTTAAAGGTGTTATTCTATGGTAGTAAATCACCGAGACAATCTTGTTGTCTGATGATGATGCAAGCAAAGAGATTGCTTAGGAGGGGTTGCGTATATTATTTGGCTCACATGGTTGATACTCGACGAGTTAGGGGTGAATTGAATCAAATACTGATCGTGAGCGAATTCGCTGATGTCTTCCCAGATGAGATTCTGGGACTGCCGCTAGACAGAGAAATTGAGTTCGTAATCGACTTGGTACCGGGAACCGCACCAATATCGAAGTTGATGTATCGAATGGCACCTGTAGAAATGAAAGAGTTGATGGTCCAACTGCAGAAACTGTTAGACAAGGGTTATATCAGACCGAGCGTATCACCGTGGGGAGTGCCAGTTTTGTTCCTAAAGAAGAAGGATGGTTCAATGAGGCTTTGTATCGACTATCGCGAGTTGAACAAAGTAACGATTAAGAATAGTTATCCGTTGCCCAGAATTGATGATCTGTTTGATCAACTCAAGGGAGCGAAATACTTTTCAAAGATCGATTTAAGGACGGGCTATCATCAACTGAAGGTGAGGCAGGAGGATATCCCGAAGACGACATTCAAAACTCGTAATGGGCATTTCGAGTTTCTGGTAATGTCATTTGGATTAAGGAATGCACCAACAACATTCATGGATATGATGAACAGAGTGTTCAAGCAGTACTTGGACAAGTTTGTAGTCGTATTCATCGATGACATCTTGGTGTGTTCAGAGATAGAAGAGAAGCATGTTGAACACTTAAGAACAGTATTGGAGGCATTAAAAAGGGAGAAGTTGTATGCAAAATTTTCAAAATATGAATTTAATTTGGTTTGCAGAGAGTGCAGTTTCTAGGGCACGTCATTGACAAGAATGGCGTTTCGGTAGACCCAACAAAGGTGGAAGTCTTCATCAACTGGGAGCAGCCGAAGACGCCGATAGAGATCAGGAGTTTCCTAGGGTTAGCAGGATACTATCGGAGATTCATCCAGGATTTTTTGAAGATAACATCGCCGTTGACCAATATAACCATAAAGACAGTAAAGTTTGTTTGTACGGAGAAGTGCGAGGAAAGTTTCATGGAGCTGAAGAAGAGACTTAGCCAAGCACCGGTGTTGGCTTTACCGGACGACACTGGAGGTTTTCTAGTGTACAGTGATGTGTCACACAAAGGTCTTGGTTGTGTACAAATACAGCACGACAAGGTCATTGTGTACGCTTCACGTCAGCTAAAGGACTATGAGAAGGGATACCCGACTCATGACCTGGAGTTAGCAGTAGTACTATTCGCCTTGAAGATTTGGAGACACTATTTATATGGAAAGAGGTGCGAGATATATACAGATCCCAAAAGTCTAAAATATATCTTCACTCAAAAGGAGCTGAACATGAGGCAGTGCCGATGGTTAGAATTGATCAAGGATTACGACTGTGAGATTCTATACCATCCGGGCAAAGCAAATGTAGTGGTAGATGCCCTGAGTAAGAAAGGTAGGGAGAAATTAATGAGGCTTACAACTCAGGCAGAGTTGATAAAGGAGTTCGAACGTCTGGAATTGGAGGTTAAGTATCCGATGGAGACGAACGGGAAATTGTTTACAATGACAGCGAGCCCGACCATATTGGATCAAATTAAGGAGGCTCAAGAAAAGGATGAGTATTGTGATTCAATAAAGAAGCGAATTGCTGAGGGCGAGGAGCTTAAGTATAATATTGATAGCACAAGGTTGCTAAGGTTTGAAGGGAGAGTCTGGGTACCGTTGGATCGGGAATTGAGGGAAGAAATTCTTTAGGAAGCTCATAGCACGAAGTACTCAGTACATCCTGGGAGCACGAAAATGTATCAGGATTTGCGGCAGTATTTTTGGTAGCTGAATATGAAACGAGAAGTGGCAAAGTGCGTCAGTCGATGTCTGACATGCCAGCAGATTAAAGCAGAGCACCAGCGACCGAGCGGACTACTTCAATCATTAGAGATTCCGGAGTGGAAGTGGAAGCACATCACAATGGACTTTGTGGTGGGTCTGCCACCGACTCATAAGGGTTTAGACGTCATCTGGGAAATGTGGATCGTCTGACCAAGTCTGCCTATTTTCTACCAATCAGGATACAATATACGCTTAAGCAGTTAGCAAAACTTTACGTCAAGGAGATTGTATCGCGTCATGGAATACCGATTTCTATTGTATCAGGCAGAGATCCACGCTTCACATCAAATTTTTTGAGAAGTTTGCAGGCAAGAATGAGAACACAGTTGAGGTTGAGTACAACGTAT